>JAOWBP010002392.1:42937532-42959765 GCA_028571105.1 Tragopan temminckii
AGAGGCGGGGAGACTAAGGAAGAGAAAAGAAGATTTTCTCTTCTTACAAAATTTTCCCCCGTTGGCCACCTCCAGCTATTTCTCTTTCCCCTCTTCCAAGGACTGGGTGCACTCAGTCGTGCAGCTCTGCATTTGTTGTTTCATTTTTCAAATCACTCTGACAGACAACTACTAGAAACCAAAAATCACACCATGAAGTAAAACTGTGAATCCAAGGAAACTATACACTGACTATGTATACAAGGAAATCGTCTCCTATGTATTATATCATGCATTGTTCAGTTTGTTCCTCTATTCTGCCATTTGTCACTTGCTAACTGATTAATTACTTTACTGATTTTCTAGGTATGCATGCATCTTCTTGAAGAAAACATTAAATTTCTACTATTATCTATGAGTGACATGTTTAAACTTCGATTAGTTTGCTTATTCTTTTCTGTACAGTACAACATGTGTACAATAATTAAATGTTCTATTTTTTAAGCCTTTATGTCAAATTGTGTCCTACACTGTGAAAAATGAAAAAAGGAAAAAAAAAAGGAAAAAATGGACTGAAAGAGGAAAGATAAAACTGAGTGATTTAATCAGCAAACCTTGAAACATATTCAGTCTATAATATAGATTTAATTGCCAAATAGAAAGCCATGTGTCAAAATCCTATGATAAAATATAACTTATTGATATAATATTCATGATCTTGTGAAGGTAAAGGACTGGCAGAGTAAGACCATTTCTGGTTGATGAATAAAGAAACATGGTTATTGATACACACTAAAAAGAGTAAACCAACTGCAAACTCCTAGAGTAGGGGTACTGTTGGAACTACTGATCCACACTTGTCAGCATCTCGTTAGTCACTAATTACATTCAGTGTTATTTTTTATAAATCTTTTTCCTGTACTATCTTAAAACCTCCCAATATGCAGGAAATTGCACTGCAATTACAAGAGTATCTAAATATAGTGAAGACAGTTTTGCTTCCTGGTTTATCATAACATTTGTTCATATAACAAGAATAAGAAAGATGGACTTACATATACTTCTCTATCTGATATTCTAGTTCTTCATTTAATGAGACCTGCTAAATAAGTTGTACCAAAAACGACTTTCTTTCTGTTTTAAACTTTCATTTATAAGAAGAGATTGCGGATCGACTGAGTGTCCTTTTATTTTTAATTTTTTTCCCTTTTCCCAGTTATTTGCATTTTCTAAATGGCTTTATAAAAGGAGATGAGGCAAACTGGATCAGTTAGGATCTTGAAGTTAAATAGTCCTAGAAGCATATTACCTTAACCTCATATAATAGCTCTTTGGATTTATATTACATTATAAAATATCTCCACTGCTTAGTGATACGGTATTGTTTCAGATACCTCATTTTGATAGTATTCTGGAACATCCCTAAGTTACTCCTGACCCTGCATTTGTAGCTTTTAGAGGTAGCCTAGGTGGTTTTGTAATTAGACCCTCCCAGGCAGTAGGAAGCTAGAGCTTTGGCTCCCTACTTAGCAGCTGTGCTCCCAGCTGGGTGTGTTTATTGTAAATGAAAAAGACTCCTCAAATTTCCATTCTCAGCATGACCATGCTTGGCTTCAGTCTCCGTTTCTGGACGTCACTAAAGATAAACATTAAAGGCAGTCTGAATGCTGCCTCATAAAGATTTGGTTGACATAATGTACCATAATGATATATTTCTAATCAGGCTATTTAGTGCTATCAAAGGATCTTTTAAAGAATGAATCATGACTTGTCATTTGAATATAAATGTAACCTAACTCAGACAACTCTCTGTATAATAAGCCCATGCAATATAGCAATTGAATATGAAATGAAATATTTGCCTAAAGCATGCAGGTGATAGCAAAACAATAGGACACCGTTGACCCATGGTGAGAACATTTCACTGCTCATTTGAAGAAAAAAATAAATTGCATTTCTATCTCATTATAAAAACTTGAAAATTTGCTCTCTGGCATTATTAACAATAGCATAAAGCATTTTATTGTCTTGCTTACACACAATTTGGAAAGTTTAAGTAAGATTTAGGGCCAGAGGCCCAGTACTAGCTCTTAACAGAGGGAGGTTTCATCATTAATAGCCATAGATCAGATATAAACTTCTATTCAAGAGGACATGGAAAAACAGAATTTAAAATTAGTTTTCCCTAGAGTCTCTTGAGTACATTTTTGTAGAGCTGGAGGTTTTTGTTTCAGGTGATATTTTTATGTATTCAAAAAATTATTCCTTTCCACTCTCCCTTCTATTTAATCCCCTAACAGGCAATCTCTCCCTCCGCACCTCCCAGCACTTTCTCTGCATTTTTGCATGATTCATTGAGCTTTTTGTCTCAGATATTTCATCCAAGTGTAACAAATCCCCTCAAGCTAGCATTGGTTGAAAAAAGGCTGAGGATAGGAAAGCAAGTTATTTCATATCAGGGTTAAAGTCTTTAGATTACTGTTCTGTGTTTTAATAACTATGAATTTGTCTACTTGGAATTTTTAAAATCAGAGTTCTGGTTGAGCTTAAAGATAAACTCCAGATTTCTTAGTCTAAATCCAGTCAAAGTAAATAAGAGTTTTGCAGGAGATTTCAGGGAGGCCAGGATTTCATTCAATTTCTTTACTTTCTAAGTCTCTAGGAGATAAATCTCTGTTCTGCCATCCTATTTTGCCCTATTCTCCTTTTCAGTCCCCATATGGTTATTCTTATAGATCAATGAAACACCAAGGTGCCTTCTTCCAAGGTGACTTTCATGCTATGGAAAGCAATCATTTTCTTCCCTGGAAATATGCCTCCCAATGACCAGGTTGTCTTAATCAATTATTTAAGAAGTATTATTACCTATCAGTATGAAAATATATTTGACACACTGCTCTATTAGAAATACACTAACATAACATAATTTATTACCTTTCTTCAAGTGTAGGCTCCTGTGACCAGCGTCTCTTCTAATCTATGTTCTGAGCCCATTATCATCACTGAATGAATAGAGGTAACTCTAAACATAACCATGAGGTAACTAAACTTGAAGCTTTCAGAAGGACCAGATAAAGTGTTCCGTCTCTACCTTTTTCCAAATAGAAGAATTTAAACATATTGATCCTTTGAGCATGACAGCAAAAAAATGTAGTGGTATGTGTCCTAGGGTCACTCTCAAACAGAGATATTCATGAATATGAAATTGAAACTATGAACAATTTTTTCTTTAACACCGTAAAAATGTGTGGATGGCAGCCAGCCACTGTACTTCATCTGAAACCAGCCTCTGTGATTAACTACCTAGTAGAAATCTAATTATATGTTACAGTATCATGCCTACAGGATGAATAAACTGGTTGAGACTGTATTCTTCCACACGTGCAAACTTTGGCTACACTTATTCCTTGTTTAACATTACTGAAAAAACCACTGCTTTTTCTCCTGGAGATAAACATGGTCCCATAGGCTGAATTCTACTGATTCATATGCATTGCAGTCTCAATAGGTAAAATTATTAGAATTTAGCATATTGTGCTTTAGCATAATTATCTTTTTCTATCATGAATCTTAGAAAAATGATGTATTTCAGTTTGGAAGAGTGAAGTTGCTTTTGTGCATGCCAACTAAATCTATCATCAGCTTGGCAGATAGGAATTAAACTCAGAAAAAGCAGTGTAAGTATCCGTGTAGGTCACATTCTGAAAAATTAATCCAAGAAAATCATATGGAAGGGTTTTGTTTTTTTTTCCTTCCTTCTCCAATCCCGTTGCAAAAGGTTTTTGCAGTAATTTGTTGCACAGCAAAAAATACATGAGAACTAAAGATAACTTTAGGTCAGTTTAGGTAATTGCATATATTGAAACAATCTCTGGTCCACTCTAAATGATGTGAGCCTCGAAGAACGGCACACTACATCCCTGCAAGTGTAGACAGGAGCAGCAAAGGTACATCCAGTATTTTCCTGTGTGGAGTTATCATGATACCTTTTAATTTCTCAAGTACTACAAACATTTCACTGTAGAATTTAAGACAATACTTGATAATTTTACATTATAAAAAGCTCTGAGATGATATTAGGTAGGCCACTTACACACCCTCAGAGGAGGACATGATTTGTATTCAGTTAAGGTGATGTTTTCAACATTTTGTGATTAGCAATCCCTGCAAGGAGGCATGACCTACTATGTAGTAAACTTCAACCTCATTGTATGAATTCTGCTTACCTTAGCTGCATTTTGGTGACCCTCCAAGAGCTCACAGAGCACAGGCTGACAACCACAATTTAAGACAAGTGTGAAATTTACACAAAGAATAAAGTCTACCTCCTAAAGTCAGGTGGATTTGAATGTTTTGTTGTTTGAGGAATATGATCTTTCAATTCCCAATTTCCAGCAGATAGAAAAATGAGCAACATTAATAATATTTCAAGAGTTAAAGTAACCTTCATAAAACTGCAATCAACGTTAATGTTAATTCAAGTCTTATTAGTCAAATCCACAATTATATGGCAATGTTCTTAATTCTGTTAATAATTTATTTGTATTTTATGTAGTAGAATTTTTATTATATTCATTCCCAACTTTCAGAACCCACTACTCTTAGTATGTTAAATAATTGTATTTAATTACCTTCTGAGTTCCCTAGTACCTCAGCCCTTTCAATTCTTAGTTTCTCTATGTTTGATTTTTAATAGAACACATCTCTGTTTCACCTCTATTTTTAGTTTTAATTTCAGGTTTAAGCTTGACATCTTCCATACTTACTTCTCCCTCACATTTGTAGGTTTTGTGATTCTCAGTATGTATTTTTGCTCAAAATATTTCAAAACATGTTATGTAGAAAACTGCGTCTGTGTTTTATCTCACACATACACTACTAGCCTCATTTCTTCCACTTGATTCTCTCAAATCTATGACTAGGTTAAGAAAATCTTCCATTACTCCTACAGCTCTCTTGACCTTTCCATATACCTTTTCATTTCCTCAGTCATTTCACACTCGAGCTGTTCTTTCTGAAAAGGCAGAATTTACAATATTCCTATAACTCGTTTATTCTCTAAGACATATTCAAATTCAACCCCTAATGATATTGCAGCCTCAGGAATTGTCAGGGGCCCACTGTTCTTCACTTGAAGACCAAGAAAATCAATGTTGATATGACGATCTACCATGGAAAAGAAGGAAAAAAGAAACCCTTCTCTCCTGGCATGACCATCCACATTGAATTCAATGGCTACTTTTAGCTGATAGAAAAACAGTTTACACTCTTTTTCATGTCATCTGCCCTGAAATAAAAGGGTACCAAGTAGTTGCATTCCAAAAAGCAGTTACTTACAGGGAAGTTGCAGTCTTCCCATTTCGCAAACTTCCCATTTCACATTTTTGCTGGCTTAATCTAAAGTGTATTTTTCATCGTTAATAGCCCAGTTAATGTAATCTTCAAGCCATATTTAAGTTATGCCTGTACTATCCTACTTTTCCTCATATGACTAGCTCTCTCATTCTGCTACCCACATTCAAACTTCTTTTCATTTTTATATTGGCATTTTAACAGCCTTTTAGTATTGAGTTTACATTACTGTAAATTAATGTCTATATGTTCCCCATTAATCTCTCATACATCACATTTCCACTACAAAAGCTCGTTTTTCTGTTAACATTTACTCTGTTTTTTTGTTTTCATCATCTCTATGCGTACATTTGCTAGACAGGCCACATTCAACCGGGTTTTCTTAAATACATTCAGTTGACTGTAAGATACTACCTTATCAATCATAAGATACTCTTCTGACAGCACAATACAAACAAACTCTTGAGTACTGGCACACTCAGATGATTCCCAGAAGTCCTTCCTCTCCCCACTAAATGTATTAAACCAGTCAAGGACAGGAGGAATCAATATATCTACAATTCCTTTATTTGATATAAAAAGCCTATAACAGTGAATTAGTTATTCACAAGTTATTAATAGCAGTTTACATAATATACTTTAATATAAAAAAATACACACGTGTATGAAGAAGTCTTTTTCTTATAAAACGAGTCTGTCAGTCACAGCATGAAATAATCTAAAAAGATGACAGTAAGGAGAAAATGATGGTACAGATTTTGAATTGAAATACATCTTTCTTGGTGTTATTGCCCCCTTATACTTCTGTTTTTGTGTGTCTGTTTTTTTTCTATTTTCCATTACACCTGTGAAAATCCTGACTTCATTTTTTTATTCTCTTCACAAAAGTGGGAGGCAAACACATCTAAATCCTTTGGGGCAGTCCAGCACTGGTGACAACAATTTTGTTGGCTGAAAAATTGAATGCACATTGCTATTCAATATTCAGTTAATACTTATTTTTGCATTCACATGTTAAATTTACTGTGCTATTCGTTGGAGCCTTGCCACTTTCATAATTTTTCTTTTACTTTAAACCTATCATTAATTTATCATTATAATCCATTCTGCAGCTTTCTTTTCTGAATGCAGCTCCCTGCATGACAAAGAAATTCTATCTTTATATTCTGATTTTGTTCTTCAAAAGAATGTTAGGAAGAAAGTATCAAGTACATAAAGAAGGAAGAAAAAATATATAGCAGTTATAAACAGAAATTCATATTCCACAATGCTATTCTGTCTCTTCCAGAACAAAATGTGTAGACAGTAAGCTCTAAAGCATTATGAATTATTACTTTATTCGCTATATACTGTTTCATGCTAATGAAATATTAGTGTAACTAACACAGGAGCAAAGACTTAGTATAATCTCCCAATACTGCAGAACAAGTGCATACTTCTGTATTGATCAGTACTCTCATCATGTACAATGGGGCTCTTTATAGATTGCAAAAGTTTTTATATGTGCAGACTCAAAATAGTACTGAAGCACTTACCTCCTGTTTAGGCACTTTGCTCATATGAATTCCACTGAATCATGATAAGGTCTTGCATATCCTTTTATAGATCTGGCCTTAAGTGTTTTGCAGAATCAGAGCCATGCCCAGCAGTTCCTCTTACTTTTTCACTCATCCAACAGAAATGTTAATGTACAGTATGACAAGTCGTGATATTACCATAAACATTATGATTATTGGGTTTGTGTATGTAAAGACTCAAGTATAATTTTGAATTGTTCAAGTACTGTGTTTTATATTGTCTTTGATATTTTCTCCTTTAATGAAGAAGGAAAAGATCATTATCATCGTCCATTCCAATATTAGATAACCTACAGCAAACAGGAAAAATCTATACCAAGTTTAGTGGAGCCATAATTTGTACCACTGTAGGGAGATCCTGAAATAAACACTGCTGCATTAATTTCCATGTGCTAGACTGCAGATATATACCCACTCAGACATTAAGTGCCTACTTATATGAACTCCCGAATACCGCAAACACAAGCTGAAGCCAAAGGGAGCTATGATTACATAGAATCTATCAAAAACAGAAAAATCAAAATTTTTATTGACAAAACAGTTACAGTCAGACTGAAGCTGTCCCAGCACAAGTGCATACCACCACATGCATGTGATATCGGTATCTGGTGCTTCTGGGTTTGCTTCAACTTAGATTCATAAAGAAGTAGCAGCTAGAGAATATGAGGTTCCTGGTTAGCAAAAAGCATAGTTGCATCAAAACTGCTGCTATATTAAGCCACCATATTATATGTTTAATATTCAGGACCCAGGTGTTAATGAAGTAATCTAACATCACTCTAATGAAACACTGTGGTACAGATACAAGTGTGTTCTGTCAGGTTCTTGATGTTAGCAGGCTCTGGGAAACTGCTGCTTGAGAATAAGAAAGAAATGAGCAGCTGAGTGGAATGTCAGTATGCAGGATTCTTATGAAAATCCCTTCGCCCTGATCAACATTTTAAAGAGGGCTTTTTAAAAAGATATGTGAATGAAGATGGAAAAATAATAGTACATTCAAATGCTAAATATAGCCAACACTGAGAAAAGTGAGAAAAACATCACTGTTATACTCAGGTTACACTTGCATAACTGTTCAGGCTATTAGGCCTAATTAACAAGCTAACACATTCTTGCTAAGGGGTGTTTATATGCAGAATATGCTAAATGTAGAACGTTCTACAGTGAAGTCAGAATTTAGTTAGACTTAGGTTAGTGTTAATTCACAAAGAAGGTACATTTCTCTTCTGAAAAGGAACTAAATGCCTAAGTACTCTGGGAATGCTAATTCAGACTGCTATATTGCTTTAGCCTTAATGAAGGAAAATAAATATTCCTTTTTCATGTAACAAATCCAGTAACACCATTATTCTCATGTATATTTAGCTAAAAATAAATGAAATATCATAAAGAAGCTAGGCAGATTTATAATTCCTGGGCTTATCCTTTTTTTGTGTGTTCTTCTTTTGTACTGTAGTGTAGTATGGGAATAATTTAAATGGATACAGTACAAAAGACCAAGCTTTTTCTAACTCCCACAAGTGACTCTGGACCCTAAGAGCTCATCAGGTGAAGCTTGTCCAGTTGGTGCAGTGAATCACTCAAACAAATCACTTCAGCCAGAGCACAGCGGAGCTCATTTAACACTGGTAACCTTTGTACAAATAAACACTTTCAGAAAACATTAGCTGTCAGTAAATGAAACTTCCAGTCCTTGAGAAGAAAACTTGCTAAATTCTTCTTGATTAACGTGTCTGAAAAGGCTTCTCAGCAATTTTTTTTTCCCTGAGAATGCATAATCTTTGAAGCATTAATAACCACCAGCTACTTTTCAAAATCCAACTCACATTAGAACAATCAATTACTACAGACTGTAAAGAAGAAAGTTCTCAGAAACAAGTGTGCAGATTAGTTTTCCTTGATTTCAGTCCCAACAGTGCAAATAAATAATCTATAATACTAATTTAAATGTATGAAATGTTGTGTACACTTGCAATGTTGTTTAGGTTCTGAAGGTACAAATTCCCACAGTACTAAATTTATACATGCTCTTCCATTTAACTCTGAGAATTAATCACATTAATAAAATAATTTCTAAACTCTTGTAGGACAGAGTTCTAATCATTTCGGAAAAATGCAGTGTTACATAAAAGTACCTTTAAGGTTTAAAAAGATGAATTTGTGTCTAGAAGAAAAATGCATTAAGAAGAGAAAAAGCCATTTCTTGGGAACGGTACTTTGTTGCCAATAGGCACCAAAGATCTACAAGTTCTTAATATGAAAATACGAAAATATTAAGAACTAAAAAAAAATTACAGAAATGACAACAAAAAGAGGAGAGAACCATGAAAGTGGCCAAATTTTTCAGGTTTTATTGAGCTGGAATACAGTACTGTTAGAAATGTGATTTTGCTGGCAGTTTGTCACACTCTTGTCTACAATTTTAATGCCATTTTGGGGGGCTGATGACTTTTTGAAAGACAACATAATCATCTTAAATGCTTATCAGATGATTTCTGTAATTATTACAGGCTTTTTCATTATAATCATTCTTTTTTAATTTTTTATTTATTTATTTATTTTTCCTGCATGAAAAACTACTCTTCCTGCCTGATTCTGCAGTTCAGGACAGAGGAACAATTCCTTTTGACTGTGCTGGAAGTCTGCCAGAAGACTCATCTTGCTAAAAAAATTGCCTAATTTATTCAGTTACTGGATTTACAGAGTTTCATAATTCTCTCTCTAAGAACCTCCGATTAAGCATCTAATTTCATTGTTTATTCTTCTCCTAAATGTTATTTTCTACTTTGTTGTTCATTTTCACTAGGGGAATATGATGTATTTTGCAATTTAATTTCAAAAGAGGTTATGAATCTTTCATTTTTTATTATTCAACTATATAAGACTGCAACAGCAGGAATAACCTTGGATAGTAACAGGTTTTTATTTTTGTTTTAAAATAAGGTCGAAATGTATCTCTAAAATATTTGTTCCAACCTTAATTGTTGCTTGGGGACAAGTCACTCATGAAGGAAGCTCTGGCCTTCACCTCTCTTTCTTAGAAACTTTAAATGTTTCAGTTAACAGTTTATAACCAAATACAATTTCACCATAGAGATTACAGAAACATTTTTAAAATGCAAGGTTACCTTTTCCGTGTGTATCAGTTCAACACCTGGCTGGGCTGCAAGCCAAGTAAATGGATTAACTCCTAATATCCTAATTTCCATTTCAGAACTGAGCAGCAGTAAACACATACCTGTATCTATAAGAGCTTCTTACAAGAATAACCTAGTCGATTTGGGCGATGTGGAGGGAGAAGGCAACACCATGGACTGATTTATCCTGCCTTGAAGGAGGGATCCTAGGGAAGAGCGGTGAGGCAACGGCACAGGCTGCCCAAAGAGGAGTGGAGTCACCAGCCATAGAGGTGGTCAAGAAATGTGTAGATGTGGCACTGAGGGACATGGTCAGTGGGCATGGTGGGGATGGTTTGATGGTTGGACTAGATAAGCTTAGAGGTCTTTTCCAACCTCAATGATTCAGTGACAGATGGGATGGAGTGCCATAGGGATATCTGTGCTAGCACACTGAGAGAAGTCTGGACAAATAATTTAGAGAACACAACCAAGATTCAGGTGATTGGTGAGGAAACTTCCTCATCTGCACCAGCACCTTCCAGTGAGAAGGTAACAGATCACAATGATCTACCTGAGAATTTATGTCTTTAATGCCTGGGACTGGTGTGCAGTCATACTTAAATGACAAACAGAATGGGCTCCCACTTCCATATGATACAATTAAGGCTTGAATCCTTAACTTTTAAGGAACCATAAACAATTAAATTGGAGGGCTGCCATACACAAACTATCTAGCCGAGTGGAATCACACTTGGATCCAGCACTGGCACATCCCGTCAGTCTCAGGCCTCAACTCTTATTGGCAAAAGCAATCGCATGTCTGCCTTCCAATACCCAGGCACTTTGGTGAATTCTATCAGCCCTATCTGAAAGCACACACGTCAGGAATCTGGAAACAGGTGAGCTGTGGCTCCAGCTAGGAACAGATAAATAAAAATTATAAAAATCTACTGTTTATACAGAGCACAAATTTAGCTGTTACATGGCCAACAATCAGGCAATGATGTGTTCCAAGTCAAAATCTGTGCTTGGCACCTGAATCCTAGTGGCAGATGACTTTCTTTTCTGCTCTAAATCACCCCAATGCCATTGTCAAGCCAGAGAGCTCACTGAGCTCCTGCCACAGTGTGCTGAGAACAAAGCTCAGCGTGTGCTGTGCCCAGAGGAGCAGCAGGACAGCAAACACAGTGTTGTATCCCGGTGTAGTCTGTTAGACCTACACTTTGGCACAGCCTCTGTGATGCTCCCAGTTAAATTCTTCCCCTTCCCTCCCGGTAAAGGTGCGCTGACACACAGTGAAAAACGTTGCCACATGCACCCTGTGGGATGCTACTTCTGGATGGTTGTCCATCATCGTGGTGATAAAACTCTACAAGCACCGACCGGCACAGCAGCATAAGGGAGGTAGAGGGGGGAGGCTGGGAGGAATTTAAGTGGGAAAAAATAAATAAATAAAAAACATCCAAAGCGAACCGAAAAAGCCACCAGCCGAAGCGAAGGGGAGGAGCCGGGGTAGGGGCTTGGCTCTCTCCTGGGCAGCGCCCGGCAGCACGGCAGCGCTCTGCCGAGTGGCAGCCGGCTCCGGCGGCCGCTCGGCGCTGAGCAGCGCGGTACTCCGCCGCCCCCGTTACCACCGGGCGGAGCGCAGCGTGGGGCCGGGCCCGTCCTGCCGCGGGGCAGTGAGGGGCTCCACGGGGAGGAGAGAGAAGGAGCCGCGCACCCCGGAGCCGCGGTGCGGTGCCGGAGGGGGGGGGGAGCAGCAGCTCCGTCCGGGCGCTTCCGGGCGCGGGGGGCGGTAGGGGAAGGAGGAGGAGTAGGAGGAGGAAGAGGGGTGGGGTGGGTGAAGGAGTGGGAGGGAGGCCTCAGGCTGCCTTTTTTAGGAGGGAGACCCTCCTTCGCGGCCGCCCGCTCGCAGCCATGGCTTTGAAGGAGGCGGGCGGCAGCATCCTGCCCATCAGCGACATGGTGTCGGGGCCGTCGGGCTCGCCGTTCCCCGAGGTTGTAGAACTGAACGTGGGGGGCCAGGTGTACGTGACGAGGCACTCCACGCTGCTCAGCGTCCCGGACAGCACGCTGGCCACCATGTTCTCGCCGTGCCGGGGTGGCCCAGCAGCGGCCCGCCAGCTGCCCAGGGACAGCCGAGCGCGCTTCTTCATCGACCGCGACGGCTTCCTCTTCAGGTACGTGCTGGATTACCTGCGGGACAAGCAGCTGGCACTGCCCGAGCACTTCCCCGAGAAGGAACGGCTCCTGCGGGAGGCAGAATACTTCCAGCTGGGCGACCTGGTGAAGCTGCTCTCGCCCAAGGTCACCAAGCAGAGTTCGCTCAACGACGAGGGCTGCCAAAGCGACCTGGAGGATAGCACCTCGCAGGGCAGCAGCGACCGGCTGCAGCGGGCCGGCCTGGACAAGCGCTCGGGCTTCCTCACAGTGGGCTACCGCGGCTCCTACACCACGGTGCGGGACAACCAGGCGGACGCCAAGTTCCGCCGCGTCGCCCGCATCATGGTGTGCGGCAGGATCGCCCTGGCCAAGGAGGTCTTCGGCGAGACCCTAAACGAGAGCCGCGACCCCGACCGTCCCCCCGAGAAGTATACTTCCCGCTTCTACCTCAAGTTCACCTACCTAGAGCAAGCCTTCGATCGGCTCTCCGAGGCGGGCTTCCACATGGTGGCTTGCAACTCCACCGGCACGGCCGCCTTCATCAATCAGTACCGGGACGACAAGATCTGGAGCAGCTACACTGAGTACATCTTCTTCAGTAAGTGCTCCCTGGGACCGCCGTGCACACGCGGGAATATCGGGGCAGCCCCCTCCTCCCAGAGGTGTCCGTGCGGGGTGGAACGGCCTCCGCCCCGTGCCGGGGTCTCCCGGAAGCGTCGCGCCGGGTCCCGGCCCCGATCAGCGGAGCGAGGCGAGGGGTGGCGGGGGGGGAGGGTAATGTTACTGCTGCGTCTCGTTAGCTGCGGGTTGAGCGGGGTTCTGACGGCGGGTACGCTGCCGCTGGGTGATGAGGCAGGCAGCGAGGGCAGAGCCAGCCGTCCGGGGGGTGAGAAGCCTGCCTGAAAGGGGGGGAAAAACTCACGGAAACTGCAGCGTGTTCACAGCCCGTAGGTAACAACGGTCTTTGGCTCCGCGTAGCACCGGGGGTTGCGAGTCTCTTGCAGGTGAGAAGTCCCCCGGTGGGGTGGCGTTAGGTCAGTCCCTCAGGGCAGGGTTCGGGCTGATGAAGCGCAACTGGGTGGAAAGCAGCGGCCCCCGGCCGAGGTTCGCCTTTGAAAGGCAGAGGTCAGCCTGAAGCCTCGGGGTGTGTTCGGAGAGTTGAGTAATCCCTGCGAGCGGAGAGCTGTTCTCCGGGTACACGAGCCTTCGTGTGGGCTCCATTGCCTGAGCAGTTGTTTCAGCATCACCTGGCCCTGATGGCAGGAGGGATGCGACCCTCAGCCCCAGCAGCAGCGACCCGCTGCTCCTGGACCTAGTCACCGTGAATGTGAACGGTTTTCTATTCAGAGAAGAAACTCATTAAATACTTAACACTGCTGTGTGTTATATACGTGGGGACTACCGTTTGCTGAACAAACTTGAGAACTTCAAATCAATCTCCAGTACTACTTTAAAACCGTTTTTGGAGGTTTGTTATGTAACCTAGCAAGCTGGTCATATCTAATTAGGAAATGTAAAAACTGAGTTGCTGGAGGAGCTTGCATTCTTCTGAGAGGACTTAGTGGTGTAAAATATGTGATAATTAAATATCCATTCTGGAAAAAGATGGACCTACTAATTCTTAAAAATAGAAGTTCCTTGCTGTTATTGTCAAAACTATGGAATAGCCTCCCTTGTTTGCTCAGACATAGGCTATTAGGTGCGTAATTATTTGTGGGCTTTTGTGATGCTTAGAATGTTTTGCGTTATGATGTGTGTGTGTGTTATGAGACGGCTGCTGTGTAGAACAGTGCTCTAATTCAGATCAGTGTTCCAAATTAATCCCCAGTGAATTACCACTGATTTATGTGGAATAATGCCAGGGATGAATTGGATGTTGTACAACACTGTTTCTGTTTTGATTTTTAGTCTTTCAGCTTACTGTGTTATAAAAAGTGAAGCAGGTAGCTAATTTTTTAATTTACTTAACAACAAAATTTTGGTTTTGCCTAATATTAATGTGTTTTTCCTACTTCTGGGTGTGAAAATTGGCTGACCTAATACAGGCTGAAAAGAAAGTGAACATAATTTTGATTGCCTAGTTATACATTTAGAAACCCTTTTAATTAAAGTAATTTTAACATATATTATTTTTCCCATCTAAGTGTTGATGGGAACCCTCGGATAGAAATAATGCTTTATCTTGAAATCCCTAAGTGGATTGAGTCTGTGTTGTAACTTTGCCGAACTCAGGAATCCATCAAATGGATAGAAAACCATGTGAGCCTGCCTTGCTGCTCCATGCTGGCATGAGAAGAGTGGTCAGGGTTACTGGCTGTGGTCTTTCCAAGAGCACTTGTATTCCTTTACTTACTCACAAAACCAGAACTTCATACACAGCATGAGCATCTGCAACCAGCAGCTATGCTAGTTGTTGATCTGTGACTCTGTGGCAGCCACTCAGTCCTCTTCCTCTTAGATCGTTTCTCCTAAGGAAATGTGGATGACTCTGAAAGTGTCTGGAAAAAATACATGAGGATATATGCATTGCACCCATTTCCTTGGATCATGAATAGATTGCTGAGTACTACTAAGGAACATCTGAAGGCCAAAGATGGCCTTTAATCTCTGCTTCAAGAATAGATTTCAATTCTGTTTCTAGTATATCTCTAACTTCATTAAGTATTTTGAGTTGAAAAGACCATCTCACTTCTTTAAAGAATAGAAATTATTTTCTTAAATGTTGTGGCTGATTAAATTTAACTATTCTATACATGTTTTACTTAAATTTTTAGATTGCTTAGTATCCATGAATGGATTAGTTGTTGCAGCCTAATTCCAATTCAAAAACGGGGACTTGTTTGAGATAATGCTTCAGATTTTGGCAGCTCATCCTGACAAGTACAGAAACAGTCTTTCTCAGGCTACATAATTCCTTCCAAAAAATAAAAATCAGAGCCTGATGGCTACCTATGTTCTCCAAGCTATGGAAGCTCTAACCTTAGTACACAGAAGAGTGATTTACTTCTGTTAATACAACGTGAAGTGTGTATGCAGTTCGGGAAAGAGGCCCAAGCTCTTTTGCTTCATTACAGTTTTGGACTGCAGTACAGGATCACTGATTAATTAATTGCTACTTGGTGTGCAGTAGGTGACAGCCTTCACAGAAGTTCCACCTAGATGGAAAAGGAGACCAGAAGCAAGGAGACCTTGCCTCACACGGCTGCAGGCAGCTCAGCAGGCCTTCTATTGGCAGGTCTTTTTGTAAGGAAAGGCTAATTTGCATTTTTAAGCTTTTGTCTTTCTTCTGTATTTCACTGTATCTCTTGATACTGTTGTGTAATGCAGGATTGTCTGTGCATGCTATTACTATGTACTCTTTTTCTTCTGCAGAATCTAATTGGTCTTAATGGATTTTGCGTTTAACATCTGCTATGCAATCTGACTTATGGGTGCTGAGAGCCTCGTGCTCAGCTGGAAGCTTCCTGTTCTGAATTGACATGCGTATTCTAAGAATAATGCAGTAATGTTTCATGGAAAAAACTTTGACTCGTATTCTGTCTCAGTGTTCCTGTTCTATATGTGATATTTCTGTTTCTTTGTCTCCTAATTTTGTTTGTGACAGGTGACACTTGCATGAACTTCTGGCACACATTTTTCTGCTTGGTCATAGCACTGAGAATACATTGGCCCAAATTCAGTTCAACATCACACTGAGATAGCTTGGGGATGGTGGGTTGGCAAGTAAACCTGAGCTGTTCTGAGGGAATGTTGTCAGAAGAACCATCCAGTGGGTGGTTTCTGTGGCAATGCCAAGCCAAGCTGCTATCCATCCATCATTGCTGAACTGGTGGTAGTTTTGCTACAGGGAGGGTCTGAGATACAGTACTTTCCCTTTCCTCTTCTTTTTTTTCTTTCTTCTTTTTTTTTTTTTTTTCCCCTTTGTGTGTGTATAAAATGAAGTTACTTTGAACTAACAAGGCTTAGAAGAGAGAGGAGACTAAGCCAGAAAGTAAAATACAGAGTACTGAATCTCTGTGGAGTGCTAGAGGAAAGTGTGATTCAATCCATCAAGTTTTCTTGCATCACAAGCACAATGTAGGAAAGCTTTAGATTTCTGGCAGTATCAGAATTTAAAAACATCGATCCTGGAAGGACTATTGCACAAAGACTTTTAAAATTTAGAGTGATTGTCCAGGTAGTCCTGTTACTTTGGAGAACTGATATAAAGCTTCAGGATATTCTGCTTTATGAGACCAGTTCAACTTTAATATTACTTATAGTGAGTATATTATTATTTATTTCTATTGCAGTTCTTCCAAAATACATGCCCCAAACACAGAGGGATGAATCAAAGTGTACGCTTGTAAATTAATATTATGAGCATGTCTTATCTCACCATTTGCTATAGTAAGATAATCTGAACTACTGAAATTGTAGTTGATATTTCAGTCGCAGTTTCAATCAAGCAACTCAGTTTGAGAGACTGATTTTTAAAATGTGAAATGAAAAAGAAATTAGAACAAATTCTGCTTTTCAATTAAAAAAAACAAACAAAAAACCTGAATTCCTCTAGCTAGTTTGCAAAGACCCTGCTGCACAGAAAAACTATAGGAGGAATCTATTGAATTTTATGATTGAGTAGAAGTATGTAAAACTCAGTACAATGACTTGTGATTTGATTTTAATCTTTATATTTGCATTCTGCTTTTATAAAAATGAAGTTATATTGTTAATTAATGTTGAACCACGTTGATGCTTGGAGATGAAGATTAGTACTGTTGCAAAGTATTTAAAAAGAAAACCTGGTGGTTGTTATCTGTTCTGGCTATTATATACCAGGATCAATACTTGGTAACAGACACCTTGATACAAGCAGCTTATGGTATTTGGAAATGGAAACACTGGTTTTGATAATTATTCCAGGCTTGTACTTCTTGTGCATTGCTTGGGAACAAAGTTCCAGTGTTAGAGAAGCTGACTTTGCTAGTTCTGTGATATTTTCCAGGAAAACTGCTTATTGATGTCAGATCACTTCATGCATTTTCAAGGATTTATGACAGTAGTTGCAGGGAAATGTTTGCCTTTCAACAGTGGGATGAGCAAGTCATATCTTATTTTTTCTTTATTGTCAACATGAACTTCTAGTTATCTACTGTTCAAGAACAGAATTTATATACAGAAGTTTTTCATCAAATAGTTTTCCAGCCTCATGAATTAAAATTAAAACATTACTGCTTATCAAATATATTTTGCAATGTATTTGCTTTCACAGTGTGATAGGACTGGTAATTTTGCTGCTGCTTTTTTTTCCTTCACAGCAAATACCAAATTCATTATACTGTGACGAGAATTAGTGCAGTGAACAAGAATTCACTGAGCACTGCACAGAGAAAGGGTTCAACAATACTCGTGTTATCCTCTTCCTGCTACAGTTCTGCATTTAGACACAGATCTCCAGAAATGAAAAGCCAGTCAGACACCTCTCTAAGATGTTGAGGATGAAAGGCTTAGTGCATGAGGAAAGAAGTGGTAGACAGAAAGGACTATTCAAGGCACAGGTGAACCTCAGCAGACCTAAACAATGCAACCAGAAATAAGCAGTCACTTTTTGGTGGGCCGCTAGTATAGTGGCAAGTTAAGTCAAGCATCTAAATGTGCACAGGAGGAAAGTATGAGAGGTGTTGTGCATCCATTTTGCCTCATCTCTGCTCAGAACCACTGAGTACCTGCTGTAGCTCCCAACCAACTTAGCACTATATCAGCAGCTGGATGGATCCTGGATGCCACTGCAGGAGAAGTGAGTAACGTGGCTGTGCTCCAGGCTACCCCCTCATTTTCTGTCTCCAGCTTTGGTTTGCTCTATTGCTGGAGTCATGTAAGTCTGTTACAGAGATGAGTTGACGTTGGTCAATGGGATTTTTTTCCACAACGCAGGGTGATTATTTGGTTAAGGGTTGTTAGGCTTGATATAACTGTTAAGGTAATCTGGAGTCATTATACCAGATAACATCCGCTTACTAAGTTAGGATGTTTTTATTTTTGGATCTCAGGATGATTTTATTTTGTTTTTCACCACTAGATGTGGGTTACCTAAAGCAGCAGAAATGCTAATGGTTTTTTTTATGAACCAAGCCTCTGAAAGTGTAGTTGAAAATCCTTTTAAATAAATAAATTACCTGGCAAATCTTGTTTTTCTTTACCAATTCAAATGCTTCAGGATGGATTTTAAGGGAAGGTGGTTCATGCTAAGCCAAATGGGATTAGTTGTAAATAGCACGTGAAACTTGCAATCGGAACCCATTCACAGTTACAAGATGGACCTTCACAGCAACTGAAGCACCAAATAGTCTTTCACCAGTCTTTCACATCATGTGAGATTCAAACAGTGTGAGTAATTATGTGGTGCCATGATTGTTTGTAGTATACACCATTCTGGCAGGAGGTAAGCAGCAATGATGTATAGTTTTCGTGGCACTTGTAGCCGTTAATGCCATTCAATTATGGTTGCATTTTATTGGAATGTGTTAAGAAATGTGTTTTACTTGTTGATTTAGTTTCAGAAGACAGTTGAATGAAAGGGTACATCCTGCTGCAAGGTGCCACCCCATTTATGTAATCGCTTCTCTAAATACTTACAGGAATTCACCACATTTGTAAATATCATAGTGGGTCAATGAGTGTTCCATCTTGCTAGCAAGAAGATGAACACAGAACTCTAAAAATGTTTTTTTTTCTTTTTTTATGGAATATTATCTTGGTACTGTCTTTGCCGAAGTTGCTCAAAACAGTATTCAAAGGTTGGGATCAGCATATTTACCAATTCTTTGCCCTCTGGGTACTGGCTTGGTCATAGGCTGTGTCAGGACCACTGTCAGTTGTGGCTGTTATAATCATTCTTTCAAAATCATATTGCAACTGTTAGTAGCTGGATCAAAATTCAATTGTTCCATTTCTCATGGTTCCCCCATATGCGTGAATGCTATTGCAGGGTCTCTGAGCGAAAGAGGCACAGAGACGGGAACTGCCTCTGGGGGACTGTCACCTCTGGGTGGTTGCCATGCCTCTGGGCTGTGTGCTTGTTCTGTTTGTAGCACTTGCGTATGCTGTGTCTGACCTGTTTTATCATTTCAGTGATATGCACTTAGTTAGGAAAGCAAAGTGGATTATAGAATAAAAAAAATAAGCTTCCTTTTGAAATGGATTCTACAACATCTCTTAAACTATGAATTACTCAGTCCAGAGACAACTCAATCCAAAGTGTGAATGCACGCTATAAGAATAACTAATGCATCAAATGCTGCACGTTTCCTTGGGGGAAGAGGAAAAGATTGAAAAACTAAAGAGTGAAATCAACACTGTCATTAATTCTTATTAACAGAATTAAATAGTCCAGATCTTTACTTATCATGTTTCAGTTACACAGTACATAATAACTACAGATGTTCTCTTTGCATTAGCACAAAAAAATATTCAGAAATGAAATCAGTATATTTTATCTATTATATCAGATGCTTTTTTCTTCTCTCCCTCATCCTTACTGGGATTTACGCTTTGGCAACATTAACAAATATTCCCAGAGAGACAGCAGAGTTAGTGCTCAGGGATTCTTGTCATGTTCTGTTGCAAACAGACTTCTGCAACTTAGGTTAATAGTGAAATTGCTTTATTTTTTATTGAATTTTGATATTTGCTGGTTCTTTCAAGACTTATGTCAGTGAATTCCATGGAAATTACTGTATACTATCATTCTAGCAGCTTTTTACCAGTAAGTGTTTTATATACTTCATGATAGTAATGTGTGAACTCTAGTGCAAGCATGTCCATATTCATTGATAAATGTATTGTTAATGGTATTCATAGGTGTATAATTTGGCAATACTGTTAATGAGATTGTGGAGTTCAGGATCTTACATAGAAGAAGCAGGACGATAAGTCTTGGCTTGGACTGCATCAGAGACAACTTTTGATCTCTTAAGGACCTACTTGGAAGTATCATGTGGGTTAGGGCTCTGGAAGGTAAGGGGGCCCAAAAGAGTTGGTTAATGTTCAGGCAAAGATGGTGGAATATGAAAGAATTGAAGTGGTTTAGTGCAATATTATTTGTCAGTATGATTTTAAGTGTTCAAAAAATTCTTAACCTTTCCCGTGGAAAATAAAACCACACGTTTCCAGAATAAAAAACCTATTAAGGTCACCCATATTTTTTTCTATCTGTCTTTCCTTCACCAATGCTTTTTCCTTTGTTTTTCTGTTTACCTAATTGCCTCAGTTCCCCACTTTTCTCCAGAACTGAGGATCTAAAGTTTTCATGTGCTTTTCTCACTCTGCTCTAAGCAGGCTGGGCACAAGCCTCATACAAGATGGAACTTTGACAGTGGTATGCGCTTGTGCCTTATTGACAGGGCAGGCACTTTTGGTTTTGTTTTCCAGACATATTTAATTTCAGAAAAGAAACATGAATTTAGCAAAAGATTTTGAAAAAATCCAACATTCAGGATACATCTAATATCAAAAAGCCAGAGATAAATCTATTTATTCTTTCCTAACAGTGCTCCTTAATAAGTTACAGTATGAACGAAACTTGTAGAGTTTCAAATGTAATAGGCTTGGTCTTTTACAAGTACAATAAGAAAGGGGTGGTACCCATATTTGTATATAGAGAAATCTATATTAGAGATGACTTATCTTAAAAAGGTTCAGAATTGCATATATCGCCACTATAAATATGTGCAAAACTGTTCTTTTTCATAATGCGAAAAGTTTTACAGTTTATTTGAACCTAGGTGTCTTTGTTTTGTTTTTGTTCTTCCTACTTGTTAATCAGTCCAACTACTAAACCAACCATACATGAAGAACTACGGTAACAGTGATAAATATCCATTATGCTTAAGTAGAAGTGCTCTTTAATGCTTCTGGTCCTTACTCTGAATTTCTTTCATTTTTCACTGAAACTTATGAAGAAATATGAAAATGAGCTACAAAAATGTTACAAAGCAGGTAAAGTAAGCATGTAAAATAGAGTGCCAATAACTTAATCAGTGTAATGTGGAGACAATACAGTAGAGAAAGATGAAGCTAAACAACTTCTTTTTTCTGTTTTCTCTTAACAAACACATTTTCTTTTGCTAAGTTCTTAACAGAAACCCATTTATAGGCAGTTATTTGCAGACAACTGCTACTATTTCTGTTGTTAATGTCTACTATGGCTTTTCAATAGGTCTGAAATAAAGTGGAAGCATAGCTATTCTTGCCTTTTCATCTATTCTTGTCTCTTCCCAATGTTTAGGAATTTTAAAATGAAATGAGTGATATTTAAAATAGCAGGGCTGCTCTGAAAGTAATGCCACCTACAGTTATTATGTTGTTCCTTGACGGTCAGAGGCAGATGTTGGTGATATGGCAATGGAGGTGGAACCTTCTCACCAGTATTCTACTACAGTTTGTTGCTGTGTGACAAATCGCAGCAGAGGGGCACAGTGAGGCGGTGGGTGGTGCGTTTCAACAGTGGTGACAGCAATGTGAAAGAAAAGCCATATTCTGGACAGAAATGAAGATTTTTAAGAGCACAGCATGCAGGCTCTTGTTCACTGCTCTCAAAAATCCATAGCTAATGGTGATGACAGTGTTGGAAAAAAATAGTGTTTTGTAGTTGAGAATTTGACCTATCAAAGAATGATATTGTGCTCTTTGTATCTGTTGTAGTTTCCATGGAAATAAATAGGAAGCACTGCTTTTTGGAGTAACCCATATATTAAGCTTCTCATATTAAAAACAGTAACTAAAGAAGTGTAAGGAATATAACTAAGACAAATGAAATTTGTAATTCTGCTTGCAATTTTTACTTTCCTTGTTTTCACAGAGTTTAATTTTCTGTTTGCAGTTCATCAGAAAGTTGTGCCTATTAACCTGTTTCAGTGCTATTGTAACTCACAAACATCAATCTCTGACCATTTTCTTTTTTTCTTTGAATTTTCATCCTGCTGTCTGTCTCTGGGGTTGTTACAAGTGAATATACCATCTTTAAATGTTACAGACAAAGACAAAGTTCATCTCCTTAAGCT
>JAOWBP010002392.1:42959865-43033104 GCA_028571105.1 Tragopan temminckii
CCTACCCCCATCCCCTCCCCCTTACAAAGCAAGAAAACAAAATGTTTGGAATAACAAATAGCAGTATCCTTCAGCTTCAGAATAATTTTGTAATCCCATATGATAAAAGATACAGACTTTCAGAAATGTGTTGGTTCTCAGTATGTGGAATTCCTGAAGTTTTATCCCATTATCTACCAAGTTTATAGATTCAGATGAACTTAGTGATCAACCTGGACTCCAGTCATAACATGTTTTCACTTGCATCCTTTTGTTACTTGCACTTTTCATGTGCAGTGGAAGTAGTTTGGTGTCTAAACTGGTGAAATTATTCCCCTAAATAACTGCATCTGTAATCACATTTAATTACAGGAAGAAGAAGACACTTGCTATTGGAGAGATTAGGGTAAATGTTGGCTGACTAATCATATCTTTGATGGCTGAGCTCTGGCAGCACTTTCGTACTAAATCCTTTTGCTATGGGAGTGATGAATAAAACCTGTGTTTTCTGCACAAGTACGTGTTTAGATTTATTCCAAGTTTTTGCTATTTTTGGCCTGAGGGATGGGACACAACTGTAGGACTGGACTTGATGTTGATCAGTGCTGCCAAAATTATGTACAGGGCTCTTTGCCTTCGGTGGGCTGGGCTACAAGGAATATGTTGCACTTTTGGGGCAATTTCTGTTTTGACTTCATGGTGTTTTATTTGTGATGTATGTGGAACTCAAAATACAATTATTAATCAGTCTTTTATCACAATATCTGTTTCATCACCATGAAAAACTAACAAAATGTGGGGAAAAAAAAAATTAGCTTTTCCCTTTTCTTGATGCTTGAAGACTTCATACCTGCCATATTTTCCATTGTGGTGCATCTTCAATAAAATGGAAAGATGCTATCAAGAAGGTGCTGTCATGCCCAAGGAGGTTGTAGATGCCCCATTCTTGTTATAGTGTAGATGTGTGTTTTATGGTTTTCTTAACTATCCCCATAATTCAGGCAAAAGAAAAATGGTAATCTTGCAGTAATCCTGATTGCAGTCTCTGACAAAAGAATAAATTTATTATGGGTTTCTACCACTGTTATTTCATTTGTTGTATTATACATAAAAGAAACTGCTAGACATTGAAAGTCATGTACTGTCCAGGATGGAACAATCTTATGCACAGACCAGTTGTTTGCATCAGTATAGCTGAATCAGTCCAGCTGAATGAATGTGTAACAGTATAGTAAGGTGGTTAATTATTAAAATATTTAAACAATTTATTTCCTTGAATTTTTTTCCATCAGAAGGGAATATTCATTAGAATTATGCAAGAAGTGGTGGATGTTCCTCTTGCTTTTCCCACACACTGCAAATTGCTGCAGAGTCTTTTTGTCTGTTAAAAAAATCTCTTTTGCCAGCAGACTAAAACAGAAGTATTGCTTGTGTTGATTGACACCTAATAGATAAATATACATATATAGTTTCGGAGAAGAAGCATAATAAAAATACCTTAAGACAGGTCTTATAACTGTTGTAAGTTGTCAAAACAATTTTGATGTCAATGAAATTGACAGTTATACCTGCTAAAATGTTTACTCATTGAAAGTTATTCTCTGGGGTAGTGCTTGTTTTGCTAACATGCTGTATTTTCCACCAGCATTCATGGTAATTGGGCAGATTAGTACTAATACTTTGTTATGAGTTCACCTACATCCACTCAGAGAAAGTTTGTCTGTCATAATGGTGTTAACTATATGTTCCCTTCTGTCTACATTAAAAATTGTACAGAACTTATGTGACACTGTGTTTAAAACTGTACAGCTTGGCTGTCCTTTGCTTCTCGGAGGCTTACACAGAAGGGTGAATGCATGCTCTTCCTCAGGATCTCTCCTTGACAGAGGAGAGGAAGGGATAGAATCATAAAATCCTTGGAGTTGGAAGGGACCTCTGAAGGCCACCTAGTCGAAGTCCTCTGCAATGAACAGGGACACCACAGCTAGATCAGGTTGCCCAGGGCCTTATCCAGCCTTGCCTTGAAAGTATCCAGGGAAGGGGCATCAACCTAGGTAACCTGTTCCAGTGCCTCACCACCCTCACTGTAAAAGATTTTTTTTTCCAGAGGACAAGCAGCCATGGTGTTTTAGCAGGTCCCTTTTGTCCCTAAGTTGGTGTTATATGGAGTTTAGCTTCTCAGCAGATCACATGGGGCAGCTTCTCAGGACTTCTTTCAGGTTCTTCTCCAGGATTTAATTGCTCTAATAATTCTGTTTATGTCTATGTCATCAGCTTCAAGCTCTTCACAGACTCGAAGGCTGCGTAATTACTTTATGTTATAAAATAAAATCCTTTTATTTGTTTGTGATCATGTGAATCAGAAGCATAGTATCTGTGTTTTTGGCACATTTCAGTTCCCCTTTCTACCTTTATTTGTACACTACCAATGGAACTACAATAACAGATTAGCAACACAATAAATATTTTTTCATTTAAGGTTACTTAAGGTTATGATTTGCCTTAGTTAAATGTATATATTTTATTGCATCAATAAATATTTAAAGAAAAGGCATTAGCTAAACTATGATAACCTCACTCAATATTCTGACTGAGTCATATTATGGTGGTTTGAGACAAGTATAAGTAAAGCACTTTATGAAAGATTATTTCCTTACAAAATTATTGACAAGCATTGAATACTTGGCAAGATACTACTTTTTTAAAATAACATTTAAGAAATGGAAGGTTATACTAACATGATTCAGGATGCTATTGCTGTATTATATATGACCTTCATTATTTTCTTAAGCAGATAAATATCTCAGTGATCCTATGTCCATGGTTAGTGTTGAAGTAATTTTATTTACTGTATGATTTGTAACACAAAAGAATTCCTAGATTACTTTGCACAAATGAAGAGTTATCTGTTCAATCTTAGTTGAAAACATCTTGAAGTCTTTGCATTCAGTTCAAATATACACACACAGGCTACATGCAGTTGTCAAAATACAAATGTTCAGTAATCATTTTATGTAGTGCTAAATCCTACATGCAATATACGTGTTGTATTATCAAGTAGAGAGAATTATGCTGAAGTGATTCTACCTTTGTATATTCTCCTTTCTGAGTTCTACCTTTTTCACAAGACTTTCCTTCTGCATGTTTCTCTTCAAAAATGATAATGTTCCAGTCCAGACTGGATAGAAAAATTGTCTCATTGCCACATTAGAGACAAAGATAACAAGTATTTTAATCAAGATGCAGAATCTTGCTGGCGGACTTTCAGAGACATTGGTACAGCCTGGATTCAGAGCAGAGTTTTGTTGTGGTGCAGATGATATGGAATAATTGGATCAGCTCAACCATACTGTCATGATATAGTTCCAGGAAAAAGAGGTAGATTAAAGTGTTACTTGAGTAATTAAACCCCTTGATTAGTACAGTGGTAATACAGAGATTACAGTAAACTGTAGAAATAGAAGGTGTTTATGATCTTTGTAGCCAACCTGCAACTTCTGTAAAATAATATGTTAATTCCATTGCCTTGTATCATTTATCTGCAGCTCAAAATTTGTACAGGCAAAACAGGTATGCGTTCTTTGTGTGTCTGTTGAACAAGATTGCAGATAGTTGCACAGGGACAAAACGTCAGAAGCTTAGGGCTATATGGAGAGTAATATTATTTAAAAAATAAGAGAAGATCTTCAGGTAATGTAGATGCAGAGGCAAAACTCAGAGTTCCTGATATCTCATCCTGTAGTCCATCTGACAATGCGCAATACTTTTAGTTAGAGCATAAAGCCTTGGCATAATAAATTTGATATCAAGTTTCAGCTAGTTAAGAAGTTCTTTTTCACTAGGAGGTTCCTGCCACTAAATACTGTAGGATTTTGTTTCCAGTTTTCCAAAGTTACTGCAAGTGAACTACATGGACTGAGGGCTCTGATGAGCTTTTCTGTCCTGTCACAGTACATTCTAATGGAGACCATTGCAGTGTATCAAGTCAAGAAGTTTTCTACGAAAAGAAGAGCTTATTTGTATTGTTCTTCAGAAGAATGACTAATGTTGTGATATGAATGTTATGTGTGGTGTTTGAAATATTTCAAGAGAGGTCGATACGCTTCATCTGCCATGTTGCAAAACCTCTGTTTTTTTTTTTTCCCTGCACTTGTTATATTGATTTTCCACACTAGGTGGCAGTGCATTAGCACTAGCACAAAACAGGGGAATTGATTTAATTTGTCCAAGGGGGAAGAAATCCTTCTGTTTCATGTTTCTTTATGCATACATAGCTGAAAGAATTACAGACAAGAGGCTGGATTATGATCAGCTACATATGGATATGCAAAGGAAGATACAAATCATTTACCCTCTTCCTTTGTATAAAAGAAAATCCATTCAAGCCGATTGAACCAGGCTTACATTGGCTGTAGGTGAGATGAACCAGGTCTCTCTCTGTGCTCTCCCCAGGGAATTAAATCTATAAACTTAATGTGAAGCACTTTATTGAGGGTACATCCAGACTTAGAGCAGATTGCCTCACAGTTTTGAGCCATATGTTGTCTACACTGAGAAGTGTAGTGAAAGGAAAACAGCTCCTTTCTCTTTCCAAGAAAACTGGGAGCTGGAGAGATGGGGGAGGTGGAGAACAGGGGGAGATGACAGGAGGCTCCTACATATTGTTGTGTTGGTGCCAATGGGCAGCCAAGACATATACACACTCTTATGGGTGGGAATGCACTTCTGGGTTGTGTGTTAGGTGGAAGACTGCAGGTTCACTAACTTGAAGCCTTTTGACTAATTGAAAGGTCTGCAAAACTGTGATGGCAAAAAATGCTCATGGTTAGAAACATTTGGGCCCTGAGAGCGTAAATGTGATAGACATGAAGCTTGAAAACTGGAAGCTTGAAGTTGAAATCTAACTTGAAATTAAGATACCATGTTTGAAATTTATGGATAAGGGAGTTAAATCATGTTAAAATCCATATAACAAACAAACAAAAAAAACCATAACCCTTTGTTATTCATTTTTTTAACTTCTGGTGTTCATATTTTCAATCCCATCTTTCACTGCCATGCAAGAAAACCTCCAGCTAATCCTGCATAAGGTGGCCGTAGAAACTTGAAAAGCAGCATACATGAATGGCCTCTGCAGTTAAAAATTCACCTGCATTGTTTGGGGTGATTAAATAATAAATAAATAGACAAGTGGCAGTCAAATAAACAAACAAAAAAATCTAACACAGGAATAACTGAGTGTATGAAAAAGGATTGAACAAAAGAAGATATAAAAGAGCTTGAAAAATGGTATCAGAAAGTCAATTGTAGCCAAAGAACTAAATCTCCCTATGTAAATTTCTTTTCACAAAAGGAGTTTGCTAAAAAATAAGGTAATTGTTTCAAGTTTCATTCAAATTTATACTTACAGGAGATAAATTTGCTGTACTACCTTTATCTTGCTCACTGGAGGTAAGCATTTTAAAATCAGGAAAGCTTTTGCCTGAGGCTGGGAAGAATACTGCCAAGAATATGTTTACTTCAAGAAAATTTGACTAAAATCATTGCCTCCTGAGACTTCAATGCATGTAGCTTCTGCCTTATTTATTCAGCTTTATTTTATTTTATTTTTTTGCTGCACCCATACTGAATGAGCTGAATAAAAACAAATTGAAATGCAGGAAAACAGATTTTCTCACACTGATTTTTACCAGGTCTGCCACAGTTGCTGAAAATTCATCAATACTGCTGGAAGGAAAGCCAAAGGAATATTTACCTGTCTTCTACCATGATGTCCACAGAAAATAAATCTTTGAGAAAAATAGGTTGCTGTAATTTGCTGTCATTTTTTTTGCATATCACAGGGAGTGATCATCCTGCCTATAATTTATTTCATAATTCTGCCAGAGGTGAAGATGCAGCTGGCTAGCCATAAAAATGCAATGCAAATTTTATTTGAAAGTATTACTTAAACAATTCCTTGTTAGTTAGGGGAAGCAACAAATGGTGCAAAGTTCTAATTTATCTGGAACATTGTGCTAGAGTGATCCTAATGCTTGTGGCAATTCTGTGGGAGGTAGAAATTGCCACCACTCAACACCTGGACTTAGAGCTGTTGATCACAACCCTCTGGCTGCAACCATCCAATCAATTCTTTATCCAGAAAATAGTCCAGCCTGTGAAATTGTACCTTTCCAATTTAGAGATAAGATTGTAATATCTGACCATATCAAAGGCCTTGCACAAGTCCAGATGATGTCAATTGCTCTACCTTTGTCCACTGATGCTATTGCTCTATGATAGAAAGCCACCAGAGTGGTAAGGCACAGTCTGCCCTTGGTGAAGCCATGCTGGCAGTCTCTGATCATCACCTTGTCTTGCCTTAGCATCTCAACCAGAAGGATCTGTTCCATCATCTTCTCAGGAAGAGATGAGAGGCTCACTGACTTGTAGTTTCATGGCTCTTCCTTTCTCCCTTTCTTGAAAATGGAAGTCATGTTTTCTTTTTTTCCAGTCACCAGAGACTTCACCTGACAACCATGACTTTTCAGATATGACTGAGATTGGCTTGGCAACTGCGTCAGCCAGCTCCCTCAGTTCCCAGGAATGCATGTCATCCAGCCCCATAGGCTTGTACACATTCAGCCTCATGAGGCCATCTTAGACTTGTTCCTCTTGTACAGTGGAAGGTAGCTTATTCTCCTGACCCCTGCCTAGAGGTTAAAGGACAAAAGAGGTATGGGAAGCCTTATGGCCAGTGAAATCTGAGACAAAGTGGTTTTCCACTTAGGCTTCTTCAAGAGCAGATATGGCACAGAGCATTTAGAAGAAAAAGGTCTGACGTATCTCAAATATATAAATAAATAAATAAATAACAGTGTCTCTAAAATCAGTACCTATAAAATCAGTATTTATTTATATGAATAGTGTTATGCAGTATCTATAAAATCAGTAATTATAAAAACTATTATTTTTATATATGAAGAGTATTATGCAGAAGTTTAAAAGTGGGGAGATTTGTTGCTGATTTTTGTTGTTATTGCTGTTTTTTATATTTTGTCTTAGTTTTGTTTTCTTTCCCAAACATCTTGTGGACAGGCAATGAATTGGGATTTTCCCTTTGATATAAATCTTCAGGAAGAGAACGAGTGAACTCTTCGCAGAGTTTCAGTCTTTCTTTTGTTTTCTGTTAGAAGCACACAGTTTCACAGACTGGATGATACATAGCATCCGGAGACACAGGATCCCTCTGGATCCCACACAGATAGAATCTCTTTAATATTAACATAGTTGCATTTTCAGATACTCCTGCAACCAATTCATGAAGTCTGCAGATCAAAATCCAACTAAAATGGAGAAAGATAAGTTGTTAGCTTTTAAAGTAAGTAGTAAAGAAACATGACATCTATATTTTAAAAATAGTCTCATCTGATTATCTCATCAACAAATCTGTAGCCATTTTCACTTTTTTTTTTTTTTTTTTTAACAGCTGTGTTCAATACATTGAAGAAGCAGCAGAAACGTACTTTTTGTTCAGGCAAGCCACGAACAACTTGCTCTAATAACAGATTTTTATCTTGCTCGCATGGCAGTTCTGATTAGATCTGAAGAACAAACGAATGACAGGATTCTTCAAACCACCCAGATGACTTGTTAAATCCATGATTTAACAGTGGGTTTGCTTTCAAGAATCAGGCTTTGCAAGCATAAGGATTATGCTTATTTGTTAGATTTTTCACACTCATAGTCCTAGTTTTATTCCTTCAACAAGGCAATGTGCTCTTCCAGACTGTTTTCCTGGGTTTACTGTGGCTGTGTATTTGTTAAACAAAACAAAATATTGAGCCTATACAGTTTTGATAATCTGGCATTCATGAAGAAAACATTCAAGGTATTTATGAGTTTTTACTACTGCTTTCTCTCAGTATTTTGCTTGCCTCCTCCTGGTTCTGAAATGTCGTCTCTGTATGGAGTTACTGCTGTTCCTGAATTCACATCAGCATTCCTTATTACAGCTTATATGCTGTCCAATCACTTACCAGTCAAATTTTGCAGATTACACATGTAAATTACTCTAAACATTGTCTGGGATATATCCTTCTGACTCATTGGAATTGGGAAAAGCATCCTGCCATAAATTTAGTTTTGAATGGCTTTTCGTAGGTACTCCCACAAAACATTCATTACGCACTCCTGTTGTCCTCTTGGTTTCTGCCTTTCTCCTTCTTACTTGAACCTATAAAACATTTTTCTGTTTGCCATTATCATCCTTTGAAGATGCTTATAAATAAGTATATTGTCCTTTTGACTGTGACATTATCTTTCTTATACCTTTCTCAGTTTCAATTTCTGCATGCATTTTTAATTTTTTTTTCTGTTTTTCTACTGCTGTATTTTGTTCTTGCTCTTTTTGTTCTGTTTCTTTCGATACCTTTAGGGGTTGTGTTTGTTTCTTTGTTTATATCTTTGCTTAATTTTAAAATTTCTTATAGGCTTATACAGTTCCTTCTTAATGGAAGGTGTTCTACCAGCAATTGAAGACTTTATACTCAAGGATTTTTAACGAACAGTCCAGTCTATCTTATTTAATGACTTATTAATTTCTAACAAAGTTAAAATCTTTAAAAGACATCAGTCTTGGTTCTTTCTTAATTGTCTGTTTTCTCCATCCTGCCGGACACGTGGACACAGCTTCCAATCTTTAACTGTTACTTCCTGTGATCACATTCTGTTCCACAGAAGTGTATGTTTTTCAAGTGACATAGTGGAGGTAAGAGGTTTGTATTTTCTTTGTAAAATGTCATACTTCCTTATTTTTTTTTCTTTCCATAAGTATTTTAAAAGAGAGGCTGAAATATGTAATCTTGCTGTTAAGTGTTTCGACTCTCTACTTTTGTTTTCTGCTGTAGTTCTAGTCCTCAGTCTAGACAAAAAGCCAAGCTGTGGATATCCTTATAGCATAAATATAAAGCCTTGTGCATTTTTATTTCTTAATACAGACATGCACACACAAAAGCTGAAACCTTCTAAGATATTAGAGTCTACGTTTTTCTTCATGTTTTTGTTTGTAGCGGTTCTTAACTTTCACCCTCACTTCAGAGATTCTCCACAATTCATACGAAAGAGTAGCAGCAAATTTAATGAGGTAGATTTACATCTTATTCAGTTAGAGACAATAACTTAGAAAGGTGAAATAAAATTATTAATGTGCTGATATTACTATGTAATTATGTAATGAATTTTCTTCTTTGAAGATGTCCCTAAGAAATTAAAGGGGAAATGGCTGATTTTATCCACTTGGAATGTAATTTGAATAAGAAAACATAGAAAATAGGTGTCCTAAAAATTAATGTCCATTCTTTATTTTTATTCTCTGTATTCTGTGAACTTAATTTTCTAGCTTTAGGTGTGCAACTTTAGCATTGCCTTCCTGTCATTTTAACTTTGTGAAACTTAATATTAGCTGAGTGTTTATGGAAAACAATATTTCCTACCGAGATAGCAAGAGAGTCACAAAGCATTAAAGTTCAAGAGGAGTTGCTTGAGGGGAAAGATCATATTCAATTGTGCCGTGTCTTAAGAAGTCAGCCACAAAAGACATGAGATATTTATCTGGAATGATCGCAGTGCTGTGTATGTATAGGAGACAAAACCAGAATTGGCATTTTAATTTAAATATCCAATTTGCTGGTCCCAAGAATCTTTGGTACCACTATTAAATTACTCTTTCTCTTATTTCAGCATTGTGGTGCAAACAGCCATCAGCCTGTGATGCTGCCTTAGACTCATCAGGCTGATGGTGACACTCAGAGTGGGCAGCCTGGGCCAGCATGGCTCTTGCTTGGGAAAACCAAGGTGGTCACAGCAGGAAGGGAGATCAAGGTGCTTCTGCTCTGGAAGAGCAGGCATAGGAAACTGAAGACAAGGACAAATGCAGTTGAGAGGGTTTTTAGCGCTTTTCTAAGAGGCTAAATACAGTTTAGTCAACCAGTAGTACAAAACTCAGAATGTCATGTGTTCATGTGAATATTTCTCTTGAACTTTGTGGACATACCTCATATTTTGTCATTGGTGTTCTTAATGTACTCACTCTACTATTTGACACTTAATGTATCAGTTGAATTAAATCTTCCAAAATAGAACATCTGTGCTAAAACCTGCAATCCATACCTTTTATTTAATCTGAGAAACCAAATGAAAATCATTCAGAACATCTTTGCATTTTTGTTTGACACAGTGAAGAAAAAATTCTGATTTCCCCATGTTATTTACAAGTTATAGCACTGTTTTCCATCCATTTGTAAATGATGTATCATATAATATTCCTCTTTTCTGTTTCCATTTCTTAATCTTTGAGGAGTGGCAGGACTGTTGATTTTTTATTGAAGTATTTGCCAAAAATGTCTTTAGAAGGAGCTTGCTGAATTTCTCCTTTTCCTGGCTGAAGTGTGGAATTTATTTCTAATTATTATTATTATTTTTGTCAAAGGAAATTAGAAATTTTACCTCACTTCTTCCAGATTACAAGAGATTTTCAGGACCTATAAGAATTTGAAAAAAAGATTTTGTATCAACTGGAAATTGAACACCTGAAAAGAAAAAGGGGAAAAAAAAGACCTGCTTAATTAGTTTTTGTATACAGAACATTTGCAAAATTTGACTTGATTCTGTGGTTCTGTTGTATGGTCTGAACAGATCTGTTTGGCACCATGGGTTATGCTTTGCATTTCTCTAGGTTCTGACTCTAACAGTGTAAGCAGCAGTCAGCCTGACGTGTGTATGAAGGCAGAAGTGCTCAGTGCAAGCTGTGTAGAGAATTCAGCTTCTAATTGTCATGAAACTTTTATTGATCTGCTATATTTATATGACAGAAGAGCTGAGGGAAGATAGCTGCAACACTTAGCTTTGTTTTATTACAGAGCCTGTTTCTTTTCCTGAAGTATTGTGTCCCATGCTTTTGTGTTTCAAAATTGCCAAAATCTTGCCTGCTTTGCAACATGAGGACATACTACATCAATATTTTGTTCTTTGAAAAGCAGTACCTCTGGGACAGATGTGGGCACAAAAATTACAAAATTGTCATACTTAAGCGATTCTGCTGTGGAAGAGTATGAAGGATTAGATCCACTAACGTTCGGTGGGAAAGTGGTTGCAGTATGATGCATGTTTATGTAGCTTAAAACATACGTAAATTATAATAGAGTGTAGTAATAATTTTATTTTTGTGAGATAAACTACAATTGATAACACTTGTGATGCCATTGTCCGCTGAAGTTAGAGATTCTTGAGTCTTTCTGATGTGGCTGTGTGGGAACTGAGTGATAGCACGCTTATTTCCTCCTCTCCCAACCTCAGCTTTCCTGCTCACAGATCTCAGAATTCACTCTGAGAAGTACACCTGAAGTTTTACGTGTAATCCCACATGTCCTGTTGTAAGAAAGATGAAGTAACCCATATCTCATCAATGACCAAATATGATTAGAGGTCATATAGATAGAGGTCACTAAGGATCAGGTGAGGTGAATTATCTGCTCTCTCAATTCATTTGGGAATATGTTCTGTATATTAAGGCAGAAGACAAAATAATAAATAACCTATTCAGACATCTGAAGCTTTGTTGCACACTGTGCAACTTTCAGCTGCCCCAGTTTGTTTGTAGGAAAGGCATACAGAAGCCTGGAAGTGACATGGTCCATCTTAGGTCCAGTTCCTTTCTTTAATCAATAATGTGTAGTCCTGTTAAAATTTCCATGTCAATTTGAAACTTACCACTTTGTCCATTGTCACTACTTTTGTGGCGTAGAAACCACCTTAAAATATCCAGCCTCAGCTCTAGCAAGAATCAATTTATTATTTTTGTGATATGCTGTTATTTGTGTTTGGCTTAAAAAGGTCTACTTGTTCCATTGTAAGGAACAACTGGATTTTTACTGTGTGTTGGTTTGTTAGCATGAATGATATGATTTTGTTGTGTATTGTTACTTGATACTGTTCCTCTTATCTTCCCAGTAGCTCTTTTTTTCTGCATGTGATCTTCTTAACTGCGTATTGTCTGGAGGGAAAAAAAGAAGGAAAAAAATTGTTAGAAGAGTACACTCGACTAGATTTTGTGATTACTGTGGCACCTACATGTTTTAGAATAAGGTATATTTTTTCCCAAAGCTGTCATCAAACAGACATTAGTTTACTAGACTAAGATAGTCACATATTTCTCTTCCTTTGTTTTCTCCAACTGAGAAAACTTGTAATTAGTCTAGCAATTGGTATTGTGTGGTATTTCTCTCATCCTATTGCATTTCCCCCGACATAAATTCTTCTTTTATGATATTCTGATTTTAGCTTATTGATTCATCTGAACACTATTTTCGGAAAAGATTAGCAAATTTTTTTCGCTTGTTTGTCTGGTTAGTTGTTTTGTTTTGTTCTTTTTTGTTGTTGTTGTTTATAAGCTCTTGTGCCTTTTTGCAACCATGTTGCAACTGTAGTGCAATGTAGAGATTCAGAATGGTGTTTTTGTTGTCCAGGAAAGTTCTTCATATTGCTTTGGATCCAGTCTTGTTTGTTGTACCCTACAGATGCTTTTATAAACAGTCATCATTGGCTTCTTGACATTACTTTCATTTTAAAAAGCAACAACAATGGAAAAGGACATTTTTGAAATGTAGGGAATATAGCAATAACTTTTGGGCAACTTTTATGTATAATATCTAATCTCAACAGTTGCTAAGATTTGAGCAAAAATTTTGGGAGGAAGGGTTCTATAAAAGGCAACACAAAATCCCTGACTGGGCGGTTTTTTTAATGCATTGGGCTATGTATAAGGGTATGCCTTCTGTGGTGTGTTTGTACCATCAGCAGATAACACGGATGGGCAGGACAGCTGACATTCTGATAAATCTCACTTTATTTTATGTAGAATTAAGTGCAACTGTAGATAAGAGCAACTGATTGAGATTTCTGAACTTTCTTTTTGGTTGTTCAGGTGTGTGAATACAAGCTCTTGAGCACTTTATATCTATAAAATCTCATTCTTTGAAAATTAGAAGCAATCTATAAAGTGCTTTTTAAAACTTTGAATGCTATTTAAGAAGTTCCCACAACATGACTGTCATAATGAAGTGTTATGAGCTAAACATCAGAGACAAAATCAACAGTTGGCATTTTTTTTTCTTGCAAAGTTCATTTTTTTCCTTGGGAAACTTCTGGTTTTTCATGTTTTAGTTTTCTAGTACATTAAACCCTGATCTTGATTATAGAAGGTAAAGATGGTGTTAATAGAAGGGGAAGAAAAGCTGTGATAAATGCAAAAATGAAAAAACCTGGGCTTAGGATGAAAGAATAGCATAACACTTAGCAGCATTTGTCACAACTTGCTAATGGAAAATTGCTAGCTGTGAAAATCTTGTATGCGTACAGTTTAACATTTTTCCAAGAGAATTTCTTGGTTATGAAACAGAATAATCTGGAAGTTGAGCAGACCAGTGTACTGCACTTCTGCATTGCATTTGATTTCAGTCTGTTGCAGAATGGTATGCATTGCCATAGAGAAAACTGCTGATCTTGTGGATCAAAACATACAGAAATGGTCTGTTAGATTTGGTGATAATCACAAATGGAATAAATAGACATGTTTGACTTTTCACCCTTTCTGATTCAAAGCAGCATTGTTTCTTCTATTTTAAAAATAAAGTGTGCTTGAGGTTATGATTGAATTACTTTTCAAGATGATTTTATCTTTAAGACAAGATATTATGTCATAATATCTCCTGCTGTTTGACTTAGACTCTGAACATAAAAACTCATACACAAAAGTCTTCTCAAGTGTTTTTTCAACTTTTATATGCTTATTTGTGTATTCCTAAGAAGTGTATTGAAACGAAGAATTTTGCATCATGCCATTATATGTGCTTTGAACAGTTTTTAACATTTATGCTTTTTATGATTTAATACTTGTTGCTCCATGGATTGTTTTGTCCTCTAACTTAATTCAACATTACTTTAATTATATCTTGAACTCTACTTGTTCTTTTACATGAAGCTAAAGATGCCCATTAGAAAGAAATGCTATATTTCCAACAAAAATTGAACAACAAATTTGATCCCTGCTGTGAGCGTTCATAGAACTGTTCCCAGCTGTGATATTAATATTGCATTGTTTATCAGGAAGGTAACTTGCTGAGTTATTTCAACTTAAAGGCCAGGGTTATCTCCCACAGAGATAATAGAAGTATATTTCTCTGTAGAAAAGTATTGGTCTAATTATGTTTTCCAGCTCTGCTACTGGACTGTGGTAGTCGTACAGCTACATACATTAACGTTGAAATAACTTTACATTGTATACTTGGCACTAAATTATCCTGTCTTTAAAATATATTTTTAAATACTTAAACAGTAGGTTTTTAACCAATGCATTCTTTTTTGCTAAGCTTTTAACATAGAAATTCAAGAAAATTAGCTGCATAGAATTCTTAAACATTTGAATGTTTTAAAAGTCAAGTCTATTTATATTAAAAGTGATACTAATTAAATTATTTAAAAGATAGTTACAAATTTAGCATGTGTTAGTGAAAAGAACATGCCAGTAATCTCAAATTTTGCCTTTCATACAGGTAAATACAAAACAATATTAGCATGGTAGTCAGTCAGCTAGTTAGAAAGTTCAGTAGCAATCTTCATGCGTATGCATGGTATTCTCTTGGATGCGCGTTGGTGCTGCCTTGATAGGGTTGGTGATCCACTTGTAACACACTTTCTGTGTTCTTAGGGTTTACACATATCTTGTATTATGTTTGGTTTTGGGTTACTTAGGTTATGCATCCCCTTCAGAGTCAGCATATAATCTAGAGCTGATTGTTGCATGCTGTTTTCTCTTTCATTTTTTTTATGTACAAATTTGCTAGGAAGCTCTATTGAAGATAGGATTAAAATTAAAAATGCTAATGTTAAACTTACAACTTGTGTGTGACTTCAAAATGAGGCATACTGCTGTGTTTTAGTAATAGGATTCATTATCTCTTCTGGTGGCAAAAAGGCATTCTTACTACTAACTTAGACATTTTGCTTGCTTTGGGCTTTTGGTGCAAACTGAATTTAAACAGTTCCTGCAGTGTAATTCTTCTGTAGAAAATTGATAAGACAGACCACTTCAGAATTTTGTCTGGAGTAGATGCACCTCAGAATAAATAGGGAGTAGCGTGAGATTTAAATTTCACAGTTTTAGTTCAGATGCTTTTCACAAGTATTAATTAAGCCCTGCTTTATGATATTTTCACTTTTACATTCAGAATTTCAAAATTCTCATCAGTTGTTTTGAATGCTTTACCACAACGCGTCATGAGTTTTAGATTGACAATTGTACAAATGTATTCACATACCATTTTTGAATGTGAAATGATATTTTATTTTAACAGAAGTCACCATTGGTGCTGTCATAGCCATTGATTCTCAACCACAAGCCTTGTCTGTATCTTCTGAGTTGTTATTCTCTTTGTGGACTATATTAGACAAAGTTATTTCAGAACAGTAGAATGGGAAGCCATTTAAAATACATACACGCATTGCTTTTAAATTAAATAAAATTGTAAATTTTAGTAGTAATGTTAACTTTTGGAACTTTTTTTTTTTTTTTTTGGATGGAAGCACATTTTAAATACTTAAGATAGCCACTGAGTTATATTCCAAGATATAAGAGCTAATTAAGCTTCTACTTTGGGTTCAAATCTCACTTTTTGGTTACTTCCGTAATATATATTGTGTATTATAACACTCCACTGTGCAGTCTTCCAGATTTTATCCCTAAGCTGCCTATAATTGAATTCTTGGTCAATCAGTGGCATTTCCTGTGTAATCATAAGATGCCATTTGTTTCATCAACATCATCAACTGCCTCACAGAGAAATATGACAGTGTAATATTACACTCAGTGAAATGCGAACTAGATATCAGAAAGGTTAAAATCTACATTTTCTCATGTCTCTGTCAGAAACTATCTGAGTAAGTGGAAAAAAGAAGAAGATGAGAGTTTTGAATAACAACCTTTTCTTCTGGCCTTTATTTCCACATAATATGCTTAAATGATAGCTGCTTTTAAAATAACAAGCAAATTTTTCTTTGAAAGATTTCCAACTTTCTCATCTAGTATATTGAATCAGGTTCCTGTTGAAATGGAAATAAGCTGGTATCAGTAATTTTGCCTATTAGTTCACCTGGGTATGTCCCTCTGGACTTGGCTATAATATGTATGCTGGGCTTTTTGTTACAAGGCTAGGGCATTTTCTTATTAATATAACTGTGCTTGCAGTGTATTCCTGGAGGTTTTGCAGAGCCTTCCTCTGTGTCTTTGAGCCAAATGGAAAATGTAAGACTTTCACAAAAATTTCAAAAGCTTTGATGTTGCTATTAAGACCATAGGTAGCATTTGTTTTAGGAACATATGGTAATGAAGATAAGAGGGTGTTTCATATTTAAATCTTTAATTTTCAGGATTCCTTGTTACTAGCACACAACTGCCAATAAAATCAGTATAACTTCTGCTCTTAAAGTGAGCTCTTTGTCTTCAATTTCCTAGACACTTTCATCATAACCTTCAGCAAATGTTCATATATAAAAGAAGAATGGAGGGAGTATACATATATCCACCAATTTCTGTTAGGAAAGAACTTCACTGGTAACTCATATGCATATATCAGCCCAGACTTTGGACTTCTGATTCCTTGCCTTGCAGCAGTCTTCGCTTTTCAAGTCTTTGCTGTGATGTTGTATGGCTTTACTCTGCTGTTGCAATTGTAACTTATTTTCACACTTGTTTCAAGCAGCATTTGAACAATTAATAAACTGTGTTCTGACAAGGATTGCTTCTTTCTGAGTAGCTCTCAGTCATTTTCTTTTCCAGCTGTAACCATCATTCTTCCATCTATGCCCATTTGTTTACTAACTTTTCTATCCATATCTAGAGCATTTGTGCTCTTCAAGCCTTAGCCTTCCCATTCACATGCACTGTCAATAAAAGTAATTGTTCTGCGACATTTTGCACATTTCTGTGACCACTGAGGTCAATTTACTATCTTTGCCGCCAGTGATAACCATGCGGCATCTGATTTTGCAGCTTCATATTGAATCTGTGTTGCAAAACTCCCTCTACACTGATTTTTAATAAGGTTCAAGTCACTCCACTCTGGTGGCATAGATACAGGAAATTTGGTGCCTAAGATGCAATTAGACACCTCACCAAAACTAAGTGCCTACTTGTGGTCATTATGCAGCTGCTTCAGACCAGATGGTCTAATTTCATTGTATATAAGATGTACTTGAGGAACCTAGGCATCTATCTTGAGAACTACCTCTTCCTTTAAGCTCACCAAGAAGTGTAAGTAGCTATAAGCCCGTGAAATGTGCACACAACAATCAGAAAGCAGAGAAGGAAGCTTTCTGTTGCAGAAGCAAAGACTTCTGTCTTATGTTTTGAATCCTTTCTTACACTGCTTTGCAACACTTGCGTCATCACTTTGGTTGCAAATCCTTCTGCTACATGGTTCTGTGAAGGTATCTTGATTTGCTGTTAAGAGTATTGGTTTTGTGTACTTATTCCTGAAGTGATCTTCTGTCTGCCAGCAGCTGGTAAGGAGGAATGCATTAAGCTCCACTCATCCCTCCTGGCTCTGAAACTATACAGGACTGAAAAGTGCATATCTCTCATCAGAGCACATTTTGGCAGAGTCTCCTAGCTGAAAGAACAAGTGGGTGGAAATTCAAATAGGTGGCATGCACTGCTCTGCCCTAAGTATTCCCATTCTCAGAACCATAAGCACAGAAGAATATAATTCTTCTGGACAGTCTTGGATTGCTCTAAACCAGATTATGTGAAATAACCACAACTTTTCCACTTTCTTCTAAAATTTTTATCGTATGCTCCTGGATTCTTTGAAACTAGGGGAAAGAAGATTCTTTGAAACACGGGGAAGAAACTTTCCCGCAGTATTTTCTTCCCCATGTTTAGTCTCTCCTATCTTAGAAACTTGGCCACTGATGACAGAAGTTGACCTATCTTCAGGGCTGCTTTACATGGGCAACTTGGTGATTAACCAATTTGTAGCAAAGCTCTAACACCTACACAGGGAAATTCTGTTTATAGCCAGCAATACAGCTGCATGATTGCTCACAGCGTATGAAACTACAGCATGTATATGTGTACATGTGCTTATATAGATATGTGTGACTTCTTTTTCCAGCTTCTGCTGCCTGTTCTATCCAGGAAGTTACTGGAAAAATCTGTAGGTCTGGATAAAACTCTTCCAAATATATTTTTAATATTTACCTACCTGCTGTTGGCTTTCATCCTATCCATCAGAACTGTGGTATCGCATATCCATAAACATACTCCCTGTATAAAATACCTATCCATACAACACAGACTTACAGAATATAGTGACAGTACTTCTACTTCCCTCAGCTGGGCCATTTCTTAGGAGACTGCCACTTCCATGTACCTTGAACCCAACAGCAGTGTGTCTTTCTTGAAGAGCAATGCCTTGGAGTAAGGAGTATCCATGTGTCAATTAAAATGTTGAAATAAAGTACCATACATTTAGCAAAGACACTGGTGGAAGCTGTTGCACTGCTGCTGAGATTTTCCTTTTCCAGCTGTGGAAAGGACCTGATATGGAATGAGAATTTTACACACCTTGTCAGCAGATTCCCCTCAGATCTTTGTGAGCTACTCTCACCTGTCTGCATCGTTTATTCACCCTGATCATTTGATTGGAGATGATGATAGCTTAATTGAGCTAATCTCTTGTCTAAGTCCTCAAACTCATGAGAAATGGAGGTGACAAGACTTGGTTACTCACTAGCTAAAAAGCAGAAACTACTTCAGTAGGGGTTAATGATCTTGACTAATTTATAGTTTGCCTATTTTTTGCTTTTTTTTTCTTCAAAAATCTCAGAGGCCTCAACACAGATTGGCGACAACTTGAATGGCATCTGGCAAGTCATATAAAACAATCTGCCTAGTGATACACTCATTCATCACCTCCTTCTGGATATGCTTTCAAACACAGAATTTTTGGATACATTCTGTGGTTAAGATGGTTCAATAGCTTTAAGAACAGAAATATGATTTTTCCCTTCTGAATCTTTATTTCAGATGTTTTTGCTTTCAGTGTTCAGAAAGAACGTGTTCTGGTGGTGGAATGAGGGCAGCCATTTCTCCAACTTGGTTGTCCTGACAAAGAGGGCCAGGGATGCTGCAGGAATTGTAGGATCCAGCAGCACATCAAATGCAGAGATGCATCTCAGAGATGACAATGAAGTAACACATGGATGAAACACAGACTTGCAACACAAAGCTGAAGGAATGACCAACGTTGCAGTGTGCAGTGGTTCAGAAGAACTCAGCAGCATCCTCATCAGTTTGCCAAATTTGTGGAGTTGAAATCATCTGCCAGTGACAGATAATATAGGCAGGAATATAACTGGCTATGATACCAATTCTTGACTTTTTCTTCAGCCCAGCAGGCACAGTAAGTGACTGTAATGGCAAACGTGCAGTTGAAAGAACAGCATGTTTTTACTTGGGAGTAATCTCTTGTTTCAAAATTATTCGGAGAGTTCTGAAACCAAATCCCATGATGCAGATGCACTTACACTGTGTTCCTCAATGCATCCCAGCTGTGCTGATCTAATTTATAAGCACACACGTTATATCAGTGGCTGCAGCAGCCTTTTACAGAGTGCTGCTCATGCTCAGGACTGCTGCTTCCTTCCCTGTGGAATAATGTCACGCTCCTGCTGTTTGTGTTCATTCCTCAGTGGGATTCCACCCTTCCTCTAACAGCTCTGGAGCAGCATTTGGGGCTCATGTGTGTGGTTGAAGATGCAAAAATCAAGAACATTTGACTTTTTATGGTTAATAAAATGAACAAAACCAGTCATGCTACATCTTTATAAGGAGGGACTGTGCGTGACATTATTTCCTCATAGGCAAGAAACAATGTTCTGCATATACAGCAGTGGCAACTCATCTGGATATTTGTACGTAGGATAGTCTGTGTCCTTTTACACGTTTTCTGCCTCCTACTCTTATTTTCTTGTCTATGTAGGAGCCTGCTGCCTTCTTCAGGGAGAAAATTTGCAAGACCTGTGCTGCCAGACGTTATTGCTATTGTTTCCTTCTTTGCATTTATCAGCACCAGGGTTTCTCTTCAACTTTACTTCTTTAGTGTTAGCATCTCTTCAAGAACTCATCAACAGCATGATATGGAAAACTCTCATTATCGGCTGTTAGAACGTTGTCCTTTTTGTTGTTGACTTATCCCCTTGCAAGTTAGCAGCCTGTCTGCTTTTATCCATCCATATGTCATTTCTTGACTGGCACTGAAAATGCAAACTGTTGGCAATAGATATATTTGCTGCTTACTAACTGCCTTCAGTAATACTTTGAAATTTGATTTAATTTTTCTAAATTAATGGAAAAAATTGATAACAGTGCTGTTAATATTACTGCTTTTTAAAAAGTTTCATGCCAAATATAACTAAGCTAGTAGACTACAATGCCATAAATATATCACCAACAGTGACCTGTAGTAAAGTATGTAACTGTCAAGGCTTTCCATGTGTGTTTTAGGAACACCTTACTCCTAAATAAAAGTTTTTGGAAGATTTTAGGTGTACTTTGTTGAATTGTTGCTATAGAAAGCTGGTTATTCCTCCTGGATATTATGTAGTCATGTCTTTTTGGAAATGCTCTGAAACAAGCTCAGTAGCTTTTTCATCTTAGAAGACTATAAAATTTAATATATTTGGATGGTTTACCTGTTTATATAAAAAATGACAATCCTAATTTTGAATAGTCAATGTTTTTTTGTTTCTTAGACATCTATAATGAATAAAAGGAGATGTTCTCATATGAGGTCTGAGATTCATGGGGAAATTTGTAAAACATCAGGGTGTAGTAATGAAAGTCCTTTTGAGAACTAAATTACACTCACATGGTTTACAAAACTCAAATTCCAAGGACATTTGGTTTAGTAGCTTTGAAGATGAGATGTAAGCTTTACTGATGACAGTGTCACTACAGAGTAATTTACTAAATTGTTCCAACAACAGTGTGTTGCCTTTTTGAACTATATTTGTAGAGATTTTCTTTTCATTCTGCTTACTCCAATAATGTATTATTTTTAGTGCTGCTTGAGCTGTCTTTTTCACTTGTGACCTTTTTGCTATATCATTAAGCATGTAAGTATGAACCAGCAGAACAGGGAGAGAAATGGAAAGTACAAAGGAAATAAAAGTTCAAAGCTTCCACAGAATGCCTTTAGGTTCTTGAAATCTTTCAAGTAGAAAAATATGATGAAAATTAATTACTTGCTGGTGCTAAAACATAACTAAGAAATAATAATAATGGATAGTACAATATACAAAATTTAAACAAAAGTTTTAATACTTTATTAATATCTAAAATATTTATCTAGAAGCAATTTTTGACCATATAATATATTTTTTTAAAGTACATGTGTATTATTTCAATAATCTGAAATAAATTCTTACTAGTAAGAACTGATGGATTTGGTGCTATGATATTGTTGCTTTTAGGTCCCTGTTCAAATAAAGCCTTCTTTACTAATAAGCTTAGTCCACCGAAAGTTAGATATACTGCATTTTGGGTTTTGAAAGCCTTTCTGGTAGTGCAGCAGTTTGTCCTTACCATGATTTTTGCTAAATACCAGCAATCATATCTAGAGTTCAAAGACAAACTTATGCCTTGAATGTGCCCATGATCAATGTCCACACTGGCTATCTATAAGAATCTAATGTAGGTAAGGTTTAAAGTGTTTGTCATCAGCAGTGTAGGGCTTTTTTTTTTTTTTAATATAGTCAAGAGAGAGAGAGAGAGACCTCTAGAGGATGCCAAAATGATTGAAGTCACATCTTCTTAAAGATAATAATATTACCTCCTTTAGTGTTAATATAATTTCATTTAGAAGTAAATTCATGCTCTCAAGTGTAAAGCTTCATCTGAATAAAACTGAAAAATATTGATAAGTCTTAAATGTTTTCCAGAGGTGCTGTGAAACTAATCATAGTGCTGTAAAATGCAACGAGCTGTTTATCCACTTAGAGGAAACAGCATAAGGAAATATCAAAATGAAGAAAATCTGTGAGTAGAAAGTTTCATGTAGCCAAATGAAATATAATCTGTACACCTTGCCTTAAGGTTTATGGTTATTGTGGCTATGCTGTGTAAAACCAAGTGTCTGCATAGATAGTAGTGCCAGGGGAGGTTCAAGTTTGATATTAGAAAAATATTCTCAGAAAGAGTGGTGAGGCATTGAAACAGGCTGCCCATGGAGGTGGTGGACTCACTGTCACCTGAAGGTATTTAAAAAATGTGTAGATGTGGCACTGAGGGGCATGGTTGTTGGGCACTTTGGGGATGAGTTAACAGCTGGGCTTGATGATCTTAGAGGTCTTTTACAACTTTAATGATTCTATAATTCTGCAATTCTGAGAACAGGGAGAGAATTTAGTTAGAAAGTCATGAAAAACAGGTGAGATAATGTGAGCAAATGCCCAGAAAAGTGTAGTAATACTTTGTGATCCAATGCTGATACTTCTTCTACTTATGTAAGGATAGAAAAAATATTTTTCTGTTAGTATTTGAAACATAAATGCTAGCATACCAAAGCAAATAAATTTCTGGATACTCTTCTGAAATAATTTTGCAAATTAAGCAATTTCCTTGGAATTTAGTGATCTCACCCAAAAGAAAATGACTTACCAGTAAAAACAGACTATTATTTTGACAAATGCTAAACTACTTATTTTAAAGCCAACAGAAGACTTTACCTACCTAAAATACTTCTAAGGCAACCTTCATTAACAGATCCTTTGTAATTTCTTTATGACTTGTTCATTAAATCTTAAAATCTGATCAATTTTCTTTAATTTTATTATTTTATTTAATGTACAGAAAACTTTGAGGCACTGAAGCACATCATGTAGTTCCTTGAAAAGAACAGAGAAAATAATTCATAATTTAGTTGCTGATTCTTTTTCTCTCCTTCATGAATACTTCACATAGAACAGTTTCAAAATATCAAATGCTTTAGGTGCTGAGAACTGAGTTAGTTTTGAGCTAAGTTCATAGGTTTTAGTCAGTAGATTTTTTGTTGTTTCTTTTTTTGTCAGCTGTCATTGAATTCATGAACACTTGAGATTTTTGGACTGATAGGATATTTTTGTCTCTTAACAGTCACTCTGTACATCACATTTGTAGTATAAATGAGAATAAATAATGATTTTCTTTAGACAGTTGTATCTTTAGACAGTTGTATCTCAAGCTTTTGTTGCCTTTGTGATCTCCTGTCTGGAGTTCTGAGGTCCATGTCCAAAGATACTGAAATTATTTAATTGGAGAATCATATCATTTAGAATCATAGAATGGCCTAGGTTCAAAAAGACCTCAAAGATCATCTAGGTTCAACACCCCTGCTATGTGCAGGGTTGCAACCACTAGACCAGGCTGCCCAGAGCTGCATCCAGCCTGGCCTTGAATTCCTCCAGGGACGGGGCATCCACAACCTCCTTGGGTTCCAGTGTGTCACCACTCTTTGTGTGAAAAACTTCCTCCTAATATCAAACCTAAATCTCCCCTGTCTTAGTTTAAAACCATTCACCCTTGTCCTATCACTATCAACCCATGTAAACTGTTGGTCCCCTTCCTGTTTTTACGTGCCCTTCAAATACTGGAAAGCTGCAATGAGGTCTCTCTGGAGCCTTCTCTTCTCCAAGCTAAACAAGTCCATTTCCCTCAACCTTTTCTCATAGGAAAGGTTCTCCAGCCCTCTGATCATCTTGGTGGCACTCCTCTGGACCCATTCCAAGAGATCTGCGTCTTTCTTGTGCTGGGCCTAGATGCCATACCCTGGATGGGGATGTTCATGAATGCTCATGAAAAACACTATATTTTTGTAAGTTTGTAATCTTAGTAGAAGATTGTTATAGGATAAATGACACATGAAATGTAAGAGAAGAGAAAAAAAATATAGACAAGAAATACAAACTAGTAGCAGGGAACTATAAGCGCTTTTGTAGAATTCATGTTCAAGAAAACTCGTGTTTTCTTCATAGTGATTCACAACCTGAGTTGTTTACTGCCACACAGAAGTTGCACTGATTAAGGTCTAACTGGCTGTAGATAAACATCTGACCTTGAGAATGATAAACAGCCTCTGAGTTCTAAATAATATTGCTATGTGCTTGAACATTTTAAATGGCAATAAGATAGTGAAGGCTATTAACATAGTCTGCATAAAGAAAAAAACATCACGTGAAAGGGTTCTGTATTTTATGGTAAAAATGTTTGTAAGCTCTAGCCTCAGGTATATTATTATTTAAAATGCATAGATCTGTTTTCAGACACATACTTTTACTTACAAAACTAGGCACACAATGTTTGTTCCAGTGCAGTGTATCTACTAGTATTCAGTATTTTTTTCTGAAATTGGATACCAATCAGATTTATATCATTTATTTGCTTTGTTCCAAGTGTTTGGGGATGAAGTGGGAAACAATTACTTTTTGCTCTGTTTGTTGAAAGTTCTTTACTGTGAGAGTGGTGAGATGCTGGAACAGGCTGCCCAGAGAGGTTGTGGATGCCCCATCCCTAGAGGTGTTCAAGGCCAGATTGGATGGGCCCTGGGCAGCCTGGTCTAGTATTAAATGTGGAGGTTGGTGGCCCTGCATGTGGCAGGGGGGTTGGAGATTCATGATCCTTGAGGTCCCTCCCAACCCCGGCCATTCTGTGATTCTGTGATTCTGAAATCCCTGCCTTCATGTACTGGAAGACTTGCAGAGACCAGTTGTTTTGCATTATACACCATAATGATGGTTACAACAATATCCTTGCAAGTACTGTTTCAATTATAAACTAATCTTACTGCTCTCAAACATGTGATCTTTATTAATGAAATACCAGTAACATGTGCCCTACTTGTTCCTTCTTTGAAGGACATATATGTAAAAATTAAACCTATATTGAAATAATCCAAATGAATAATATTTGGAATTAGAAGACAAGATAAATTGTCAAAATTGATAATAAAAAAGTAGCTGTATGAAAAAAAAAAAATTGCACATCATATCCCTGTACCATTTAGAAAGCATTTGCCCAGGAAAAAAATGCATACCCTAGGAAATAGATACAGCTGACAAGGTATCAAATGTAGAGTAGTCTAAACCCCAAATGAAATATACTTTTGCAAACAGAGCTTGTTTCTGAAAGTTCTATAAACACTTTGCCAAGTGAACAGTAGTACAATTAGTAAAAAAATAAAAGGGATTTATCACTGGGAAACAATCTTTTTAGCTAAAACTCACAGTAAAAGTCAGCTTATGAGTTGAATTGGACATGAAAAGTAAAGAATGAAACCATGGAAAACATAAAAATGCAATTATTTCAATTGTATACGAAGGTAAAGATGTTCCCTTAGTTTAGGTATATGAAAAAGCTGAAGCAACTTTTTCTTCTATCAGATCTTATTGTGGTCATGCTTATAAGAGTGTGCTGTGGATGGTACTGGTTTTGTCCCATCTAACTGATTACAGGCTAGTTCCTCTGGGTCCTTGCATTTCTACGATGCTAGCTCTGAGCTGGATCCTGTGCAAACATAGGATCTGTTCTCTTCTGTTATTTTGTACTGCAGCCACTTAGTTTCACAGCTGATTTCAGTGAAGAAATAATTAAAAGCACATAGAATAAAATGTTTGGAACTGTCTGCAAAGATCTGCAATTACTATAACACAGTACTTCTCAAACTTTTGAGGACATACGTAGGTCACTCCAAAAGTACTGCTTCCTATTTATTTCCATGGGAACTACAACAGATACAAAGAGCACAATAACACTGTTTGATAGAGAAAATTCTCAACTATTTTTCAACATAGTCACCCCCATTAGCTATCCATTTTTACTAGCGATGAGCAGGAGCCTGCATCCCTCACCCAAAAAATTTGCATGGCTGTACAGAACATGGCTTGTCTTTCATGTCACTGTCACTGCTTCTGAAATGCCTCACTGTGCTCTCATCCACTGTTTAATCTATACAAATGTTCAGCAAGTGTCCACAAATATTAATCACTGCAATCTTTTTTTCACAAGGAGATATTGAATGACACACCTTCTCTGGCATCTGTCACGTGCCATTTTGTCAGGCTGCCCCTCTGCTTCTGTCTGTTACACAGCAATAGAATGTAATGGAATATTGGTGGAAAGGTTCCACCTCTACTGCAATAACACCAACATCCACCTCTGATACTGTAAGCAAATATAATAAAGTAGGAGGCATTACTTTCAGAACAGCCCTCATATAGTTACCTAGCTATTGAAAACTTGATGCCTCAGTATTTATTTCACAAGATCTTATGCAAAAGCCCCTTATGTGATTCGACTCTTGTTGTGATTTGCACCACTGCAACTTTACACTTTTAAATCTTTTTTATATGGGTTGTGTTTTTATTGAAAGAACAGTGCATTTCTTTTTATGCAAACTTTGTCTTTAATGCAGGAGACAGAGATTATTGCTTCATTAAAGAAACATTCAAGATGAGGAGGAATCCAGTGCTTTATCGAGATTGCTTCTGTTTTCAGTTGCTTGGTTTTGTTCTGAATTTGTCTGCTGCCACTAAAAGCATGTTGTTGTCTGCATAGTTCTCCTATGCCTCTCTTTCCTTTCTCAAATCAAAGCACATGAAAACTGTCCCTCTGCATGTTTTCATGACACCTCATTTCTTACCCCTAGAGTTGAATTCACCATTGTAAATAAGCTAATCTGCCAACCTTTTGAGTTGTGAGTTTTCTGCAAGAGTCTTTATCTGGTCTGTGTCTCTTAGCATAATTGCTGTGAGTCAGCAGCAGGAAATTAGAAACTTACTCCATGAATGGAAGCTGTCTGTGAATATTGTCTTTCTAAAACATAGTTGAGCCTTGAAAAGCATAAGCTGTTTTTTTGTTGTTGTTGTTTTTGTTTTGTTTTATTTGTTTTTGGGGGCCAAGCTTCCATTCAAGTGTGTTTTCATTTTTTCTCTTTCAGAACCTACCTTCTTGTCCTACATGACAGATCATAGCTAGGCCATAGCTGTAACCTGGAATTAATCAGCAAAATTATTTTATATTCCCAAATCACTGAGATTTGTAAACCTTCAGCTGTAATTCTGATGATTCTAAATATTCTCATGTTCAACTTTTTCTGTTTTAAGTGTTCATGTTTGGAAATGCTTCCTCACCCATGTGAGCTTCCAAACTAAACAAAAAAATGTATTCCAAAAATAATTAGACTGATACAATATTTTACATAGAGGCACATTATTTTATATCACAAGGTTTAAATGGTTAACTTAAACATAATCACAAAGATTTATCCATGTTATAAACTTCAAGCATTAAATTTAAGCCTGAACATGGTCTTTCCAGGATTGCATAATGACATTTTTATGCTGATTGCGAAGTATTTAAATTAAATACTGGAAAACTATTCTACTTGATAAACTCAGTTTAACGATACACCACCCCTTGTTTTTTCCCATTGCATACAGCAAAGACAAAGTAATGTTACTGAGGAGATCTTGGTATATCACATTGCTGTACTATGAACAGTTGTGCTATGGCTGAGTCTTCCAATGATTTAACTTTTCACCGTGCCTTAGTGACAAGTAAATGATGAAACTAATCATTACATTGAAATCATCCTTCCTGCTTCCATTTTCTTTTTGTACTTTGCCCTTACTTAATTCATTGATGTGAAAGGCACAGAGTCAAAGCAATTAGGATTTTGGGGGGTATATTTTTACTCTAATTTAAGTCCTGAAAGCCTTATGTAATCAGAAAGACATTCTGAACAGGTTTTTATATTTGGATTAGAACTGAGGCTTGCAGAAAATGGTTCTTATCAGGCAGTTTTACTATGCATTGAGACAAGATTTATAGAAAAATTTATGGGCAAATTGCACGATGTTGCATGTAATAACAAGTTGGCTTTTATTTAAGTTGGTCAATTTATCATCTATGACTAAAATCCATAAACACAGACATGTCTATTTTAAGACAATATTAGGAAAGGAATACTTCTGTGGAATTTTTGAGATATAACTTTAATATGAGAGGGTTGCTGGATGCTCATTTTCTCAGGGTGTTTCAATCCTTTGAGCCTCAATTTTTCCACCTGTAAAGTAGTTATAATGGTTTTGGTTACTTTCATGAAATGTTTTGTTATCTGTTTGTAAGACTATATCTTTAATATCCACTCAGAAATGTGCAACTAATTATTAAAGAAAAAAGGAAATAATGTAACATTTTGCCCAGCTCAGATTTTATGACAAGTCCTGTGATTTACCAAGAGCATCCTGCCACATTTCAGTCCTTGTAGTGGAAGATGCTTGAAGAAGTGATTGAACACCTGATGGGAAGGCAGGGCCAACCCAGGGGACCTGAATGACCAGAAGGGGTGGAGTCAGAATCCACCCCTTTCCAGACTTCATTTAAGGGCTGGCAGTAGAGACAAATCTTGCTGAAGATCCCTATGTACTTGAGTAATTCTGAAAGTAAGCAGCTTTTTTTCTTTAGTTCTCTCTTTATGGTTGTTGTATTTGAACATGTCCTCGCTTACTGCAGTCTAGAACTTTGGTAGTCTGCTGTCATTGATGTGCTTTCCTGCGCATTACTGTCATCTTTCTCTGAAAATTGAAATCAAGCTGCTAGATTCATCTTGTTACTTAAAATTCAAGTGTTTTAATTATATTTTGAAATAAGAACTGGATATTTCTGGATTACAAGGAAAAGCATGAAAGGTGTACCTTAGTAAGATGAAAGTAAAAGACAAATCTTATTTCCTTCTTTCTTTGAAGACTTCAAAGCTGACGTTATGATGGTTATGCCTTTTGATTTTGGATGCTTAGAGTTGATATTATTTGTTTTAAAATATCACAGAATCATTAAGGTTGGAGAAATCCAAATGTCCACCTACCCACCAGTACTAAAACATGTCCCTAAACATTACATCTACCCTTTCCTTAAACAGGGACAGTGACTCTACCTCTTTCAATGCATTACCAGTCTTTCTGAGGAGAAATTTTTCCTAATATCCAAGCTGAATCTCTTCTGATGTAACTTAAGGCTATTCCATCTAGTCCTGTTGCTAGTTATTTAGGAGAAGAATCCAACCCCCCACCTCACCACAGCATCCTTTCAAGCACTTGTAGAGAGCAATAAGGTCTTCCCTGTTCTTTCTCCCTCTAGACTGAACAAGATCCCTTAGCCTCCTTCTTGTAAGACGTGAAATCCAATTCTCTCACCAGATTTGTTGCCCTTTTGTCTCTTTAGTCTAATACACCTTTGTTCCTTGTACCCAGTCTCACAGAAAAGGCAGAAGCTAGCAGTTCCCATAATTAAGTCTACCTTTAAAAGTATACTAAAGTAAATCAACTATGTATGGGGACTGTATGGAGAACTTAAATATTCCATAATAGTTTTATACTCCAAAATAGGAGTAAATACGCTTTGAGAGAGAGACATTTACAAACTGTCAGAACTGATTAGGAGTTGTATTTATGTCCATATATCTCTTTCTGCAGAATTACAGAGAATTAAACCTCTTAACTAACTTGTTTAAAAAAATAAAATTATAAAATAATAATAATTCACTGTGGTTTAGTGTTTATCCAGAAAGCCAATAGCAGCTAAAATGAGCTGAAACAGTGAACTCTGCTATGGAATTTTGCTGACTGAAACTTATTTGGTGTTATTTGTATTCATGTGACTTCTGTGATGCTTGGGTTTCAGAAGGACCTGTGTGCATGTGAAAACAGATCTTGAGATTTGTACTGAGAGAGAGAAATTTTCTGTAAAAATTTTTGAAATGAAATCTAAAACTGAAAAAAGAAAAAATGGCAATCCATAAAATCTACTAAAAATCAAGCTATTAGACACAGTCCTATGAAAATAACCAAAAATTATGAACTGGCGCAATGCCAATCATCAAATTGTTTTGTGAGTTAGGCCAATCTCCTTTTTTTTTTTTTTTTTTTGGCAGCATTTTACTGCAAGATTCTGTAAAGTAAAACTTTGTAATGAGGCTTCATTATATGTGCCTCCCACATGACTGGGGTTCAGATCAAAGTCTTTCCTCTTTTTTCAGTCCTCACCTTTCTCAGAATGGATCCATTTGGCTCTGGTCACCATAACTGTCTCTCTTGGGCTTCAATTCCCTGCAAGAACCACAAATATAAGTTTTTAAGGTGAATGAAGTCTGAGGCATTGAAAAAAAGGCTGATTTCGTTTGCTGGCAATTAAGATAAGGTTATTCATGCATGTAATAGATTGCTTTTTTTCTTTCTTCTAGCTAATTATCAAAGGTCAGTTTTAGCATCAAAGCCCTGAGTGGTCCATCTTTACTGACTTACCACAAAGTCAAAAAAGTTCACATCCTCACAGGCAACATTCAGCAATGCTGGATGAATGCTCCCGTGTCTTTTGTTGTACCTTACTGAGAAATAAATCTTCTCTGAAAAGGGAAAGTGCATTCAGTTCCAGTTCTGTGTAGAAATATATTACTTCTGGAAGTTTTCCATCCACTAAAAAGAATAAAAGCAGCCATGATTACGTATGGATGTATTCATCAGCTCTATCTTCCGTCCACTTATAGCAAGCCTTTGGAGATTTGTTTTGGAATAAAATATTAGCATAATGGCAAAGGAAAAAATGCAGGGCATTTATCTACTTTCATGTATTATACAGAAGCATCTTTCATTTTAGAAAAACTAAAGTGAAAGGAATTAATGGGAAGCAATGTTAATAATGGTAGCAAATATAACAAGATTACAAATTCCATAACTCATTTATTTAATATATAACTATCAACAAAATATTTGGCTTATATTGAGAAATGTTGCTGGGACATGGTTTGATATGCATTACTGGCTGGTACTATTTCATGTTTTTCTATTTTCTTCTTGCAAAAAGTAGGGGAAAGATAGGAGAAATCCTCAAATAAGCCAGGAAACAACAGATGACTGAGACACTGTTCAGTGAACAGAGCACATTGGGAACAGATAATTATCATAGTTTCTTAACAGTCTTGTGTTACAGTGTAAACTCTTTATAAGTCTGCTGATTACTGCTGTGGTTGATCATTGTCTCCAGTGGATCATGTGATAGATAAAGCATTAGTTACATGAGCAATCAGGTTTAGAAATTAGCATTTTCTTCCTATTGGTGATGTGTAGATATCTGTTAACATCACAGAGTCCAAAAGACTGTACTGATTGATATAAAAATGGATTTCAATTAATTGTCAAAATGTATGAATGATTATGCTCTGTTTAAACCAATTTTGGTAGGAAGGTAAAAGCTGTATTAGAAATTAATGGGAACAATGATATTTGTTATTTAATGCACAGTGGGAGATTCATTTCACAACTAGCCTGGAACCTTGTAGAAAGGAATAATGCATTAGTGAATTACAGAGAAGTTGCAGTAGATTGGTACTGGTATAACAGGTCAGAAACTATTCTAAAGGTTTTTTAAAACATTGCACTTGTTAATCTGACAAATAATTTTGATTGTTTTCTCTGTATCAGGAACTGCCTATTTCTCTTTTGTAGGATTCCCAATATAACCTGGGCTGAATTGTGAGGTTCAGAGCCATTGCTATTCATTAATGGAGTGGCTTATTATTGAGTCAGTTGTAGTGGTCATACAGGCATCAGTTTCATAAACTGAAATTAGCTGGATCACAAGCAAACTCAACTGTCAAAGGTGCAGCATCCTGCTTGCTTATGTTCCTGAACATTTCCCTAAAGTCAGAAAGATCTCTATGCTTTTTTAATTCCTCTGTTGAATAGAAACTTCTCTAATAAGAACTGAAAAAAAAGGGACTGCTTTGTTACTTATATTCAAATAGTCACTCCTTGAATGGATTATTGAGTCAGTTGTAGTGGCCATACAGGCATCAATTGGTGTATGAGAACTGCTGAGTCATGGTCTGAACCTCTGATTGATCACCTGGGGCGAACAATGAGTCAGCCACGGGAGCACAGGTGAAGGCAATTCACCTGTGCTGCTGGAAGGGGTGGAGCCTGACTCCACCTCTCCTAGACCCATTTAAGAGCTGACTACCAGTGGGGAAGGCTCTCTTCTGGAGATTGTCTCCGCTGGAGATTTGTAGCAAGCCCAGGATATGGGTGAGTATCCTATCTTTTTTTTGCTCTGGTATAATAACAGCATAGCCTAGCTCTCTGGTATTTATAACATCTGTACATTCATTGATTGTACAGTTGGGCTAGATCATCTTTAAAGGTCCTTTCCAAGAGGTTCTCTTCTCTCCTCTACTGTCCCCTCCCTTCTATTCATCTTCCTCATTCAGAAATGCTTAGGGTTTTCCTACATCTCATCTGCTGCAGATAGTTGCTGACAGCTATCGTAATTTAGAGGAATGGGACTAGATCTCACCGAAGCAAAAAATGAGAGAATGCAAGGAAACCTTTACACATGCTCTGTAAAAGTTTAACAGTATTTAATGTATAGGGCATGTTACAATTTTATATTTAATATTAGTTTCGTGTCTTTCAGTTGTGATTATGCAAATGGTCTTTTGTATCAAAACATTATTAAACTTTTAATCTACATAAGATCTTATTCAACAAAAATGGATCGATATAGGATTACAAGATGTTTTATGAGTAAGGGAAAAAAGGTGGTAATCTGGGGAGAATATCCAAAATTCTGTGTAGGCAGAGGAATGGCATTGTGCTTATGTACATGAATAATTTTAAGGTCAGGCATATATTGTACAGTGTTATCTGAGATGCGGGACAAGCTCATGAGAGGTTTTCTGATTATAACTTTGTGCTATGGCAGATGTGGGTAAGAAGCATTTTCTACTGAGTAATGTTGGTGTCTTGGATAAACACACAGATTGTGTTTCTGGGTACAGAGCCTGAGATCCTATGAGTATCCTAGTATCCTCCTGAGATACTATGGTAATACCTGCTGACTAGCTTTTGTGGTCTCAAGATGACTGAGAAGTTTATGATTATTAGCTAGGGTGGAAAAGAGGGAATATATGAAGGAAGTAATAAGAAATACAAGATGAGCAGATGCCTTTATATTTCCTTGTCTTCACAGTTTCAATCACAGCTCTTAGTAACCCAACTTATACCATTATGTGGAAAATTATTTAGCTGATGTTAGAATAGAGAAATATGCCATAGGATATATAAACACCTTGACAGAGAGGGAAATATTCAGCTGGAAATTGTCTGCTATGATTGTTCTTAATTGGAATGTAAAACTAATATTTCTTTATCATGGAAGATAAAAAATTAACCTTGATTTTTGGAAAAATCTGTACAAAATATTTAATTTAAATGTCATTAGATAAAGCACAGTAGTAGCTGAATTGCACATTAGTGTCACATCTATAATCTTCAGGCACAATTAAGGGAAATTCATAAGCTTAGCAAGTATCTGAGGCCAAGACAATAATAACAGCTTCAGTTTTAATAACTGATTTGATACTGTTAGTGATTTTTTTCCCACATGTTTTGATCTCTGAAACATACTGTTAGAGTATAAGGATGTTAGAGAGGTTAAAATAAAACTGCTTTTCTTAATAGTTAGAAAGGAAAAGATGAGCCCTGCGGTTCCAGTTCGCCACAGTTGCATGCAGATTTAGTCTACTGAAGTACAAATCTTACTGGTTATAGCAAGAACTACCTAGCAGTTAGTAAGATTTACAACTTCTTTACTTCAACTCTTCTTTGAGAATGCGTTGGAGCTTTCAATTTTCTTGTTGTCTTCAATCAACAGTGGTGTAGTATATTTTTTGTGGTATAGTGTCAACCTAACTGACAGTGAAAATCTGCCCAGCACATTGCTAGAAAGGAATACATGCTAAAAGATATGGCTGGGATCAGCTAAAGTAGATTGCTCTCTGGACAAATAAGTGCACTGAGTTTGAAAGGGCAGTGCTGACTCTCCCTATAAATCTTAAACAAAAAATGGCTAAACATTGCTATGTAGGGATGCACAGAACTCCGGGTGGCATAGAGAGTAGTCATGGTTTGATACCTAGGTGTTTAACAGAGTATTTTAAACTTGTTAAAGCTACACTGTTGTGATTTATATGACAAAATGTTCTTTTTCTCAGTATACATAAAATTCTCATTTGTTCATGAAAATTCTTGTGGCATCAGTATTTTCTAGATTAACTGATCAGAAACTTGTATCAAATTCAGATTACTTGTACCTGTTATTCACTATACAAAGTTTGTATGAGGGAAAATGGATGTCTTGCAACTTATACACAGGATTTGTTCAATTTTATAAGTATGTCTTGAAAAAACATTGTCTCATTCTGTTTTCTGCTCCTTTTCATTCATTGTTCCTAAATATTTATTTCACCGTAGTTGTCAGATGCTCTGTGACTGAGACAATCCAAAAGTGATTTGCTCTAGCAGTGTTACATACATTGATATATTTTTCTCATTTATCCTTAAATTTTCTCTTCCATGTAAAATTTCTCATCACAAAATTATTTTTGAGGTAAGGAGACTATATAGATAGAGTCCCTTCAGGGGAAAAAAGTGCCCTACTGCCAAATTCAGTAGACTTCAGATTAATCTTTTGTGTAGGCAGGCCCCTGTCCTGAAAATGACAACTCTGTATTTACTGTATGCCATGGGAGGTTTTCATTGTTAATCTGAACAATCTCATTTGCCTTGAGGGTAAAGACTATACTAATATTTGTCACTGATTTACAAGTGATGAGTGGGCCTTTATTTTACATTGATTATAGTCAGGAAACTAAAAAATTGTCCATTTCCTTGAATTCCTAATTTCCTTTCTCCTTTTTTAGAGTATCTGGAGATTTACTTTTCTCCCAAGTTCATTTTCATTGGAACATCTGGAAGAGTCAGGTCTATTTACACTTTTCTGACACATGAAACAGTATTTTAGCAATCCCAGCCTGCCAGTGTACTTCCCTTTCTTCTCTTGAATCCTTCAGAAAAATCCTTATTCTTCACTGACCTCCCAAAGGCACGGTGTTTGGATCATGTGTACCTCAAGCAACACCTATTAAAACAGACCAGAAAATTCATTTGTCTGGCTTTTCCAAGGATTGTCCAAACTGTCCAGAGACTTGTCTCCAGGCAAAAATGCAGAAAGCATTGCTGTGTTAAGAATTGGAATTGCCGGTTTTCCTAGAGAGAGTAAGGAGGATTCATTCCTTTCTGCAGTTCTTTGTAGCTTCAGAGAAGCCAAGGACCATCTGACCTATAATTGTTCTTTGAAATATATGTATGTAATGTAAATTTTTAAGAAACTGCTGCATTTTTATTTGAAATATTCATGTGTGTCTCCTGAAGCACCTGAAAGCAATGGACAATCCAGGCCTGCATTAAAGAAAAAGCATTAAAATGAATTCATTATCAGTACATCTTTCCCTACAGATTTTCTGATTACCTGAAATGACTAGCAAGTCAGTCAGGCTGCCCTGGGCTCAGACTGATCACAGCTCTTAAAAAAGGTGGAATCATTCTTAGCTATGAAATTATTCATGCCTTTAACAATTTCTTCATGGGACTTTTCAACTTAATCTCACTGTAGGCAATAGTTATTTTTTTCTGGCTCAGTGGTAGAGAACATATCCTAAAACTGGTCAGAAAAAAAATTGGTTGGAATGAAAATTCAGAACATTTGAAGTAGACGTGTCTATAATTAATTTTTAGTTTTTTTATATTAGTCACTGTTAACGTGACAAGCTGTTTCTTGACATCAATGTACTAGCATCATATAGCTACAAATTTATTCTCTTCATACTATCTTGGCATTTCATATGGCCTCAAACCTCTCCAAGTATTTATTGGGTTATCCATACAAGAATGGGCAAACTTTTATTGTGTACCTTGCAGCATTTCAGGAGGAATGATAAAACAGAAATCCATAAAAATATAAAGATTGCTCTGAGACAGCCTAAAAATGATCTGGTTTACACATTTCTGACAAGTTTTGGCAGGGACAAAACTTGAATATGAGGAAATATATAATGTATGGGTTCTAAAATGTTTGTGTGTGAAGAATTCAACAGAAAAAGGAAAGTCAGGGAGGGTATATGTCCCCTTAGTGAGTAACACAGGCAAGCTGGTAATGAGACAAGGAGAAGGCTGAGGTACTTAACAACTTTTATACCTCAGTCTTCTCTGATCACTACTTGTCACACAGCCCTCAAATGTTTGATTTGGTAGGAGGAGACTGGGGAAGCAATGTCCCTCCCGCTGTAAGTGAAGATCAGATTTGTGACCATCTGAGGAACCCGAACATCAACAAGTCTGTGGGTCCCAATGAGCTGTATCCCAGAGTCCTGAGGGCACTGGCTGATGTAGTTGCCAAGACACTGTCAACAATGTTTGAAAAGTCATGACAATCGGGTGGCGTCCTTGGTGACATGGAAAAAGGCAACAACACTCTCATTTTTAAGAAGGGTAAAAAGGATGACCCTGGAAGCTACCAACCTGTCACTCTCACCTCTATGCCTGGGAAGATCATGGTTCAGAGTCTCCTGGAAGCTATGCAAAGGCACATGGAAGACAGAGAGGTGATACAGGAGAACTAACATGGCTTCACCAAGGGCAAATCCTGTTTGACCAAACCCAGTGGCCTTTAATGGTATTACTGTATCAGTGCACAAGGGAAGAGCTACTGCTGTCACACATTTGGACTTCAGTAAGACCTTTGACATGGTAACCCATAACATCCTTCTCTCCAAATTGGAGAGAGAAGGATTTTGATGGGTGGATGGATTGTTCAACAGACTAAGAACCAGCTCCTGGATTGAGTCCACAGAGTGGTGGTTAGTGACTCAGTGTCTGGATGGAGATCAGTGTCAAGTGGTGTCCCACAGGGATCAGTGCTGGGACCCATACTCTTCAGTATCTTCATCAGTGACATTGACAGAGGGGTTGAGTGCACCCTCAGCGAGCTTGCTAATGACACGAAGCCGTGGGGTGTGGTCGACACACCAGAGGGACCCAGTCATAGTAGTTCAAAACAGAGTTCAAAGTTTAAAATTTAATTAAAATATATATGGTCAAACGGATGTAACCTTAACTTTATCAGGGTTTTCCTATTATTACTACATTAGTTTCTAAAGATTATTTTAATGAAAAACTGTAAATCTATACATTATTGTTTAAAATTTCCTATACTTGTCAAATAATATATTTTTGAGATGAAAGACTGTTCTTTTAATTCTCAATTATGTTGCTAGAACTGTTGCTACAAATGTGGAAAGTAATATAGTTCAGGCATGACATTTTAATCATCTGATAGAACATAAGATTTGTTTTTCATTTAAGTGTTACTCATTGGCAAATTGACTCAATCCTCTGTTGACCTTTCTTTTTAATTTTTTTTCCCTGAGATATTAGGAACTTTAAATAGTTGCTGTTCCTTATCCTTATCTGTCAAGATCAGATTCACCTGACCTTTATATTTAACATTACTTAATACTTTGATTCAAAAAATCCCATCGTGAAATAGTATTTTAACATTTTCTTCTCCTGTCAGTTGTTGGTAATGTCTATGAACTGTAGTGATAAGAAAGCAGGGGTCTTTTCTCGTAATGAAACAATTTGTGTTCATACTGTTATTTTGTTAAGAATCTCCAGTGCATGGCTCTCTATTCTGCTTACGCAAAAGAAAGTGGGGTTAAAATAGCTGAGTCCTTAAAAAAAAAAAAAAAAAAAGTTCCAAGTTTCAGTTGCTTGGCCTTGAATTACATTGGTAAGACAGCCTGACATTAGACTGCTATTGTTAAGTTATCAAATGACCACTCACAGTTAAGTTTCTTAGTTGTTTCAGAGAGAGTAATGAGTTATATATTTTGGTGACTCTTTGGCTGAAAGCTGAAGTCTACTAACACTCCAATGAAGTCCATTCAAAGTTGTGCTACTCCCTTGGTAGCTTTTACCGTAAGCATCAAGTGAACTTAAATTTGACATAAGTATTTGTTCTTTCACCTTCATGCATTATCAGTAAATAGTAGATAATTATTGATCATGGAGGGATAAAGGGCTGTTTTGCTGCATGTTGAGCCTAAAATTCAGTTAGTGAAGCCTTAGGGTCCTGACATCAAAGAATATCAAATTCAAGCTCAACAGACAGTAGACTTAGATTGGATCATGTTTGTGTGTAGCAGAAATAGTGGATCTCAAGTCAAAATAGTGCTTACTGGGAGTTTAGTAATGTTTAGTAATGAAAGAATTTTGGGAATGAAGTTTTGAATGCTACATCTGCAGAGGAGATTAAGCCCTTCCTAGTTCTTGCTTGCAGAAGTTTACTTTCTATGTTAAGTTAGGTCTGAATTAAGCCAGATGTGATGGTAGCCCAAATGAATCTGATTATGTGCTGCCTTCTCCTGATTCCCTTACTATACTTATCCACTTCCAGGTAATGTTGATCATAGTATCTATTTAGCTTCACATAAAATTTAGATTAGAAAAGGATTAACTGTAGATGACCATTTCAGTTCACCTGCAACCTTAACTCCAGCAATAGTTGTTTTTTTTAAGTGTAATGCATGTAGATGCAGTTTTAAAAATTACTCAAGGGAAAGCCTGGAAATTGTTTAAAAAAACAGGCACAACAACTCATCTGCTTTGTTTTAAAAGCAGAGTTGATGGTATTTAAAATTCTTTGAAATTCAACCTGATGGCTCCCAGAATTACTTGCAAATGAATTCCACAGTGGTTTAGTATCATCAGTGGGAAGACAAGTGTGAAGCTGAGCAAATCTCTTGCCATCTGGAAAGCAGCCCTAGCACCTGATGGCTCCACTCTAAGTCCCTTCAGGAAGCTTACAATTACATAAAATGTTTAATCAAAACTGTTATGCCAAGTATAACTGCAAAACTAACATCAACATAGAAAAAAAGCAAGCTAAATGTCTCCACATGAGCTGCTCATATCACTAGGATTTTTAAATGCTGAGAAGAGAGATTCCCAAATTTACTTCCTTTATCTGAGAATTATTAAAATCACTCTTTTAGTAAACAGTGTCTTCCAGCTACTCAACATTGCTATTGTCACAAATGTTAATTCTATTATTGATGTCCATTGGCGTATGATTCATTTTCATAAAGTCCAAATGTTTATTTATTCAGTTGCTTACAAGTGTTCTATTTTCTCTTTTCTAACAGTTAATCATACAGATAAAATATGTAAAATATTTTGTTGGAATTTTTGTCCACTCAGAGTGAATTTGCATTTATAAAACTGTTGGAATACAGGCTTTTATGTTTGAGAGTAGTATTTTTTTTATAACTAGAAAGGTGTGCAAAAACAAGTGATATTTTGAATAGATTTAGTTGGGAATTTGCTTGCATAATCAATCTTTCACTAAAAGTAAGTTTAGAATTTGTTTACAGGAAAGATTAAACGTCAAAATATTGTTAATCATCACATACTTAGTGAAATTCTACACATCCAAAGCAAAATACACAGTAGACAATAAATGATCTTCTGACACATTGTTTGCTCTCTTTTTGATTTGATTCTTAGGAAACTTGTAACTTCACAACATATTAGATGCATTGCCGGAAATTTAAATATTACAGCCACTTAACTGAAAATGCTTCAATTAATTTTAAGTATTTGCTAAAGCAATCTATGAAAATATAATATACATGTTCTGCATCTTCTGTATTCATACATTTGTGATGAGTTCCACAAAATGTTGCAGTGCTAGAGGCTTAATTCTCTGGAGCAAGACTGAAAATTCAGAAAATCATATATGTTCAACACATATAAATTCCAGCTAATTTGTTCAATTATCATTTTATATATATATATATATATAAAACCATATAAATAATTCTTTATGCAAATTTAATACAGTGTGAAGTTTTAAGTGTTCCATACGTTGGGAATGTTACAATGTACAGCTGAGGGTTTGACTGCAGTGTTACGTATCTAGTGATTTTTTTAAAATACAGATACAAGAAATTCCAGTTCAGGAAGAAGTTAGTCCATTGTCACCTATATCACACTATGGCATTGGCAATGGTTTTAAAAACAGGAGAATTCAGATCTCGTGTTCCCACATTCACTGATAGGTACCTTAAGGCTAAAGCTTTACTGATGATGTACTTGAAAAATCTCATTGGAAATGCATCTGTATTCCAGAGCACCCCAGAGTGAAGGCAATTCAAATGCTCCAAGCCATCTGACTTTCAATTCAAATACAGTTCCAATAGTTGACTTAAGGCATCCAACTCCAGCTATCTGAGTTCATAATGCTCATGAAATCTGAGAAATACTGGTTGGAAGTATCATTTCTGTCTTCTGCCTGAAGCAGAATGTCATGAAGTCAGATGCGTCTTTGTCCTGTTAAGTCTTGAAAACTGTAAGAGAAGGGGTTTCAAGGCTTCTCTGAGCCACATATTCCAATGTTGCACTGCCTTCTTGGGCACAAATTCATAGAATTTTGACTTCATCATGAGACAACTTGGTTCAGAGGAGAGGGAGCTTGGCTGGATCCTGTCAGAAAGTATGGTGGATGGAGGTTACTATCTGTGCTTTTTTTGAACATAAGATTGACTTGAAATTTGCTAATTGCTTGCAGCTTCTCAGAATGCTACACTAACATAACTAGAGCTGTACCAGAACTTCACCTACTACCATTTCTTTGTACTTGCCACCATTTCTTTTTAATAAGTGGACTTAAATTTTCATTAAGGTAGTGTAATGGGTTTATCCTGCTGTTTTAGGTATTGCTTGTATTTTAGTCAGGGTGAATTCTGAAGATAAATGGACAACTTTCAGATCAGCTGGAGAAGGTGTCTTAGGTAAATACCAAAAGTGTGCTGCTTTACTGATCTTTCAATTAAACCTATACGTACTGAAGGTATTTATGTTGCACCTACCTGTCATAAAGCTATATTTGAGGGTTGCAGATATTAATAGTAACTTCATATAGTTCACCTTTTACCACGTCTCAGAGAAAACATAGAGGAAGCTAGTTAATTAAAAGAAACAAAATAGAACAAAACTTTCAGTAGTGGATGGGGAAGTTTGGCAACTACAGTAAAACATCTCTAAGAACTTGAGTCATTCTTTCTGTTGTTTTTCTTTAAAATATAAAGTACCTGATCACCATGCCAGTAAATACCCATTAAACGGTGCAGAAGGTAAATACTATCGTTTCTCTTTCATGTCTCCTTGCCCTTTCAGAAACTCTCCAAAGACTTGTGAAGTGGTCCATTCATCTTAATGAGATACTGCCGAGCAAATGAGGACATGTCAGGGATATTAGTACAGATGGAAGATATCCTTGGGATGTCTGCACTGCTTCGTTCATTTAGGGGGCTCTTCTTTCCTTACTGTAATTTCATCTCTTGTGAGCTTGCTGGTATTTAGAGCATAAAGTTTTATTTTTAGATAAATAACTTTACACTATTCTGATACCTATAGTCCAGCATACTTTTTTAGGACTGCTATGTGCATGCACTGTAGAGAGAAAAAGGAACTTGGTTTATTTACCCTAAACAAAATAAAATGCCGGAGTTGCATAGCATTGCACTAAAAACCTGAATAGATGAATGCAAGTCATTCTGTTTTCGCTTGAATAATGTCTTCATACAGTACCTCCTGGCTAACACCTATGCCAGGCCACTTGAGGTGTGTAAGACCCTGATGTGTTTTCATCAGTATAACTTCAACCAGTGAGAGAACCTTTACCAATAACTGAATTAATCTTTGCTGTCTGCCTCATATTCCAAGTCTTTTCTTTGTTCTAGTTTCTGTCTTCCAATTTTCTTCTTTACTAAGATGTTAATAATTATTTTCTCCTAATTGGCAATTATTTTATATTGTGTAGTACTAGAAGTGTGCTAGGCAATAGCAAACATTATTTTACATCTCCAACTATTTAAATTTCCAATATACTTTATTTTACTTAGCAATTTTAGACTTTCTCATTTAGCTTTACCAACTGCACGCTAGAATCCTTAAATTCTGTTCAATTTCCTCCACAGCTTTGTTATATTCCTTGACATCCCTCTGTATAAAACATGCTGTCATTTAAATTATGGATGCTTCCGCTGCTTCTTTGTAGCACTTACTCTTTTAAGTTTTACAGCATACACCTTCAGGTAAAATAAATTCAACTTTGCTTAGTATGATCAAAGAGCAGGCAAGGCTTCAACTGGAGCGAAGATCAGCTTCATATCTAATGCTGTCAACACACAGGTTGTATTATCTGGATTGTTCCCTACAAAATAAGGTCAGAAAAATCAACTTCTCAGTCCAGTAATGAAACTTCCCATCTGCTAAGGAGTGGGAGTAAGGGGATCATACCAATCTGAAGGAATTCCTTTATTTCATAAATATATTTTTAAGGAAATAGCTTCGTCAACAAATTAACCATCTTTGCCAGACATCCATTTCCACCCTAATTCTGTCAATCAATATTGGTTGGTTTTGACTCATCTATTTTAATCCTGCTAGATGTAGTTCTGCAAAGATGTGCAACTGAGCTCATAGATTCAATTCAGATTTTTAGGCACTCTGATCACCTGGAATGGTCACCTACTTGTCTGATTAGTAATTAGCACACCACTGCTATTTGTTTTAAGAAATGATATGCACTTTATAAGGCAGTTCCTAGCTGAGGAAGCAGTAAATTACTGCTTTCTTTATTTGGCTTGCATAATAGTACTTGAAAATTGGAGTTCATCTGTGACAGATTTGCTATCACTAACTTCAAACCCTGAGAAAATCTTGAATTCACCTAAAGCTTTCTTGAAAGCTCGTAGAATAAGAACCAAAGGTGGGGACTGAAGAGCTCAAAAGTCTTTAGGCCATGATTTTGGAGCTCATGTAGCTTTAAAAATATATGTATATATCATGATTTTGTTCTATGATACTAGAGATCAGTTACTCTTCTCAGACTTACAGCTGTGTTTCATAACTGCTGCTCTATTTTTTGCCTATGTCAGCCACTGTGTAGATTTTCCAGTCTTTTATGAATACGTCTGGACTTTCTGATATTATTTTATTTCAATATGACTTCAGCAAATAGAAGAGGTTGAGATCAAATAACATAGAAAATCTTACATAAAATAATATACAATTGTAACAAAGCCTCTCTGAATTAGATTTTTAGTACCATGAAATACTGTTAATCCTCATCCTTCAGAAATGTTAAATGCTAATGTTAAGGTAAAATATTCTCTCAATTTAACAAAGGTGTTCTAGAATATACACTACAGCCTATGCTGGAGACTACAATTAAAAAAAAACTACGAGAAGTGATTATCACATTAAAAATACAAATTTTTGGCCAAATAGTTTTAGAAGCTGGCTTTTTTTTCCATTTTAAGGATTAAGAGATTTTGCACTGCCTGAAAGAATTCTTATTTCAGGCCATCTGCTCCTATTACTTTCCTGATTTTGATTGGGTGTTTTGATTTGTATCTCCTGCCCTGTAATTAGTATTCTAAAATTGATTCTGGTTCCCTTAGATAAAGACAGATTTTATCTAAAAATGATATTGTTTCTTCAAGGGTACTCATAAATTTTATGAAATAAAACAGAACCGCTGATGATCAGTCAGATTTTTCTTCATCCTTTGTGAAGAAATGCTTAATCTTTACTAACATGTATTTTGTTACTGAAAATTGCACAGGTAAAAATGCAGATTTTTGGAAGTCATTTATGAGAAAGTGGTGGTGACTCTGTGATGTTTTGTGATGAGTGCACTAAGGGGCCCTTGTCTGCACATCTCTATTGCAGGTGTTCCCTGTTCCATGGTAATCTGCAAATGGAACATGCCCATTTTCTGAGTTGCTCTTATCCAAATTCTGCACAGCAGTTGGCTTTGCAATGTAAGCTGAGGCTGGTTTGCCAGAAATTCATTCCATCTCACCAATGTTCATTGTCTTGGACATGCTTTCCTCTAAGGCCACCTGGTTTTGTCACACTACGCAGGTAACAAGTGTAGTACAGTGGCTTTCTCTTTTACATCTAGGCTTCACATGAGAAAACTGTCAAAGTTATGCAGCGCATTGAAAAGCAATGTCTAAGATTGTATTTCTAAACCTAGCAACTTATAGAGCTTTGACTTTGCTCATGTTGTTCAAGTTTAGCCAGCTCTTAAATAGTGAGATACCGATAGATTTTTGCCTACTTTACAGGCAATAAACTCTATAGAGGTTTCAGAATGATTTAAGAATTATGAATGTAATCCTATCCAAGCTCTACTCTGATGTCTGTTATTGGTTGTTTGTTTGGTTTACTTTTTTCAGCCTGGATTTTTGCTCCCTGTCTTCAGCCAGTTCTTCACTTGTGAATATATATTGGTCCTTTAATATGCTTTTGTACTTTGTCTTACAGCAGAGGATGTGGAATATGACTCATTCCACTTGTTGTATGGATTATTTTCAGACAGACTCTATAGACACATCTCTAACAAAAATCATAATCTTCTTCCTTACAAAGGAGCATCCAAAGAACTAATAAAATATTACCTGGTGACAGATTTAAGAGTTATTACAGTATTTGTCACCATACTTCTTAAACCGTATAAATTAAATTTAAAGAAATAATTCTCTGAATTTTGCAACTTAGCTTTGAATTTCATATTTTTTAACAGAAACAGAATAATATATTACAATTATTGTGATGGTAAAATCGCATACTTGCTCAGTTATGTCAAGAGTGGTCTGGAATTCAGTAGTTTGCATGTACTTCTAATATATTGACTGTTTTTTTTTTTTTAATGGAAGAGAAAACAGTAAAGTGACTTGTCGCTTAAAGGCTGTTCTGTGTTTGGGGATGAAGCACAATGGGGAACAGAGAGGATGTTGAAAGAGAAATCCAGGAATTGCTGTTTCAGAGCTATCTACCAAGTACTTCATTTTGAACTATAAGTTATATCTTGTAATTCCTTTGTTTAGCATACTATATATATATATATATATATATAATCATTCTATCGTCTGTCTGTCCTTCAAGACCTGCCAGTCTAAAGTAAAATTAATCAAACATATTCTCCCATAAAATGGTTGATTATACTTCCTGAGCTGAGAGGATGCTTCTTATAACTCAAATATTAAGAGCTAATTCCAGAAACACTGGCCTGAAGCGGCCAAATAACTACTCTTTCCCAATCAGTTCTCAAGAGAAGGACAGCCTGAAGCATGAATAAAGGTGAATTACCCCTCCTTGATTATTTTTATTTACTGGAAATAATTTAAAATGTTCAATTAGTTTTCATAAAGTATAAATCTGTTTTGAATTGCTGTGTTTTGATAAGAATATCAAACTTATTATATCATCCCACCAAACATTTCTCTCAGTGAGTTAAATCTTTCTGGCAGCTATTTCTCTTCTCACTGTGATGCTTTTCTGAAAAAATAGTTGAAATTTATTTCTGAAGTTTCCATGTCACAGATTTCAACCAAACTATTAATTTGTTTACCAGCACTATTAGATCATAAGATGTCTGTAGTGCACAAGAGAGGAGGAGGATATTCAGGGTGAATCTTATCTTTTTCCGCTTCTCAATCTGAAGATGTTGGAATGATGCTCCAAGATGTGTACACTTCTTCACTGCTTTAGTAAACTTAATGCCTTGAGTGCCTTCTTCCAGTTGCAAGGAATAGGGTTATTTTTCTTTGCAGTCTTTGCTGTTCTTTGCCATGACTTTAAGACAGCGCTTGTAGCTGTGCATTGGCAGCAGGCTGGCAAGGCATTACCCAAGGAACAGAGTAAATTTGTTCATGTGGAGCAGGGGCTGAGCTCTGAGCTAGCGTAATTAGATTTTTAATGGCTTTTCCATGCCCTTGCAAGGTCTAGCATCAGCTCAGATTGTACAGAGCTGCTTCAGCCATCCTCATATCTGAGTCACAGTTGCATATTTTCTGTTAAATTACATTAACAGAAGGTTTGTTTTTGTTTGATTTAATGGATGTACATTTAGTTAAAGAAATGTTTTTTCCTGTTATGGATATACTGGTTTTTCTGGCATTCACATAACAAGGAATCTAGAACTTGAAACTATGTGCAGAAAATTCAAACTGCCTCAAGATCTGCTTTGCCATAAACAACCTGGTTTTGAAGGAGACAGTATATTATTTTATCTCATGTGGTCCCTCTTGAGTATGAGATTCTATACTCAAATAACCAATTTCATCTTTTTTTTCTTCCACTTCTGTTGCCTCTAGTCATCTTAGCATACTTTTTGTAGGTGAGCTGTGGTAACTGGTGGGTAGTGTGAAGTCAAGAGGTGTCCGGGAGGAAGAATTTTAGTGTCTACAAAATGCTAAAATGATTGTGCTTCATGTACGTGCTGCTTCCTGCTGGTCAGGAAAATGACTGACTTTTCTGTTTATGTACTTTCAGGGACAAACAACGGTTCTGTTCTTGTAGGGGCTCAAAATCCTTTGCTTCTGTTTGGATAAAAATATTGTTAGATAAGAAAAGGAGTGTATTTCAGACAGTCTCATCATACAGATTGAAAATGAATTTGCATCTAAGCTGAAATGGAAAACGTTGATTGCCACTGCAAAAACAGTGTTGTGCAGGCTGTAGGTGATGTGATCGCTTGAACGATCTCACTTACTATATTGCTCTTTTAGTATACAATTAAAATAGTTCTTTCTAAAACATGTTGTGAGGATATGTTGGGAACTCTCAGACTGCAGAGTTCAGATGTTGTAAGAAGGGACTTATCATGTTTATCTTTAAGTACAATTATGTCATATTCTTTTGCTGTTTCATCCAGCGTCCAAAAGACAACTCTAGTAACTGTGGGATTTCTTAGAATAACACTAAGTTACTACTATTAGATAACAGATTTGACAATAAGTATGCATTATAAAATTCAATACTTCAGCTTTACAAGTCATCTTTTGGTAAGTTTCCATCATCAGACAGTTATAGATCCCTTAGAGGTGATTTAGTCATTGACATTATTAAGTATTGTTTGAAATAAAAAAAAAAAAACTAATTTTGACTTTTTTTTGGTCTTTATCTCCACTGTGGGGATTGAGATTTCTTACTTCTTCAATTTTTGTAGCTTTTTAGGCAAGCACACTGCAGTAGATATCCAAGGACCTTCTGTACAGTATGACCCTACCCATCTCAATGGGGAACTGGGGAATCTGGCTCAAAAAACAATAGTTCATTTTCTGTGAATACCTATATTCATTGTTTGTATATACTTTTCACTTTTCAGAAGTTAGGATGGTTAGGCAGAACAGCAAAGCATCCTGCTGTTGAACTTTGAATTGTTAAAGGAGTTCATGCACAGCTGAGAAATTCCAGCTCAGTGCCATTTTTCTACACAACTGAGCTAATAATGAGCCACTCAGCCTGTCTATGGATAACTAGAAAGGAGGAAATATCATTTAACCAGGAGGAGTGCTCATCCGGTGGTGTGTATTCTGCACTAGTTGTTGAGAACATTTGGATTGGGGTCCTAAAAGTCAAATTTTTGGTGTCCAATTCCTGTGACTGCTTCAGTCTGTGGTCACCAGATTAAGTTCTGTAAATTGGAAGATATTCTGTAATAAGACTTTTCTTCAAGAAAGTACTTTCTAAATATTTCTAAAATGGTTTTCTCATTAAGCTTTTTGCCCCTTCTATCTCTAACTTTCTTTGCAGAAGTCAGTTGATTAAACCTGGAAAAAACTACCTATATATATATATATATGTACCTATATATAAATGAGTGTGTGGGCTAGATTACATACCTTTTCATAGTGTTTTCTCATTTATTTAAAATACATGAGAAATCCGAGCTTTGATAAATTGTATATTTAATGAACAGATGAAATAAATGTATCCCCAAACTGTAATGACTTATCATCAAAGGGTAAAACTATCAACCTTTTTTAGTCATATATAGCTGTGATTCAAACTGCTTAAAAATCTGAAAATATATATATTTAAGAAAAAACCCTCAAAGATTTTAAAATGTTACTCTGTGCCTTGTACAAATATCTTTGAAGTTATGGTTTGAAGCATACTTCAGCCTACCCTAAAACCCCCTTTAGGCTTCCTGTAGCCTGCATTTTTCTATTAAAAATCTCTTTCAGCTTTCAAACCTTCAGAACATTAGAAAGTCCTAACCTTCAGAGTTCTTCAGATTCATTTAGAAGGATGACTACTGGGAAATTGTTGCCTCATATCTAAAATAACTCACAACAGTATTCAGTCACAAATTACAAACCTTACACCATGAATAGATAATATCAATTTCTCATCATGGAATTTATCTGGATGCTGATACTAGTTAGGTAGAACTAATGAATATATGCCCTGAAGGAAAAGCATTTTCCTTGTGAATATTTATAGGTGTTAAATTTAGTTTATTAGAACATACTCATATTATCTATATGAACAGTTGATGAACAAAAGAAATGAACTGTCATATATGACATTTAAAATATTTCCAACAGACAATGATTTCAGAATCACTTATTTTCTGTTTTTTAACTAGAGGCTGTATGAATCCTTCTTTGCTTTCTGGCTCAAAGCTTGCTTTCTGAGGTATTTCTTGTGATAAAACTCTAGGAGATGAGAGATGGGTGTTGCTGTGTGGTAATCAACATCACTGTGTGGACAATTTTACATTTGAAAGCATTACTTTGGAGCTGTTTGCCTTCAGAAGATAGTGCTCAGGACTGTTTACTGGCGGAAGATCTAGCCTGTGACCAAATAACTCCAGTTTGCTATGGGAAACTGGGGGATGATGCCATTGTATCCTGTGAAGGCAAGATACAAGTTGGCGCCTCCCTGCTTCCTCTTATCTGCTGGCAAGGCCAGGAAGATAGGAACAAAGTAGTTTCCACGGAGATCCCAGAGCCAGAAGCTGCCACTCCAAGGAGAGCTGACTCAACCACTTTGAAAGCATTGAGAAGGGGCCATTATCGCCATGGTCACTGTTGTTGCCGTCGTCAACAGAACAACAACGCCTGAGGACCCACCACTACTGAAGAACCTCGCTGGATCCATGGTGGTGACTATCTTCCTCTTGCTTCCTATAAAGACTCCTTGCTTCTTTCTTAACTTTTCTATCGCCCCATTTTTTTCTATTCCCCATTACTCTAATTCATAATAGTGTCTGTCCTCCCCTTCCCCATCTGCCTAATTAAGATTTGTAATAAACTGGTCGGACCAACATTTGAACTGTTGTTTCTTAATCTCACGCCGGGTATATAGATATTAAAAGAACTTCCTATAAATTAGAGCGAGACAGAGGCTTATTGCCCATTTTTCTCTATTAGTAAGTAAAACACTTTTCCGTACAGTAGTGATAATGTAAAAGTAGTGACACATAAGTATCATAAATAGGAAAAAAAAAGATACCTGAAACAGGGATACTTTGAACTGTTTCCTGAATCTCACATTTCTGATGGATGCATGCAGGGTTGGAGACATACTTAATATTTTGAAAAAAGTAATGCTACACACATGCACTTCTATTTTTCATTTTTGTATTTAGCAGGCATGGCTATTAGAAATGGTATAATATTTTGATAGTTTGATAAAAGTCTTCCATAATTACAACTATTTTTTTTTTAAATATCAAAACATTGTTGTTCTTTGTCTGAAAGGATTAAGGCAGCATAGGTGATGACGAGTGCACTCATAGAGGAAAAGAAAACTTTGAAGCAAACGCTAATTGTGATGATATGTTAAGCAGTTTCTTAAGATAAGTTATCAACCTATTAGGGCCATTCTTTATCTTCTTCCCTTTCCCACCTTCTGTACAGTAATGGAGACTAGAATAATCTGTTACTCCCTTGCTCTCCCCAGAGCTACCATACAAGGTTTCTAAATTTTGATGAGTTGCCAGCAGTCTCACAAATGCTAAGAAGCTACTGCTTCAGTAGCTACCTCTGTCATTAACCTCCATGATAAAGTTGTCTTGAAGCATTGACTGGGCTTACACATTGCAGGTTATAGGTGGATGGCTTCAACATCTCTTCCTCGAGTTTCTTCTGGATTTCCACATGGTTCTCTCCATAAGAATCCCATGCAAAACTCTAAATTGAGAAAATATAATTAAAATAAATTTTATCAGTTTTGAGGAATATTTTTTTAATGACTCCTGACCTGAGTAAAGGAAGTAGTGCCCTTGGTCCTCTACAGGTTAGTTCAGATAATCTAAGATTTCCTCCCATGTGATAGAGAATTCTGATAAAGTAAAAGTAGTACATGCATTTTTTTCAACTTTTAATTTTGTAATTAGTTAAGTGAAAATGAACTGCTTAAAACAAATGAAAGAGCAGGAATTAATAGTAAAAGCTATTATTGATTCTTTCTTCACGCTTCTTTGTTAAACATGGGTTTTAGTCCCCTGTCAACCACCTATAGTCACCTGTAGGTAATCAAGAGATTAAGGAACAACCCCAGGCAGTAAAATTATTTCATGCTATCTGTGTAAACAACTATGATACATCCTGAACATGGCTCAGCTACTCAAAACTGGCTAGGTGTGTCTGGAATTCTGCATTCTGTGCTGGGGTCCCCAGCACAAAAAAAGACATGGATGTGTTCTGGAGCAGGTCTAGCCACAAAGATAATTAAAAGCTTACAGCATCTGTCATTTAGGAAGAGGCAGAGAGAGCTAGGAGGGTTTAACTTAGGAAGGAAAAGTCTCAGGGGGAATTTTATTGATATGCATAAATGCCTGGTGGGAGAGAATAAAGAAAATGAAACAAGACCATTCTCAGTTTTGCCCAGTGACAGGACGAGCAATTAGCAGAACTTGAGATAAAAGGAATTCCATTTAAACATTAAAAAATAAACAAAACAAAAAACCACACCTTTCAGCTTTGTTGAATGAATGCTGGCACTGGTTGCCCTGAGAGATTATGAAGTTTTCCTCTAAGACAGAGCCCTGGACAACTATGTTGACCTGCTTTGAGCAGGGGTTTGGAGTAGAAGATTCCCAGAGTCCCCTTCTCACCTCAGTGATTCTGTAAGTTTCATCTAGTCTTGCTGAGTCTGTATTATGAAGCTAACCTCTAGGACTTAGAGAAATAGCTCTGGATCATATAGGCATACCTTACTTTCAATCCTCTATCTAGCTTTCACAGCTTAAATAGATTTTCTTCCATTACCAGAAAATATTTCAGAGATACCTCTGCAGCTGATTTGGGTGGTATGTGGTGTTCATTGCTTGAGTACAGACTTAGTTTCAGAAAATACCAAATAGGTTTTCTCCTGGGATAATTTTCAATGGTTATTAAAAGACAGTATATCAATGAAAATATGTGAGCAATTTTCAGTAAACACCACCAGTGTGCTTTCTCAGCTTGGTTACTCTGTCATCTATTGATCAGGTTTAATGGTGATGTTTGTTTCTATTATTTTCATAAATGTACATAAGTAGCTTGAAATAGGATTTAAATGACAAATTCTTCCTCATATTTTCAACTCCCACAGGGTGAATAATTTGTAGCTGTTATTTATTTAACTATTTTTCAGGGTGGTTCACAAGCATCAGATCATACTTAATTCTGGGTCTGTAACTTCCTTGAGAAAAGCTCAATGCAGGATCATTGTGATAAACAAAGGCTGTTTTATGTGAGAGTTTGTCGTCTTGTCCCTCCAAAGTTATGAACCAAATTACTGTTTCCCAAAATGTGACAGCATTAGTAAGATTTGATAGAACGCTTACAACAACTCATCACTAAACCTAGGCTACTGTATATGTAGTTTTTAACTGAGCAAATATTAAGCACTCTATCACAGCAAGGTCAAATCAGCAAATTACTCTTTACTGAACTCAAATTTAATAATCAAACCAATTGGATTTTCAAGCTAATATCAGAAATGACCTATATTTGTATGTATTCTAAATGAGTCTAAGGAAGCTGCAGCAGTCCTGGTGTACAAATCCTAACTAAAGAATTTTCTCAGCTAAGTACTTTAATACTTTCAGAAGGCTGAGCTCTAGCATCTATGCTACATTCATGAATGTAATCGTGAAAAAAAATCCAGCAAGTAAACTTATATGTAGAGTTCTACTTTTTCAATATCTTTATCCACCAGGAAAAACACAGACTTTAACAGGAAACTTAGTGAAAAAATGGAAGTTTAACAGTCCTTATTTATCACAAAGTGACAGATGACAAGGTCCAGTCTTTCAGAAACCACACAATACCAAAATACTATATCCCACCAAACAAGGCCTTGGAGAATATGCCCTACGAGAAGCAACTGAAGGAACTGGGACTGTTTAGTCTGGGGAAAAGAAGGTTGAGGGGAGACTTTATTGCTCTCTTCCAATATCTGAAAGGTGCTTCCAGTGAGAGTGGGTTTGGTCTCTTCTCATTGGTGACAGGAGGAGGGGAAATGACCTTAAGTTGCACCAGGGTAGGCTTAGGTTGGATATCAGGAAAAACTTCTTTACAGAAAGGGTTGTTAAGCACTGGGTTAGGTTCCCCAGGGAGGTGGTTGAGTCACCATCCCTGGATGTGTTTAAAAACCTTTTGGATGTAGTGCTCAGGGACATGATTTAGCAGAGGACTGTTAGAGTCAGGGTAGTAAGGTTAAGTTGTGGTTGGACTCTATGATCTTTAAGGTCTTTTCCAACCTGAGCAATTCTATGATTCTATGATTATCATTTAGTAAATTTTCCATGTAGATTCATAGTTTACTGATGTAATAGTAATGCATATAAAACATACTAATCATGTAGAAGTTGTATGGAGAGGCTTCAATTTCTACAACTGGAAAATACAAAGAACCAAATCAATATTGAAGAATAAAATGAAGTAGAATGAGCTGCTTGAGGTATACCAGCATTTGAATATCCTTTCCCTCCCATAGGGCAGGTCTGTATGGTGAAGTGGAGCATATCCCCAAGCTACTGCTGATGAAGCTCATCTCATGCCAGAAATGATATACTTGATGCTTGTTAGCAGTACCCTGGTGATAAGGTACAGTACTGAAAATATGCCATAGATATTTATTGCTGTAACATGTTATCTGCCTGTAACTTGGATTGGCCCAAGCTTAACAGAGCAAATGGTTGTTTTGTTCGGAGTGAAAAGAATTTAATAAATCCATACTCCTGACTGCAGCACATTATATTAAGCGCTACTTTTATTCTCACAGCATTGTTGTAGACTTAGTGAGCCATGTGTTATTGCCACCTGGATTTGAATTAAGCCATTTGCTATGTCAAGAAATGAAGCACAACTGGAAAAGTAGCATCCGTATGAGACTTTTCTTGTAAGTAGACAGGGCAAATATTTTGTAAACGTGGAGCCAAGATCTCTGTTCAATGGGATACTCAGAGGGTACAGGATACCTAATCCAGATCTATACTGAACTCCCCAAAACCACTTTTTCCAAGCTGAATATGGCTTCTTCTGAGAGGTCATATTTTACAGAGGAAATCACAGTGCTGTTTGACAGAGAGAGGTGTGGGATAAAGAAGAAGATTAGGTAATTATTTTAAAAGCAGAATTATTTTAAAAGTACAGAATTTCTCTTCCTTAATCAATTTTATGCAGATGTCAAGCACAACTATTAAAAAGGCCAATATTCAACTTATTTTTACTGTGCTGACAGATGGGTTATTAACTTTCAATTTTAAATATTTTTGATACTACATTAAGGCAATCTCCCACAGAGAGAGACAAATTGAGAGTTTACAGGATTACAAATTGAAAGCTTATTTTCTGCTGCTATTCTCCATTATTCACTGCAAATCACCGTTCCAGTTAGCGTTTTTACCACTGAGATAATTTCATAGAATATTAATATATAGTTAAAAGAAAGCAAGCTCAAAGTAATAATTATATGCAGCAAACATTTGTCAAACTTTACTTCTAACTTCTTCTCTCTTTCCTCCTCCCCATAATTTCCCAGAGGGTAGATTAAAGCCAGAAATTTAAAAGAATATGGAATTTTACCAGGATGCAAAAAAAACCAAAAAAATAAAACAAAACAAAAAAACCAGAAAATTCTCTCCTACCAGTCCCATCCTATTCATACTGTGCAGACTGAATGCCTGTCTCTGTACTTAATAGAGACTGTCAGAGCATCACTTTTGGAAAAATGAAAATTATTTACTGTGCTTTGCACATGACTAGAGCATGTCTAGCTTGTGGGAAATTGAGCTCTGTGTCAGTTCTATCCCATTTTCATCAGACACATTTTAAATAAAGTAGAAGCTGAACTATTTATATAAATTTGGGGAAAAAAATGTTTTAAATTGTTGTTTTTATGTTTGGTCTGAAAGTGTTTTTTCTTATATACTCTTACTCCTGTCATGCTTTGGCTTCTACCAAATATTAGCACAAAACCTCCACTTCTTTTTCTTCCTTATGTCCCTCTTGAAAGCTTTTTAAAATGTCACATCTTTTTCAGACATCTTTTCATAAAGAGTCATGGAAACATAAAATCCCATCCTTGATCTCAATCTAAAAGTAGTTTCAATTTAGATGAATTATGTCCTATTGGATTTTCACTGTTTAGCAAAATCCAAGAAAGAGTACTTTGATTATTTCATAGTTGCATACCCTCTGCTTTCTTGTTTTTATGTGTTCAATCAGTTCATGTTGCAGTTCACAATCTTCTGCCCTAATTCTGCAAATGAGGCCTCTGAGTCATTTGCATTTCATTTTCCTTTCATGCCCTGTGAACTGTAGGTTTTAATCTAGTGTGTACAGAGGCAGGCATATCGATCCCTTCTGAACTCAGGATGAAGCTGCAGCATCTTCTTGCTGCACACTAATTATTAACAGTTTCTATAACCCAGTTGTGTGTAAGCAGCCTGGTTTTCCAGTCTAGTGCTTCACTTCATTCAAATCTTTCCTAACGCTTATTTACAATATCAATAAATGAGATCATAATTAAAACCTGAGCAGATCAATGGTGCGTTTAGATCTTCATGTGTAACCCCTTAATCCTGTACTAATATTAGACATTGGTCTTTTTTTTAAATCCTCAGCTTAACATGTCTGTGCTGGTCCTTAATTTGTCCAGAGATTAGTTTTGGTAAACCAGCCCATGAGTGTTTCACATCAGTCAGCTGATTTTGTTTCCAGTTTGTCTTTTGCATGATTTATTGCTTGCTGAGAAAGCCTAATTAAATCTAATGGACTGCTAGTATGTAGCTATTGGAATATTGACATTTTATCACCAATTAGGCTGTATTCCTTATCTCATTATACTTTTAGCTAGCTTTTTATCACTTTACCTTATAGGATTAGGAAATGCTTCTTCCTTAGTTTTTCAACATACTTGTTTTCAATTAAGATGCTGAGGTTTTTATTTGGGGAAAAAAAAAAAAAAAAAGCTTTACATATAGGAGGCATCCAGGACGTGGAGGCATACACTTATATACCTGGAAGACATTGCATATATCCTTCTTTTTTCTTTTTTCCACCTATGTTCTCTCTTTTTCCAAAATAGTTCCTTTAAGTTGACAAACTAATCTTCAAAAGTAATGTCTTCTATTTTATTATGTTGGTCCACGATGTCAGTGGCAGATGGTATGGTGCTGTGGCAGTAGATGTGGAATCTTTCCACCAATATTCCGTTACATTTTGTTGCCGTATGACAGATGGCAGTGGAGGGACGCTTTGAAAAAAAAATTTGCATGTAACATGGAAGAGTGAATGAAGCAAAGGTGTGTCACTGATTTTCTCCATGAGGAGAAAGTGGCACCCACTGACATTCATTGATGCTTGCTGAATATTTATGGATACCAAACAGTGGAAGTGAGCACAGTGAGGTGGTGGATGGTACATTTCAGTGGTGGTGATGGTGACATGAAAGACAAGTCACATACTGGACGCCCATGCAGATTTTTATGAGCACTGCATGCAGGCTCTTTTTCATCGCCAGTGAAACTGCATAGCTAATGGGGGGTGACTACATAGAAAAATAGTGTTCTGCAGCCGAGAATTTGACCTATCATCAGGTCTTATTTTGTTCTTTGTATCAGTTGTAGTTTCCACAGAAATGAGAAGGTGGCATTACTTTCAGCGTGACCTACTTTCAGGCTAGAATTAATTTGTTTATTGGAGTTTTTGGGATGATTGGGATTAGGTTATTGGGCAGGGTTATTGCTTGGAAATATCTTGTTGGCATTCAGTATAATTGTCCAGAGAAAACTGCAATTATACATTCTGGACAATCTTTGGCCATTAGCAAAATTCTCCTATATTTAATAGTGTTTATTTATCTGCAGGGCTTTCCTTTGCACAATTCAGACTTGTGCCATGATCCAAAGACTGCAGTGCATTTTATTAATAAGGGTCATGGTGTAAAAAAAAAAAAAAAAAAAAAAAAAAAGCAAAAAAAAAAAAAAATTAAATGTCTGTTCAGAGTAGTTAAAGTCAGACTGAGCAACATACAGAATTGAAAAATAAACATAAGTCCAGATAGATTCCTGTAACAAACAATCATAATAGCATTGATGTCAAGACAATTTAGACTATTTTATGTAGACACTATCCAATATTTAAATTCAAGGTGCTAGTCATAATAAATATTCTTTGCAATCTCTTTGCATAATATACAACATCTTGCATTCTTGTGGACTGTTTTGCACACAGTGTGATGCTAATTACTAAGGTGCTGTACCTGTCCACATTTTCTCTTGATTTTCAGTAAGTATTAATCGTGAAATTGCAGGAAATATGAAGTCATGTGAAAATGTTCCATTATGAGTAGAAGTATTTGCTACATATCAGTAGATTTCTTTACCACAGGATAATTCAGCAAAACAGACTGTAAAAAATATGAAACAGAAGTTAGCAGGCTGTAACTGTTGGTTACATTAAAGATGCAATGGTATTTCAGCGAAATAAGGAATGTTTTCTAATGTATGATGACGGAACCAAACAAGAAAGATTTTTATTACCGTTTATTCCTTTAAAACAACACTGATTTTTTTTTTTTTAATTAATAGATTTGACTACTATTGGGCTGTGATCCAAGGTAGCTGAGCAAGCACATTATTTTCTTTTACTGTTTCAGGGATCCATACCCTCTTCAGAGGTGCACAGAGAACAGATGATACTAAGCTTAATATCTTCTGTCCCTCCTCTGTAAGATTCACCAGAGTATGTCTGTCCTTGTTACTTTTATACTGCCCTTAAATTTTACCCCTGTTCATGACCACTTGAGTTGATGTATGGTGGTATCTGCCCTATAAATAATACTAAGAAAAACAGATAAGTGTACACAGCAGTGATGCTGTGGCAATGCTTTGTTTTCTAGAGGGACTGGAAAGTCTAAATTTCCCCCTTGGAATCATAGAATTGTTGGGTTTTCAGGATGAACATGGAAGAAACTTCCCAATTTCATCTCTCATGAGCATATATTTAGTACCAGTCGGTAGTGAACGCTGTATTACACTTAGTTGCTACTGAGATCTTCAAAGGATAGATGTATGTTTCACTGCCTCAGAAGGAGACATAGTTGACTGTTGTTTTCAGAGTAACTGATATCTACTACAGATACACTGGGGAAATGTACAGGTTATTAACATGGCATCAGAATAGTTGCATTATTGAATTAGAAGAAAGATTTTCATATTTGTTTATGAACTTGTAGTATTATTGACCCTGGAATATGATTTTTACCAGAATTTTAACTGGTCCTATGCAGACTTTTGTGATGAAGTGAAACTATTTTTATATTAAAAATAGCATTTCTGCAGTTTCTTTATAATAAAGTAACCTGTTTCATAATGTATGCTATTCTTACAATGGCTTAACAACTTATCTCACATTGCATTGGATGTGGAAGCAACAGCAGCAGAGGTAGCAGCACAAGCATCATGTTCCACTACCTGCCCTGTGCTAAGGAAATTAAAGAGAATGTGGGAGGAGGAAACATAGTGTTGAGAGTGCTGAGACTGACAATCACTGAGGTGATGAAATCTTAGGAAATCAACAGCGTATGTTGGTACATATTCAGCAGTTATGATAACAGGGTTTCACTGAATGGTAGACCCACAGTCATTACACTCAAATTGAGCTGGTAAGACAGACATCTGTTATCAAATGATCAAGGGAATCTAGTTTTGCTTTAAATAGATAAACAAAGTTGGTCAAATCCAGCAGCTCTTTTAATGCAGTCTCATCCTCTATTTGTATCAGTAGAAAGTCTGAACTGTAAAAATTTTTTCTACTCTTATGTTTTTCTTATTCTCCTTTGGCTTCAAAGTATTTTGTAGCCTCTTCTTCCTGGGGATGGCAAAGGGTCTTGGACCCACAGATTGACCAAAATTCCCATGCTCTCAGCATCACATTGTGATGTGTGTGCTACTGGGAACAACAGGGCAGAATCTCAGAAACTCTTATAAGGTGGTGTGTTTTGTTTGTTTGCTTTTCTGATCAAGGTGCAGGAGTCATATAAAAATATGTTGTGTATAGCTGACTGATCTCATTTTGGGCATGGAGTCATGACAGCAAGTGTTGAGTTTGTTTTCCCTTAAGCTTGTACTCTGCAATCTTTATACAGGCTGAGAAAAGGAAGGAAGGATTGCTTCCACCTGGTGCATTCACTGGGTCACTTGGAAGGGAAAAGGTCTGTAAAGATGCAGTGTATACAATTCTCAGAAAAAAATCTGATGGCTTATAACAGAAACAGTTTAAGGAAAACCTGTCTTTGTTCTGTTCATTTTTTCTTTTTCTCATTTAATAAGAGCCTTTAAGAAGTATCAATAAGGAAAATCACTTGGCAAATTCATTCCAGAGCTGTAGCTCATCTGGATAGCTCATTGTAGATATGGCTGGAAAACAGTTACCATTTTATTGGATTTGTTCCTATGCTATCACAGGTGTTAATACACACCCCTGATCATAAATGTATCAAACTTCAAAAAAACTTCTTGTTTTGCTTGTTAAAAAGCTACAGTATTCATAAATGATTAAAATCAACTTACCTTTGTACCAGCTCTGTCATTTCTGAAACAAAAAATTTTAAAAAAGAACAAAAACAAGAAAGAAAGAGAAAAAAGATAGTAGCTCTTCCTACAGCTCCTTTGGTTTGAAACTGTCTTTCATGAGTTTGGAAAGCTGTAATTAAATGCGATCTTCTGGGTCAGGACTTACCTTTGCCTCATAGAGCAGCTCAGTATTTTTCTGGGAGTGCCTTACTTGTCGTGCTGAGGAATCTTATTCTTTAAATGTCTACATTACTCTGTTCAGAGGTACTGTGATCAATTAGCACAACCAGTTATTTCTTCTTTTTTTTTTTTTTTTCCTGCTTAGATGATTAAGGAATAAATTAATAACATTCAGAATCTTCATCCTGATTTTATCATTTTGGTCTACGGCATCTCTTCTCCAATATGATGTCCTGAACTTCCCTCTTAATGGCCGTATCTTACAGCTTTGTGTCAACAACATATTTTAGCAGCATGCTATTGCACAGAGGTCATTACTACTAATATTAAATGAGACTCTTCTCTCAAGAATGATTCCTAGGGGAAACCACTCGACACTTTTCTCTAGCTCGACAATTCAATTTGCAGTGCATCTTCATCTCCCGTGAAGTGGCTGTAACCACTTTTGTGTTTGTGGATCAGTCCTCTTCTTGTCTGGCTTTTTGCACATCATTGCACATTGCTATAAAAGTTCCACAAAACTCTTCAAAAGGATTAGAAGTTGTGATGATTTCTTAACAAAAAAATTATTGCTCAGAATTAAACTTTTAATGCAGCTGCAGATTCTATTCTTATCAAAGTATTTATTGTGCACCCACCACCAAACCCATAATGAACAGAAATACACTCATACAAAGCCCACACACAGGATTCCTGCATTTAAACACTGAAAGGTTTTCCTTTGTGTTTATAATTTTGAAAAACACTTCGGGATTCTTCATGCTTAAATGACTGCAGAAAGATTGGCATTATGTATATTAATTCTTGTGTAAAACAGTAAGAAAACTCAATGGATTATTGGAATATTTAGAGTAGCAATGCTTGTTTATACCACACCATGATACATAAAGTCATATTTATCTTATGATCAGTTGAAAAAAGTTCATTCAAAGAACAGTTTAATAATAAAATGAAGGGAAAATGGATTAAAATTTTTGTCTATCTTATACATTTAAGCCCCCTGACAAAACTAGTACCGTTCTGCATCCCAGGAAATAACGCAGCCACTGTTTTCTGTGCAGACCCAGTTGAAAAGCAGCTTTTTTCCCCTTTACTTGGTGACGTTTTCTTTTTAGTTATTAAATATAGAAAAGGACAGCTGCATACTTAGATTTGCATTAACTTCATAAATTGTTAATCCTGAAAAGACATGCTGCTCACAGAGGGGGTTTAGTTTAATGCTGACAACTTCCATTCAGTGACTATCGCTATTTCTTGTCTGAAATGGTGCATATCAGGCAATATTTGCTTCTCTATAAATTGAGCCCATTCTCAGGGTGTTCCTTGATGCAAGCAAGAACTTTATTTTATTCTGAAAAAGAGGGCTCTCACCTGTGTCTACTTTGTCCTGATGTAAAAACTCCGGCAAGGGTTAGGGATTCTGCTGGTGCATAGCACCATATAGTACCTTATCAACCGTGCACTATCATTTACCATTTCCAAGCCTCTTTCACTCGTTCACTTCACAGTCAAACATTTTTCTGAGTACTTTGGCTAAACTGAAATTCTGAATATACTTGATGAAGTCTTTATCAAAGAAATATGAGGGAGGAAAACATGACTGAATTGTCGATTGCTTACATGACAGGAGAACAGTTTTCCATCAAACAATTATTTTTCAAATATCTCTAAGCTATGTTCCAGTTAGGGAAAAATAGAAAATCATATTTAAAAAAAAAAAAAAAGCAGAAGGTTTAGGCATATGTTTATGAATTCAGACAAGTTCAAAAATATAAACCTTAGAAACCTGACTCAGCTATTGCTTCATTATGGATGCACTTGTGATCTATAGCAGTTTTCCATTTTCCAGGCTTTTAGCTTCCCATGTCTGTGTGCCTGGACCGCCTACTGAGATTGTTCCACAAGGCAGAAAATAATCATCTAAAAATGATGAATCCCATCCTAGGAGCTATGCTTTAAAAATATATCAAAATAAGCAAACGATAAAAAATGAACTGCAGGAGCAATACGTTGGTTCCAATCCCAGCAATGCTGTTTAATGATGACTGTGAAAGCATTTATGAGTTTTTGGAAGCAGATGTTTCATAGAGTGCTGTGTTCCGTCAGGTCCAACTATTACATTTATGAATACAGGACTGTAGCTCTCCTGCATACATTCAGGTTGATGCATGAGAAAAAATCAGAACTGCTCACTGAACCTAATTCATATTCTGTTTAAAGTCTGGTGAAAGACCACAACTCCTTCTTCAGCACTGCTTAAGTGAAGCTGGATTCAGAGCAGTGCAACTTGAATCAGGATCTGATCCACACTGTCAGATTATCCATATGAATGTGCCAGAACTGAAATTAACATCACTGAGTGCAGCAATAGTGGTCAGAAGCAAAGAATATGAGGATTGTAAAATAATTGCCTGCCTCCATTTTCTGAGAAAAAGTGCCATATTGTATATTATATAATATAATGCCTTGCTATTAGTATTAATGTATTCATACACCTGTGTTTTAAGTTCCATGTCTTCATTATCTATGGATTCTGCATGATCCACAGATACTCTTTTTCTAATATACATTAAAATTGCCCATATCCTTTGTACTTTCTTCTTTTTAGTCTTTCATATAAAGACTTTAGATGGCTTAAGAAATATAAGAGTATAATCAGTGGATCTAGCAATTTAATTATGTTACAGACATATGGAAATATAGAAAGTGGAGGATATATTTATGGTACTGCTGGTGGTCAGAAAAATCTACTAAAATATTTTTTTCTATTAAAAATTTTTAATGAAGCATGCAGATTTAACTGAATTTATTCTTATAAACAAACAAAAAGCAAACAAATAATTTCCAAAGATTTGGAAGTTAATTTAGTGAATTTCATTTTTTTTTAATTTATATGGATTACTTTTTTCTTCTTTTACATTATATATATAAAAAAGGACAAGCATCCGCAAGCATCCAACTTGCCGAAATGGCAAAATTTTGTCATAAAATGGGAGACAAAAGATGAAAAACACCTTGAGCAAAAGAAAACAGAAATCTGCTCTTTTCCATCATACATAGGCCACTCCAAAAGTAACGCCTCCTATTTATTTCCATTGAGACTACAATAGCTACAAAGAGCTCAATAATACTACTAGATATAGAAAATTCTAAGCTACAAAACGCTATTTTTCAACATAACCATTGGCTATGTATTATCACCAGTGAGCAACAAGAGCCTGCATACCACACTCATAAGAATCTGCACCAGTGAGGTGAACCACTGTCACTGTGTGCAGTTTTTTTCACATGAAGGAATTCATTGACACATCTTTGCTTCATCTACTCTTTCATGTCAGCTGCCATTTTGTCAGACTGCCCCTCTGCTGCCATCTGTCACACGACAGATACTTTAAAAGAGTAAGTATTCCCCAGCCTTATGGTTATTAGAAGAAAGAAGTGTTTTCATATCTTATTGGTCACATTAAGGCAGAACAGTTAGTGATGATCAGATTGAGGTTATAATTATCTGTGAAGTATTTTTACTATAAGGTAGATTTCTATGTTAAAATGAAAACTGCTCTGATTTGTTTGGCAAATGAAATTTGATGCAAAAAATTCTCAGTAGCACTTTCCAGTCTCCCAAAATTACTTTTAATATATTTTTCCTTTCAGCTCTTGTTCTTTTGGTTTCCATGTAAAGCAACAAGCCCTCTGTGTTGTTAACTGTAGCATTCTTCAGATAATTTGCTGGAATGTAGGATTACTGTAAAATGTATAAACGAAAGTGCACTTTTCCTCTGAAATTCTCATGTTATTTCTTATAAGGTTTTTTTTTGTTTGTGTTGCCTCTATTAGGGCTAAATTATATATCGACTAATAGAACCTATATTTCAGTACTGCTAAGACAAATTTTGTAAATCTCTCAAGATTTGGTATGTTACATAAAAACCCAAATTGTAACAATAATGTAAGAAATGACCGTCTTTTGGACTCATTTTGTATTCAATTTGTGGGATAGAAGAAAATCAGTCCATGTTTTATTATTTAGCATTTTTATTTAAAATCTTTTCAAACCTAGTTAATATTTCAACAAAGAATGAGTTTAAATAGACTCATTTCAGTCTGAGCTGGGCATAATTTATTCATTACAACAGTGTTAAGTGATTAAATATTTCAATTATGTATACTTATTGTGTTTCCTGATAAGACATCTGAAACTTCGGAAGTAGGAGGTAGATTACTTCTTAATACTCTTCCTAATCTTAGCTTCCTTTGAGGTAGGAATCAGTGTCAGGACTGGAAATGTCACATGTAAATGCAATTATTGGACATAATCAAAAGCACCTTGCAGCATTTTTTCTGATGAGAGATTTAAACTGTAAATATATTTTGCAGGCAAAATCTCTCTGCTTATAAAGTACATGTTACATTGCATGTATAAGCTAGTCAGAATCAGAAAGGTATATAGTATCAGCAGGACAAACCTTACAAGTCTGTCCAGAACAGCTCTGGTGTCATTCGTCCCTTGTTTGAGTGCTGCAACAAGACGGGAAGAGTTCATTAGTAAGAGTTATAAAAGTCATTATAAGAAAATATTATAGGGAGTGTTGAAGAAAGGATAGAAAAAGTAACCAGGACCAGCCTGCCACATAGGCATAAATAGTTGCTTGACCAAGGACACAGAAAAGTCTTCTGGTAGCTAGTATTTTCAACAGTGGATATATAACTTCTGGCAAAAGGTATATCCAGATGACATTCAGATGCATTAAAAAAGCAGATTCTTGCACTAGGATGAAAATTGCTCAAGGGCAGCTCTGTATATATTAACAACAAAATGGATTTTTAGTCTTACATAGGCTTGCTTAGAAATATTAATTAGTAAATCATATTTTTAAGAAAGTGTTTTTATTTTCCACCTCTTCTATCCAATCTTTAAATGTCTAACTGTGAAAAACAAAACTATCTCCTTCCAGAGCATCTGCTTCACATTGTTAATAAAAATATCATTTTTGTAATTTCATTCTTTGAGCCTTGTTTCTCAGTTTCTACATCTCTCCATTTTATGCCAAATGTGGGCCGTTTGTCCTCATATTCAAGGCCTTTGATTCACTATCGTCACCTTGCCCCAAATATTACATTTAATTCTTACCTCCAACCAGGCGTTGGTGACTTTATCTACTGCTCACATTCATGTTATCTCTGATTTTGCTTCTTACCTGATGGGGAAGATACCACTTAAATCTGAGCAGCTTTTTCATTGTTCTCCTTCAAAATCCTCCTTAAAACTCTCTGCTTCAATGCTGCTCATATAAGTCTTGACAAAAGATTAGACAGCTGGAGGTCTGAGACAAGCAGGCCATCGTGCTGACCAGTACTACATTTTTTGGTAGTTTCCCATCTGTCTGTATCTTCCCATCTGTTGTTTCTCCTCTTATTCTTAAATTTTTAACTGTTTGGTGACAAGGGTCATCAATTAATTAATGTTGATGCAGTCCAACTACATTGTGTGCAATGTAGCACGTTATTGGAACACATTCTGTAAGAGGAATAAATATTAATAACCACAGCCACCTTCTTTATAGTGGTAAATCCTTTCTGGGCCATGTTTCTATTACTTGTAAAAGATTAGACAATAATATTTATTTGAACATATATAACATACTTTTATCTTCAAATATTATCCCAGAAGAAAATTTTCTAATGTTTCAAATGTTGCTGTTAGGGTTATGTTTTGAATTTTTAAATGTGATTGGTGCACTTCTGCTCCTTAAACGCTTTTGTGTGTTGTCTCAAATGTAGCTTGCTCTTCTGCAAATACTCAGAATTTCTGCTAAGAATCTCACACTGTCTTTACTGCACTGCACTTGTAATCTCTGAAGTTTCAGTGTTTCTCAGAGATAATTAATTTAAGAAATTCATCCTTCATTCTTTGTTTGCATCTATTTGTGGGTTTACATAACAAAGCCATAATATTTTAGTTGTAGAAGTATGGATATAGAATATTTTTAGATACAAATCATTTGCACTCTTGGTTTTTGAAGAGATGTGTGTGGGGTGAATTCATTATTCAATAACTTTTATTTTGCTTAAACATATAGTATATAAATAAGATTGTTTTTCAGCATGTCTTTGTATTTTCTGTAGTTATTACAGTGAATGCTTTGAATGTTCCATAAGGCTGATCTAGGAATTTAGATCTAAAGGTAATGTATTATTATGAGCATGTCTTATATACAGTTTAGAATGCAATGGCCCATTCATTTCATAGTATTTTACTATATTTTCCATATACCAGGCCTTAACGATAAAATTTATGAATTCTATTTCAAAGTCTGTACACAGAAGTGAAAAAAATCTTGTTTATGGCCATTAGGAAGAACTTTCAGCAAACATTTCTGGTTCTTTCATAGAATTCTTGAAGAGTGACACATTTTCATTATCCCAGGAACCAGCAAGGAAAGACATAAAACTATATAATAAATATATAATATATAATATATATATATATAATATTGTATTATATATATAATCTGTGTGTATTCTGAGTTGCTGCTCTCTTACTTCTTGAACCTTTAGGAAAAATTCACTCTGAACTCTTATTCTGTTTGTTAATCTGCTAATTGCCAATAATCAAAATTAAAATACAGACTTAATTCAAGGCTTTCTCTCTCATTGTTTTGTACTTGTGCATTGCCTAAAATGCTATCATTAATATCATATTAGCCTGCCGAGATTTGTGGTGTCTAAAATAATTCTTTAAAGAGACACTTTTTCTAAAGCCAGCACATGGTATTTCAGCAACTTTCTGCTGACGAGCTTTAGACATATTCCGTAAATTCACATTAAAATTAATTTACTTTGCATGCCAGTAGGAAAGAAATCTGTAAAGTTGAAAGAGCTGGAAGGAAGAAGTGAAGATTACACATTTTATCTAAAGTAACTGTCAAAGCAAAGAAATATTAGATGATACCAAACAAACTGGAATTAAAATTAGGGAGGAAAAAATTTGGTTTAGTATCTGAAATTGAATCAGGAAGTGGGCCAGAAAGGTGACAATTGAATGTCTCCTTTTTATTCTTTTTTTCTGTTGCTCACAATATTCTCTACAAAGAGAAGAGTTCTTACCAGCGTAGTTGTGAATGAACTTACTAAAAGAAAATGTTATGACAAAGATTCTTGAGATATTTGTCATAATCCCTCTCTTTCAGCTTTGAAATCACGTTTGAGCTTCTAAGGGAGGAGCAGTGACAGAATCCCTGAAATCCCATTGAAATTAGTTTGGTAAATCTTATTTTGGATGGTGTTTTTTATGATACAAGCAAACTAGTGTTGAAAGTAATCTATATTTTGATGAGGACATTATTATGTCAGTATATTTGCTGTAGGTATGTGCCACAAAAACAAAGAGACAAACAAAAACCAACAGCAAACACACGTTACGGATTCAAGTTTCCATAAGATGCTGCTGAAAAGTGCAATCCCTTGCCTTGTATTTGTTCCTGTCCCTCTGATGTCTTTTGTTCTGGCACAAGCACTTCTGTGGCCATGTAGGGAGCCATGCTGGACACCTGAGAACTTAAATTTAGGAAGAAGAGTGTGGCTTAACTTAGTGGAAAGGGATTCATGTACACATTTTCTAAAACTCTGATTAGGACTTTATCAAACACAGTCAGTGCCTAGAAGACTATTTCACAGCTGAGCAAATGTCCAACCAATATAAATATTTACAAAGCAGAAGGCAGCAGCTAGTAATGCAGTAAATGACATACTGAAATTCCTGATCATCCATAAATAGGTTCTTAGAAGAAAGGGAGTGAGGAATGTCAGTGATGATATCTGACAACCTCAGAGATTCAAGGAAAGCACAGGGATCTAAAAGTCACTGTCCTTCCCCAGCACCACAGCTGTTTTCTCTGAATACAGTCTGAGTGTATAAAATAGGAAAGACAATAATGAGTCACTAAACCCATAGGTTGAGCAGTAATTATTAGTATGTCCTGTGACTCCTCAGGGGCAGAAGAATATGAGATTTGTTTCTGCCATACAAAGATGGAGTAACTGTCTTTTCTTGTCACTTCAGCCTGCATAAAGACATTGTATTTTTAGGTTTTTTGCTCTTGTAATTTAGTGCTGTGGTAGAGATGATTTCAAGAAAATAGTTAAGACAGAACAACTTAAAGGCATTTGAATCCTTGAAAGTGAGATTCTCTGGAAGTGACCACTATTCTGGTGTTGAAAGAACTGAAAAGGCACTTTTCCATTTAGCTTTCAAGTGGGACCTGGAAGCGTGGGGTCTGTGTCGAGGATTAGTGTCCAGTGATGGATATTTACAGCTTTCTCTCAGCACTAGATAGGGGAACTGTTCCTTGAAAAACTATTCTTTAAAGAGCTATTTCTTTAAGGAATAATATTGCATCATTTGTGAAAACAAATTAACATTTCTCATTGACAGAACTAGATTTTAGTTCTTAACTCTGCTAGCCACAGAAAAGCAACCAGTCAGAAAGGGAGCAGACAGTATTGGCACACAGAGCTGGGCACAAACCGACTTGACAGTTTGAAAATGAATGACAAGAATGTATACCAGAAGTTCCTGAGATATTACTGAAATGCAATCAGATTTGCCTGTTCGCTGTTGCAAGAAGACACTTGATTTTTGTGAAAGTATTTTTCATTTGTCACATACACCAATGCATTTCTTTTTTATTTTTTCTTGAAGTACCAAAATTATCTTAAATGCCTGCATTTTCAGATTTGGGTCTCTGAAAAGGCAATTCCCAGAACAACTTGACAGTTTTCAGATTAAGATACATAAAAACAAATTAGTGGACTCTTCATTGATTGTACTGGAATGCAACAAATTGTCAGAATATCATTGACTTCTATATGGAAATACTGTTCTGCCTACAACAAAAACTACTCCAAAAACTAATAAATGGAAATAGTATGGTTTTGCTATCTGTACAAAACAAGATTAGGGTGAATTATCTAATGAATTCAAGTTGGGCATAGGAGGGTTTGTTGCTTATCTTCAGTCATTCCAAATAACAAAAGTAGTTTCCTCTATGTAAGTTAATCTTTTTATATTGTGAATGATATTAATATTTAAAATACAGCCTAAGTGGAAGTAAACAAAAAAAAAAAATTCTCCTTGATTTATTTAACTCATTCTACTGTACCTTTTCTAGAAGTTAATTTGTCATCAGACGGTAGTAAATGTGACTGAAAAAAAAAAAAAAGAAGTTGTGTTCTTTTTCTTCTTTTGAGACAGAACACTTATCACTTTCAGGCATGTGGTCCTAATTTGAAAGATGAATTGGTTCATTCCCTTCAAGTACCACATAACCATTCACACACCACCAAGCTTAACACTATTAAAGAGTAATTTCTCCTCTGGGAGCTATGCCCAGGACAGCTAGTTTCTACGCACTGCTTATTAAACTTCCCATGGCAGGTAAGGGGATTTAAATAAAATCACACTCATATTCTTGCTATTGAAGCATCCATGTATTCAAACATGTTAATGCTTAGAAGCATTAAAATTTCTAGGATTGTTTACAAGACTTCATGTATGGTTTCCACTTTGAAATTCTGTATTGAAATCAAAGTATGTGAGATGAGCATGGCAGTAGAGAACAGGAAACATTATGGGGAAAACTGAATTTCCTATTAAATTCTGAATGTAGCAAAACGTAGCAGAATACTCAAGGAACATATTTTGCCTTCATCACATAGCCATGAAATCATTATTTTTTTCTTTTATTTCTCATAATTTCTTTGGTTTCCTGCAGTGACTCACTGAACACTCTATTTTATAGATTCTTCATTCTACCAAAGATGATAGTTAGTTCTATGTTGAGATTTTCTTTAGAACATAATGTTTTCACATGCTCCTGCACAAATATTTGGGACCTAAAAGACAGCATATTTTCATCCCTTGTACTTTCACCATTAAATTTCTTTCCTTCTAAGATCTTTGATTTCTTTCTTTCTTTTCTTTCTTTTTTTTTTTTTTTTTTTGTTTGTTTGTTTTGTTTTCTGTGTTCACACTACAAAGAACACACTTTTGCAATCAATCATTTGTAGTTTAAGGTCACAGATTATGTTGCCTCTGTCTTGAACGAGGTCAACATTTTAATCTAAAACTTTTTTTTACTTAAATGGATGCACTTTTGGAACCAGATTCGTGCTTGTTTGTGAAGCCAAACCAATGCCCTGCAGATAGGAACTCGAAACTTTGCCAGAACATAGGTCATATTTACAAATCTGTTTCAATAAAATGTGAGTAACTCAAGTGCTATTCTTCATGTTATGAATCCCTGCTGAGATTTACAAGATTTTTCTGTGGCAGTTTCATCTGCTAACTGACTTGTCTGGATTTTTTAAGTCACATAAAGTTTAGATTCTGCTCTAAGTACTGAAGTTGGTTTGTCAACAGTGCCGGCCTTTAACACAAGAGTTCAGGACTTCAAGTATTAATAAATCGAAGCCTCACAGATACTAATTTTCTCTTGTGTTTGAAGGAAGTTAACTCACTTTTTCCAACTGAGGATACTACCCTGAAGGCTCTGGAGTAATTGAAGGTGAAGGAAACATTCTTTTCAGTTTATTGAAGTTATTCTACTTTGCATTGACTAAAGCCAAGTCTCAGCTAGATCAAAGTAAATAAAAGTGTAAGCATTTGGCTACCATGGTAATTGGTCACTCATCTGAAAGGAGGATGAAAATAGGAAAAGCTGAGTTTCAACCCTCCTTTTGAAAAATACTTCACTATTTTATACTAAGCATTTTTTGGATCAGGCCTTTAATCCAAAAAGTGTTTACAACTTAGTTCCAGATGAGGACCAAACTGAAAACTGAACTTATGTTCATTTATTTATTTATTTACTGCCTTAAGTGATCTGAAACCACACGGCCAAGCACGTACCTCCATAGACTCACAAACCTTTGCTCCACTGAAATTTGGATACCGAATGTTTTAGTCAAGAGTGTTATTTGTCAAGGGCATTTGGGTATTTCTCACATAAAATGCTTATTTAGTAGTATTGTTTGCTTGGGATGGTAGCAATAAATAAAATTCATTCATAGGCAAGATGTGAAATAAGTACTGTATGGGTGACGGAGTACTGGCAGAGACTGCCCAGGGGTTGAGGTGTCTCCTCCTTGGAAATCTTCAGAAGCCATCTGGCATTGGGCCTGGGCACCTGCTCTGGTGTCCCTGCAGGAGCTGGGGCTAGGCCAGAGTGACCCAGAGGTCCCTGCCAACTTCAGCTGTGCTGTGCTTCTGTGACTGAGTACCATTTTAACTCCTGTGTAGACCTGGATAGTAGTCTCACAACTGCAATTAAGTGGTGCGTGTATGTCTGCCTTTCTCCACTTTCTACCAACAGGAGTAAATTAGGTACAAACTGCAGGACCTATAATAGCTACAGAATTTTTCTTGAGAAACTATATAGCGTTTTAAAACAAAGCACCACCAACAAAAAACACAAAGTAATTTTTTTTTTTTTTTTTTTTTTTTCTGGCCAGCTTTACTTAATACACAGATTTATTTTGCTGTGTACTAAAGAGGACAGAGTGCAGCAGCCCTCTCATAAGTTCATATAGAGATTTCAATGAGATGATACAGCACAGAAGTTACGGTTGCTAATTTTAACTTACAGCTCTGGTGATAAGAGGCTAGCTAAATCCTATGCTGGTCTCAAGGAATGACCCGGGTTGTGAGAACAGGATTTTCTCCTAACAAGGCAAATATCATTAAGATGTCACAGAAAATGTTGGGTTTATAGAACTACCTTGTTATAACTCTTAAAAACTTTTTTGAAAATAAAATCCAAGTGAGATTAGACATGAAACATAATTCCTTACCATTTAAGTATGATGCTAAGTACTCAAATGTCTGGTAATGAAAATGTTCCCATAGTAGCCATAACCTCTCATTAGATTTCACAGGTGACTTCTCTGTAAGCTTTCAGTTCAGTGTAATATTTTGAATGCCAGTGGAAAGTAATTAAAAAAAGCTAAACTAGATGTGCGAGGTTAATGAGTCCATCACAATGTAAGATTTGATTAGTATTTTTTCTATGATAATTTATTAACTAATTTTACTTAGATCCATAAAATAAAACATAAAACACAATGGAATGCATGTCATATTCACTCAATATAAAGACATAAGTAGAAGAAAAATTCAGTCAGGGATGTTTACAGGGTTATGTACAACACTGAATTCCACTGTAGCCTTTCTGAATTTTGGTACTGGCCTTCAGAGTATCCTTCTGGACAACCTGTCCAACTGTGAGATAAACTGGTTCACACTATGGTGGATGATTAAGTGGTTGAATGGCAGAGTTCAAAGTGTCATAGAATCATAGAAACATAGAGTCATGGAACCATAGGATTGTAGTGAACGGGGTTACACCTGCTGGTGGCTGATCACAAGAAGTTTTTCCCCAAGTTCAGTTCTACTGCCAGTCCTGTTCAACATTTTTATCAATGATCTGGATATTGGAGGAGTATGATACCTAACTGGGAGATGTTGTTGACTCTCTGGAGGGATGAGAGATCTTTCAGAGGGATCTAGATAGATTGGAGCATTGTACAATAAGCAACAGCATGATGTTCAACAAAGGAAAATGCACGGTACTGTACATGGGATGGAGTAATGGCAGACACAGGCAGAGGCTGGGAGATGAGTGGCTGGGAGCAGCTCAGCACGAAGGGACCTGGGGGGATGATGGTGACAGCAGCTCAGCATGAGTCAGCACTGTGCCCTGGCAATCAAGAGGGCAGGCAAGCTGCATTTTGGGGTGCATCAAGCACAGTTTAGCTGGCTGGTCAGAGGGGTTATTCTCTTGCTATTATTTAGTTTTGGTGCAATCTCACCTCAATATTGTGTGCATTTCTGGGCTCCACAATATAACAAGAATGTTAAGGTCCATGAGAGCAGAAAGAGGAGGGCACAAAAGCTGGTGACAAAGTCTCTCCCGTGAGGAGAGGCTGAGGACACTCAGGCTACCTAGCCTGGAGAAGATAAGGCTGAGTGGTGACTCCACTGCTCGCTGCAGCTCCCTGAGGAGGGAAAACAGAGGGAGTTACCGGGCTCTGGTCCTGGGAACCAACAATATAACATGACAGAAAGGCACAAAGCTGCACCAGAGGAGGCTTGGATATTTCCTTACCACGGGGGTGGTCAAACACTGGAACAGGCTTCCTAGCTAAGTGGCTGATGCCTTGTGCCTGTCAGTGCTCAAGAGGCATTTGCATAATGCTATAACTTTCAGTTCTCTAAACTGGAGAACCAGCAGCAGTAAGAGATTCTAAAAAGGGCAGAAGAGGGAGGGGCAGAAAAGGGTGAAAGCTGGAAATCAGTACAAAGCTTTTTAGAGTTGCATGCATAGTGGAGTAAATATACTTTCTCTGAGTTTTTGTACACTCCTGGAAAATACATAGGTCTAACTGGCCTTTTTGAATGTTTCTGATGATAATCTTGCAGGGCTGGGGAAGTATGGTGGAGCCAGCATCCCACCACACTGTCCCAGCCACAAATGAGGACAATAAGTAGGTGCTTTCTGAATTAGAGAGATATCAGAATTTGTCTGATGATCCCTAATTCTGAAAATAAAACAAATGCCTTCTGAGGATCCTTTGTTGTGTATTTATAAATTCTTTTTGGGTTTTAGTAAGCGGAAAATGTGAGAAAACATCTCTCCTCCAGCAGAACTGTCACCTCTTTAATAACACACTATTGAGAAAGAAGCACAGAAGCATACAAAGAATTCTTTCTGAGGGAGTATTTGTTAATTTTTAAAAGGAAAGGTGTGAGAAAAAACCTTTGCATGGATTAAATTCATTGTGAATTTAGGCAGTTCAGTGAAGCATGGAGAGCTCAGTGCTGAAAGGCATTGAACCTTAGGGCTCTGATCAAAAAAAGCATTTAAATACCTGCTAATGTCAAGGACTTGAATAATCTTGTAGCAGGAAATGGAATTTTTCATATTCTCGAAGGTGTGTATGTATATTTCAATGCCTTTCTGAGCTAGAACCTTACAACACTGCAGGTTTGAGTCCTGGAGAAGCAAGCAGTAGCAGTGAGGAAATAATTATAAATACAGGAACTAGAAATCAGTCATGAAGTTACC
>JAOWBP010002392.1:43040856-43060889 GCA_028571105.1 Tragopan temminckii
TTTCTTTCTTTCTTTCTTTCTTTCTTTCTTTCTTTCTTTCTTTCTTTCTTTCTTTCTTTCTTTCTTTTTTTTTTTCCTCTCTCTCTCTCTCTCTCTTTCTCTCTTGTTCTCTCTTTTAGTTGGTATTCCTGGTTACTTCAGCCCCCTGCAAATACACCAATTTTCAATTGTTTCTGACCAGATCACTTTCTTCACAAAGTCAGATACATTTGATCTTTCTTTACAATTCTAATTACTCATGAGTATTCCTATCTTCTTTATTTTTTAATTTTATGAACATCTCACTTACTTTATCTTAGATAACTAGAGAAGATGGCAAATAAAAATACGAGATTTTCAAAGGCACGCTGGTGAGAAAGACCTGATTCTCCATGGCTTTTACTGAGACTTGGGTACCTAACTTTCTTTCTATCTCTAAAAAACTCCTGTCACCTATGCCTTTCCCCTCATCTCAGTAGGACTTGTCAATCATTTTTAACTGCAGCTTTCTCTTCCACTCCAAGGCAATTTAAATTTATCATACCAGCAAGGTTTCTTAACATTAAAATCAGACATGATTATATCCTTTCATTCCCTTCGTTTACTTACTCTATAGTGCTTACTAAAAGGAATAATCAAGTTTGTCTGACAAGAGCTATGTTTTAATACTCCTTGTGAGTCTGTCTCATTCTCACAGTGCTGTAAACAGCAATTGCCTGAGCAGCTTGTGATAGGCTTCTCAGCAGGAGGGAAGCCACCATCTTGCTCTCTGGGGTACAGAAATGAGAACTCATACATACGAGCTACCAATACATTAGATGTACATCAGTGTTTCTGAAAACTTGCAAAAGCTTTTTGAAGGTTTCTGTCTCCAAGTCTACACACAGTGAAGATGCTGTGGAGAGGGAAGAGTGGCAAAACAAACAAACAAACAAACAAACAAACAAAAAGGACAAAAATGTTCTGCATGGCTTTGCTTTGAAAGTGATTTGAGACTTTTCTTCCACTCTTAGTATCTGGGAAGAAGAGATATCTTTAAGTCTTTTGAATGTATTTCTGCATATGATTGGTTACCTTGATTCTCCGCTGATGGACAGCCTATGGACTGGAGCCTCGTTTATTGCTTCTTGTTTATAGTTGGTTCCTGGTTTATAGCTGGTACTCAGGAGATGAGATCCTGCCTGACTTCTAAATAGCCATCACGGACTTCATCTCCCTAAAACTTTCAATACACCACCATAGAAATCAGGGAGGTGAGTTCATAGACTGTACTTGTAATAGTGGTGGGAAAGGCGTATACTACCCACAGGAATTATGTTCTTGGATGCACGCCACATCCCATCATAGTCTGAATTCAAATCTCAGCAAAACAGCAGGACTCATGTCCAGAATTGCTATATATTGTTCTTACTCTAGCTGTTAAGGGATTATTTTCAGCTGTTATGTGATCAGGGTTGGAAGCTGCATGCATGTTTGTGCAATTATCTGCTTGATGCTTCCTCTCACTTCTGAAAATATGTTATTTATTTTTCCCCTTCCCTGATGGCACCTCATTCACCAAAGGAAACTTGGTAGAAATAATTATTGATGCAGTAGGTGTGTGCTGATTTACTTAATAACACAGAATGTCTATCATGATTCTTTCATTTTTTATTTATTTTGCATGAGATACCTGGTTAGTGCTTTACAGCTAAGGATACAAACTTGTCTCCTGTCTTAAAACAATTGAAAATGACAAAACAGAAACTGGGACAGTTGAAATGAACATAACATAAATGCAATGAGATTGGTTTTTTCCATGTCATTTCCATTAGCATTCCCTAGAATGGCTATTTTAACTTTATTACAATGTGGAGTGCGAGCACAATCCCTTCATAAGTCTTTTGTTTTTAAGTCAATGAAAATCATTGTCAATTAGATTGTGCCAACTGTGTGATCAGCTAACTTAGAAATCACATGATATGAATGCAAGATAGAGGAAAAAAGCTTTACATACAACCTATTCCAGCACTGAACATTCTGGTTGGAGTGTGATATCTGAGAAATTATGTCTTGTGTCAGCAGGTAAGCTTTAAGAAGGTTTCTAATGATAGCTGAAAGAGCATCAAGGTTTTTAAAAAGAATAATAATAATAAAAAACAATAACAACAAAAAGTGAACATTTTGCAGTTCTATGAGTTCAGCTGCCTGTAAAAACAGAGATCCAGATCATTCCTGTGAGTCTGGTTAGGATCTCTTCATCTGGATGCCACACAGCAGAGTTCTTCAATTTCTGGTGCATCTTTCTGCTCCCTTGCATATAGGATACTCCTCTTTCCTCAAAAAAGCCTCTGAAAACAGACTGCTTCAGCTCTGTGGAACACACTTATCCAAAACAATTTTCTTAGTCCATCACTGTTTTCAGCTGTTGCAATGCTTACATTTGCAAGTCTGCTTAAATTACCCAAGCATGATGCTGAATGGTAGAAAAGAGCTGTATTCTCCTCCTTGCAGAATATCCCTTTCTTTACCTTCTGACTCTGCTGTTTTATGTGCAGTTCAGGAGGGAAAACAATCTACTTTTTAAAAATATATAAATTTTTTTTCAAGACAACAATTTATTTCTGGCAATGGGGGTATTTTATGACAGAAGTTCATTGTATTCTCTGCAAGTCATGGTCAGCAAACCCCCATTTTCTTCTTTTTTAGACTGTAATTCCCGGACAGCACAGCAAAGTCATGTAACTAAAAGCACTGCTTCCCCTGGGATTCTCAGCTTATTGATCAGAGGAGAAATGTGGCTACTGCTACTCTTCGCTTAGCTTAAGCCTTAACCTTCTTCTATATCTCCAATATCTTACATGGCTGAACAATGCCAACTGCATCTCCTGCAAATTCAGCATGGAATTTGGGTTATTTTGTTTATTGGTTTGTAATTCTTTTCCTTCTGTAAGCTCTCTTCTGGAGACACCAGCTGCAAATCTGGGCCTGCAGCCAAGTTTGTCTCTCCTTGAATAAAAATAAGACTGAGCAGAGAGGGCAGCGGAAGACTGCACAGCTTGCTTGTATCAACCAAGTGATGCTTGTGCAGGCTGTGGTGAGCTGATTTGGTGCTACTCAGAGAAGGATCACTGAGTAAGTGCTACATGGAGAGTCAGCCTCTTGCAGAAGGGAGGCTTCTGGCTAAGCAGAGCCCTAGAAGTGATGCTGATGAACTGATCTCAGTTCTCCCCAAGCACACAGAGCTGAAGTGCTGTCCTGGCATCACCATTGAAAAGTGGTCCTAGGGGGCCTGGAAGAGGCTGAAGCAGGTGTGGTGTGTTCAGCCAGTGTGGATTGTGCATGCTGAAGTGGAAATACTCCATGAATTTGCTGTGAGGAAGCCATCAGAAACTCTGGGGAGTCTGAGAGAAGTTGTGTGAGGGGCTGAGGCTAGAATCAGGGACATTATAAAATAAACAGTGTCTGTTCAGATGGTGAATGTGAAATGAGAAACAAAACACTATTCTTTCCTTATCCCTTGCAAGCCACAGAGAATAGAAACATGCCCCCAGAGGTAAATGTAGTGCCACAGCAGATCTAGCCTCCCCCCCTCCTTAGCCATTTGCTGATAGGATATTCTTCCCCACATGCCCTCTGAAGCATGCTTAGCAGCAGGGCTAACTGTGAGACATGGTTCTGTGATGGGGATTGACTACTCAGCTTCAGCATGACTGCATGATGGGTCCCTTCGTTTCCTCACTGTGAAGAAAACAGTCTTTCTGAGAAATCTGGAGCAGCAAGGGAATTCCAAGAGGCAGCAGATGTGGCTGTCCAGGTGCTCATCTGCTGGATGAGCTGGGGACTGTTGCTGGGTACAGGCCCCGGGGTGTGACCATTTGGTATGTGCTCAGGTTGCAGCCACTTTGGCATGTATGTGATGATGAAAAAGCAGATACCTGGAGGGTTAGGCTCAAGATGAATTACAGTTTAAACAATGTTTGGGATGCCCAGACTGCAAACAAAGCTGCCATTCTGCTTCTTATGGTATTCTACCTGGGGTCTGACATCCTGGCTTCTCTCCATTCCCAATCCCAGAGAAGGGCCCAATACCTGGGGCAGGGGCTGCCCCAGGCTGCCCTCTGGTTGCCTTGGTCCTAAGTGAGAGGTTGAGATGGCCCCGGTTTCCCCCTGCTTCAAGTTCCTGACCACAAATATGTGTACAGAAGCTGTTTAACTAGGTCTATTTTTAGGAATAAGAATTAGACTGGAATACTAAAATAGTAATGTGTTCAAGGTGTTCAATAGTAAAGGTGTTCAAGGCCAGATTGGATGGGGCCCTGGACAGCCTGGTCTAGTATTAACTGGGAAGGCTGATGGCCCTGCATGTGGCAGGGGGGTTGGAGATTAATGATCCTTGTGGTCCCTTCCAACCCTGACCATTCTGTGATTCTGTGATAATGCAAAAAAAAAAAAAAAAAAAAATTACAATTCAGTAACAGCAATAACGCAATGTCATAATGCAATTTTGGTTGTTTAAAAATAATCTCTTTCCTCCAGTTGTATTGCATTTTTCAGGTCAGAGAACAGAAGCTGTTCAAATACCTGCCTTGGACATATCTGCTCACTGTTCATCTCTTCTTCTTTGCATTCTAAACAGCTCATAATGATTTTATTCAGGACAAAGAGGTTATGTGCTTATACTAGTACAGGACAGGAATGAAGGACAGAAATGAAGCTGTTACTTTCTGGATCAGAAGCAATCACACACAAAATATAGCTCTCCTTCCAGACCAGAGAAGACCTGAGGATGATGAACTGTCAGCATGTTTCTGCAAATAACCGTTTGTCAGAGAAACAAAAAAATAACCCCATTCTCTGCCCTCCCACTCCCACTCCAATCTCTTCGATTTATAAAACTGCTCAGGCTGGATTTTAAAAACAATGAAGCTGGTAGAAGAAAACATATGAACCTTAAAAAGACTTGTCAACAGGGAGAGAGTTAGGCATGCCCCTGGGGATACTGAGAAAAGATCTCTTCCTATACCAGTATATAACATTATATCAAACAAAAGGGAGTGTACACATATATATTATATTTATATATATATATAAACAAAATGGGTTCTAAATCCTAGAACTAGCATATTTCATTTTTTGCTTCTTTGCCTCTACTCACAAAATCTTAGATCTTTCCTTATTTAGATACAATAAAAAACCTGTCCATTATATCAGTAGAGAAGTATCTTTAAAACTAGAGACAGTGCATCTTACATCCCTATAAGGCCTCTTCTACTGTCATTTTTTGGAGTGCCTTGGTGAAAATGAGAATTTGGCAAATTCTTCTTCATAAGCACTGCCATTTATTAGCAGATTAAGATAGGAGAAGATTACTGCTTTTGATGCAAAGTGTAGAGGATAATTAATTAGAGCTGTAATTCAGCTGAAAAGTGTTAAACGTCAGAAGAATTATAAAACTTAATGAAATGACCTGAAATGTCCTGAAATTTCTAGCAACTTACTTAATTGCCCTAAATTAAATGACCTAAAATCATGATTGAACAGTAAAAAATCAAATTACTTGACCTAACCAGTGAGCAAGCAGTAAATAGCAGCATGAGGTGGAATTAGTAATAATCTAAAGAGAAGAAAATGCACTTATTTATGAAAAAACAAAACATTTATATAATTTAATCCCTGGCCCATAAAGATTACCATTATAAAAATGTTTCCATGCATTTCTAGGAACATCCACAGACTTCTGCACAGGCACTTCAAGTAATATTATGAATGAAGGAACTCCCAAAATGAGCATTTAAAGCAGGAATTGAGAACAGGAGAGCTTGCTTTCTGCTTTTGTTTTGCTGCCTTCCTAAACTCTTGACTCCCTTGTGCTGCAAGTGCCCAGCAAGCAGTCTGTCAGCTTTCCAGATGTGTGAAGACATAGATTGATGAACATGCTCTATATGCAGTATGTGTAGTCTTCAGATGATAATGCATTTGCAAGATATTTAGCAGAATTGCCCAACCCATACACCACGTCTATAAAATTGGTGAGAATAGTAGGGATGTTTAACTTAATGGACTATGAAGCTGAACCCAAGAGCTGAATTCTTACATGTCATTTTCAATAAATAAATAAATAAATAATTTAAAAGAATCACAGATATTAAAGTAAAAATGAAATTCTGCAGTCTAGCTTTTGAGGAGCCCAACCTCACTGCCACTAATACTGACTGAAGCTACTGCGCAGCATAAAAGACTTTGGGCCAGAGTGTAAGAACTATGGCAGATTTAATCATGCCATATGTTTGTTTATTTTACCAGTTCCCCCACCATGTATGACTAAGGCATGATATTCAGGCCATTCAGGAGCTGAAGAAAGCTGCCACAACATCATGCCTGCAGGTGCCATTTGCACTGGATCTGACACAACCTTTTGGTTTAATCTTCTGGCCTGCCATGACCCATGCTGGGAGGCACCTGAAGCACTTGGATGTACACTTAGACAGGATTTACTGAAATCATTTTTAGCAGCTGTTTCCTCACACTTATCAAAATGAAGACAAGTGCACCCAAAATGCCAGCATTTTCCCTTTTCATTGCTTTCTCATTCTGCTGGAATCATGCAATTTGTTCATCGCAGTGGCAGGTGATGCCAAATGGCATAAGATAATTTGCACTACAGGAATAAAGCTGTGTGCAAATCTAAGGGATTTGAGAAGCTACTCAGGGACTCAGGTGGCTGTATTCAATCAAAGCTAAAGCAAATGGCCCCTAAAAAACTACTGGGCAGGTAACTTGTGTGATGTAAGGTAGAACAAAAGCAAAAAATTTGAATCAGTACTGATGTTCTGGGCAAGTGTCAGTATTTCTCAGAATCAGAAAGTCACTCACCTAATTAAGGATTGATTTTAAACTTATATTTCCCCTTCATTATTATGCACTGCCAGGGTGCACTACAAACATTAGTATCCCATTACTCCTTCATAATGTGGTGCTATTACTCTGTCCCTGCTCAAATTACCATTGTAATGGCTACTGGCTTCCCATAACCAACCCAATGTGAAATTTCACAAGGGAGACACAGTTTATTTGAGGCACCACTATAAAAGTCTCATAATATGCATAAAAGTCTGAATTGTGCATAAAAGCTCAAATGTCTCTTGAATGCAAAGCCTCTGCATTCTCTGCAACAGATGTTTTCTTTCATTCTGCCCAGGAAGAATGTAACTTGGGAATTGTGTTAACACAAATATCTGTCACTGACTCTATGAGCATTTGTTGGTGCCACTTGTGGCATCTACTTCCCTTCTACTCCCCTTTAAAAGTGCAAAAACCTGTGGGTGTCATCTATGGAGCTGCTTCCTGCTCTCTCACCATGCTCTGTTCATTAGTGTGATTTCAGCTACCTGCAGCAGCATTGCAGTTTAACCTGTTTCCCTGATACCCCAAATTTCTCATCTGTCTCTCTGCCACATTTTGGAGTTCCTTCCTATTCAGTACGCACATCAGTCCATATGACAGATGTGCTCTGCCAAATAAAAACCACCTACACTCCCTTTCACTCTAACTCCTTCAAAATTATCATTATACAATTATTTCTATCTTTCGAACTTTTTTGTTTGTTTGTTTCAAAAAGCTTCAATTAAAATTCTCTGTTCCTATTTTTTTCTGTTCTTCTTTTCTCAGTTGCCATCATATATTGCCTAAAGTTCTGTTGAAGAATCTTTGAAATATATCATTAAGACAAAGCCATATTTTAAAACTAAGGATAACATATCACTCTAACAGAGGTGTGCAATTCAGACAACGTCTTCTTTATATGTATGTAAAATGTAGGTAACTACACAATCTATCAGGGAAAATTCTCTATTTAGTTTTTCTTTCATCTCTCTCCCCCTGTGATCTGCAGCTCATACTCAATAATTCTTTTCCTCTCACATCATATACTCTGTCAGATTTATTTTCTATAACTGTAAATGAAAGGGGTAGCCTTTTAAAATAAATAAAAAAAAAATCCATGCACGATTTTTCATGTTTGTTGATGCAAGAGCCTATGGCATTTTTAATTTTACTTTTTAGAACACTAGTTCTTTCTGTAAATAATTAAATTCCACTTCTTAGCCATCTATCATATTAGCAAAACTTACATACTTCACAGCATTAAACTATAGCTTTTCCATTCATAGCAGTGGCCTGCAGTAAGAAGTTCTCAATTTTTTTCTTGCTTATTCATAAATAAGGAAAGATTGAAAAGTATTATATTAAAAGTCTGTAGATGGGGGGACAATTGCAGCTAAATTTACTGACAATAATATTCTAAACTTAGACTACGGACAAACAAATTAAAAGTATAAACTATGGAATGTGCAAACCTGGAGCAAGTGCTCCACAGCAGCAGCCATAGATGAGGAGATTATGCAGGTATTAGTATAAATGTTGGACCATGAAGTTATTGTCCCCTCCCAGAAGTGAGCTGGACATTGCTGAGAAGCAGAAGCCATATTATGTTCAATTGTTTTTGAAACTTAGTACAATCTTTGAGAGTCTACTGATGCAAACTGAGTTATCTGTTTCTTAAAGATGCAGATTCAGTTATGTTTGAATCTATCTCAATACACTGAAGATAGCAAGTATTTTTGACAGAGTCTTCTTGAGTTTTCATTAACTTGGAGGCTCTGATTAGAAAACCATCTAAGATATTCCTTTGATTAGAAAATTATCCAAGATATTTGTGTGGAAGTTTTGGTTTTCCTCTTTTTTTTTTTTACCTTTAACATTTTAATTTAGTGGTGTTCTTACTTGAAAAATTTGCCATTATAAAAATGTAATGCCCCTCTGTTTTTGACAGATTTCTAATGATTTAGTATGAAACACTGCTCTAAAGTAAACATTTTACGCGATTTCATTCAAGAAGCACTGGAGAAGGGAAGTTATGTATATCTAATTATATATGATTTTATATATATATATAATTTAGGTATTTATATATAATTAACAGGCATTAATCTTTTTGATATATAGAGTAATTCTAATTGGAATAACAATTTCTGTTTCAGTGACTAATCATTTAGTTTGCATCATATTAAAATCATAAGAATAGAAATTGAATTCTAATATAGTGAAACACAAACCATTATCTTAGTAAAAATATGTTATTGTTTTACAAAAACTTTTATCTAGAATCACAGCATATTATATTAAAATTAAATTATATTTCTGGTGGAGCATATTTATTTTAGAAATAAGCTAACTTTCAAAAGTCTGTAAAGGAGTCTCTCTGGAAGAGAACAAAACAGTCGAGGGATATGTTTGTTTATTTGTAAATTGTAATTACCAGTCATTAATGACTAAGATTCAATCTGATTAATGGAGCTTTGCCTTTGCAAATTTGTTTTCTCTAGTATAAGGAAGAACTGTAAGAAAGATTTTTAAGACAGCTCCAGCTGCCTTAATAATCTAAACAAACTTTCAAACAATTCCAGTGAAACAAATTATAATGATCAGAACAAGGAGAATTACAAAGTCAATATACCAAAAGTAGACAGTAGACTACAGTTTCAAACTAAGATGCTTAAGAATGAAATTTAACCTCTAGCCATCATGTGCAACCTAGAGATCCTGGAATCCCTCTCTTCCTGATCAGAGGTACATTTTTATTTAAATTTATTGCAGACAGTTAAAATTAGCAAGGTCATTCACAGCTATTAGTAAGTTTTAGAGAAGGTCTTTGTCTTCTGATGAGACTCAGCTGTTTATTAACAGTTTTAAAATGGAAAGTCCCAGTTTCTACTTTAAGAAGAATCTGCAATACAAAGCCAGTTGAATTTTGATCTTTATTAGTGTTCTTTATATTAAAGTGCATAGAGTGAAACTGGTGTCCCAATTTAATATGACAGTACTTGAGATCATCCTTTTTTTTTATAAAATTTAAACCTACAAGTATATTCAGAAAACAAAATAATCAAATCATTATAACAGTGGTTCTGCATTTGTACTACTTCAAGTAGCAAGTTAATTAGTTAGGTCTCTGCAGCTAAAACTGCAATCAAGCATCTATCATTTGTACTGATTTCTATCTACTCACAATTTGAAAGATCAGTTTCTGGAACCGGGCATTCTCAAGAGCTGAGGCCTCTTTGATCATTTTAGCTTTTTGAAATTCTCCATCTTCTGTCCTTTTCTTCTCTTCACCTTCTTCCAGGTAGGAAAAGAGTTCTAAGGAGAATATTTCATAAGCAGCAGTTGACTGTAATCGATTATTTCTCAGAGATGAAGAAGAAAATACTTACTTCACCTAACCTGTCTCCACTAAGTATTATGAATATTATCAGTACTACCATTTCACATGATGCAGAAAAACCTTTGTGACCTAATGCACAAGTTGAGTATCTGCCACGTTGCCAACTGTTTCTAACATTAAATAATTTTTAAAATTTGAGAAATTGTCATTTTCTTAATTGTAAATGTTTCCAAAAGTTGCAGAAAAGTTGTCTTCCCCACTCCGTCATGCACCTGTACACTCAATTGCAGCAGAGTGATTTTTTTGTGATTTTTTTTTAATTTTAAATTAACTTCTTTTAAAAAACTTGAAAATACTATTTATAAATCTCTGAATGCTTTTCATTATCTCTTGAATTTCTTCTGGAGTTTGTACTTTAATTTATTATTTTTAACATTATCCGAAAGAATAACAGAGGCTAAGGTGCTTTCAGGAGCTCAAGTTCTCTGGTGTAGAACTCAATATAGTGGTAAAAAAAAGAAAAGAAAGGAAGAAAACAAAGAAAGCAAATTGTTTTGACATCCATAACATTTATGGAAATGGACTGTAACCATTCTAGAATGAGACTTAGGAAGAATATAATTTGCTGAACATAGGACATGAAGAGATACTCTGAAGATAGGTTTTTCCAAGCCTAAAGGTATTCAGAGATCCAAAGGGGTCAAATCACCCTGTGATAACAGCTGAGAGTCTGGAGTAGTTATTGCTCTCAGTCCCCAGGACATGAGTGATTTTTCTCAGGGAGATGCTACAGTAGCCACTATGAAGGACTGTGCACCATTAATTGGCAGGTACCTGTTGGAGTGCAGCTCATTGCTTCTCTGATTGCAGTTGCTGAGCTGTTTGAATCAGAAGTACTTCAACTAGCTAAAAATGCTTTAGGCAGGGAATGCAGTGAACAAAGGACATCATGGTAGGGATGTGAAATGTTCCTGGCAAACCATCCGTTGACCTTAGTGCTCTGCCCAGGAGAGCAACACAGTGCAAGCCTCACAGTTGTCTTGAAAGTGTCAAACTGGAAAAAGGGATAAGAGGATGCATTCTTGCCTGTGGTAATTCCTGAATTCTCACTAGATCTGATCTGAGAGAGAAAAAATTTCTCATTATATTCATACAAGTTAACATGGAGAAATGATATACTGATTGTTATTCCTCTGCTCCTATCCTAAGAACTCATGTAACTGTAATGGATGCCAAAGGAGGGGCACAATGCAGAGGCTGAGAAAAATGCACAAGGGATAGCAAAGTATCAGCAGAGGAATGTCCTGTTGTAAAATGATGGAGCATCCAGATTTCCAAACCAAATTCCCAGACAAACATGCAGCCATCCAGGCCACCAGATGTAGCATGTCAGAGCCTTTCACTCACTTTGTATGGCAACCATATAAACAGCCTCTCAGTATCTAAAGGAGGGCTATAAGAAAGAAGAGGACAGACATTTTAGCAGGATCTGTTGTGGTAGGACAAGGGGAAATGGCTTCAAACTAAAAGATGGAGATTTAGACTGGATATAAGGAGAAAAAAAAATACAGTAAGTGTAGTGAAGCAGTGGAACAGGCTGCCCAGAGATGCTGCTGAAGGACAGTTTTGGGCTTTGGCTGCTCAGCAGACTGACAGACTACCAGTAGACCTCCTTGAGATATTGTCTTGTAAATACGGGAGACCTTTGAACACGCCCTGTTTTGAAGCTAGTTCAAAGAAGATATGGAAGAATAAATTTGAATGAGATATAGATAAATCATATCTTTTGCTGTATATTTTGTCAATCATACGCCCCAATCATTCATTCTGCTACTTTTTGAAGTATGATTTGCAAATTCTCTTTTTTTATGTTGTTTCTCCTTCAGATGGCCTGTGTCTCTCCATTGGCTTGGACCACTTTCCTCCCACACCTTCATCTTGCTGAAAAGGCAAAGGGAAAGATCTGTTCACAAACATAGATCTGGCAAAGTTAACACCAGCTGGAAAAGAGCCACTCTCAGCCAGGTTGTAAAAGCTTATTTAGTCATGTATAACTCTTCCTTGCACATGGATAAAGGGTTACTGCTGGTTATTCTATTTTATTTATCTTTTTTTTTTTCTTTTTTTTTTCTGGGGTGTGTGTCTACTCTGCCAAAATAGATTTTGAAATCCTCTTAGAGAAAACTTTCTACTAAGCAGGTTTTTGAAAAACAGTGCATATCATTTTTGTCAATCCAGGAATTGTTTTCACTTTTATTTTACTAGCTTGAACAAATCTAACAGTCTGGAACTCAGGACGTGAACCATCCATCAAAAGAACACTCCTTGATCACTATTTCTACAACATATTTATTTAAGAACTGGTGGCCTAACATTTGCAAGCAATGAAATAGAAACATAGCTGCTGGAAATACCCCCATTTTTGGAAAGGCTCTGACATTACAACAATGATAATCAAATGTGAATTGGGGCTATTAAAATGTCAGGAAAGTAACTGTCTTTGGAGAGTTGAGGGTAGATTTACTCTATCTATCAGTTTGCTGTACAAAGAACGAGGGAAAACAGTTCAAAAATCCACTATCTTTAGGAGGGTTCATGGGACAAAAGTGGCTTAGCGTATTCACAGAATTCCTAATATTGTCAGTGTAACTTTTAAAGCAACTATTTAAAGAGTGTAGTTTTTTTTCTCGTTTCTACTCCTTATCAATATATCCTTAACATCAGCACTTTGTATCTTAATATTTCACAGTTAAAATCAGCAGAAATCCACATGCATGTATGTATGTACATATATTTTTCAGTTGTTATTTACGATACTGCTAAGTTAAGCTTTTTAATGCGAAGTTCACTGGGACAAAAAGAATTACATTAAGGAAGAAAACTTATAATTAAGAAATCTATAACCTTATACTGAAGGAACTTTGTTATCTGAAGAATTCATCATTATTAATTTTGCCTTTTGCTCCAGGATAATATTTATAACAAAATTCAATCTCTCCAGTGCTGACAATTCTCTTTTCAGATATCTATGATTCATTCTGAATTTATTCTGGCAACCTAAGTACCTTAAATCAAACTATATCTTAATCTAGATGTCTAAACTACTTATGAACATCGCTTGTATTGGAAAGCAATTTATAATAGGCATCTCTGGAAATAGCATGGACAGAGCCTCCTTATCTTCACACCCAATCCTACAGCTGACAGCCAGCATCTGGGGCTTTCCTGACATAAAAAAGGGTCACTATGTTTGATAGGTATCTATTCTCCAAGACTGTCTATGAACACATTTATACTTCTACAGAATCACAGAATCGTTTGAAGTGGAAGGGACACTAAAAGGTCATCTAGTCCAACCCCTCTGCAATAAACAGGGATACCTACAGCTAGATCAGGTTTTCCAGAGCACTGTCCAGCCTGACCTTGGATGTCTCCAAGGATGGGAAAATGCCTCTGACATAGTGGGCCAATATAACAGAATATGAGGAATTATTTTCATAGTAGCCCTCATAGAAGCAGGAACCACAACCCTGATTTAGAGATCTTGGCTTCTTTATCCAAAATATGGAGAAAGTACTGCAACACAGAGACTACTGAAATTGACACTGAGCACTGAGGGCCTGAAATTACTAGAAGGAAAACTGAGCAAAGGATTTATGTGAAGTTTTCCTTGGGATTCAGCTTAGTATTTATCTAAACCTCTCTGAGTGTCATGTAAATGTGTAGATCTATGCTTTTACAGTTCGATAGGTAACTCCTTCTTCCATTAAACTTGGGTGATTAGCATATTCAACACAGATGTGTGACATTTGGGTTCAGCTAACTTAGCCCACAGTTTCATGCTTATAATAGAAAACCATATGTGCTGTACCCACTAAGTTATAGAATTGTTAGGGCAGCATGGCTGTTTTAACTCTACCTTATTCAAGTTATTTTCCTAAGTTTTCAATATAATTAAATATTTCAGAAGAGTTAAAAAGAAAGAGAAAACTAGAGATTTTGATCCTTAGAAAGAGTGAATTGTCTTGAGTCCTTGAACTCACAAGAGTTCACACCTTCTACTATCTTTTAATGAAAACTAAACTATATGGAGCACTTCCCAACACTGAAGTTTCCTTTTCTCCCATTCTACCACTAGAAGAAAGGATCACAGCTGTCTCACACTTCATTTATCAGGAAGACTTTAGGTATGTTGTATGGACTGGAATGACTCATCAGAGGGAAGAGCCCCATATGCTAGCATAGCTCACAGAAGAAGAGTTAGTTTGAAATCCTTGAGGCAGAAAAATCACAAAACCCAGCTCAGAGCAGTAATCCAATCATTGAGCCACTGCTAAAAATCAAAGTACTAGCATCCTTCTTCTAAGCAGATTTGGAATATGAGCCAGTATGTATATATTCTGTTGTGTTTTCTGACTGTACCTGTGACTTGAGTCACTAACTTGTTATTCAAAGGAGGCTACACTATAAGAGAAGTGCATGAGTACTCATTCCTGTTTTAGCACATACATGAGAAAGTGAAAAGCTGGGACATTGGTGGTTCATGTGTGTTCAGAATGTTGGACTAAGATGTGGGCAGTGTCATGAGGCTCCTGTTTAAGGAATGGGCTTTTCTGGGGAGGAAAAACTGGAGAGTATAAATGAATCACTTACTGTTCATCCATCTTCTCATCAAGACAACAACAACAAAACAACAATTAAATCCAGTGTAAATCTTACATAGAATAGTACCTTTGTCATTCAAGCTGCAAAAGAAAATAATTGAGTTGAAGATGCGAAAGGGGAGGGTAATTAAATTGAACTGGAAATGCGGCTTCTAATTAAGAGGTATAGCATCTCAGTGACTTCACGTCTCAAGGTATTAATTGCTATAAAATAAATGTCTATATGACTCAACCTTTCAAACTTCTGACTTTTATGGCAATTCAAAGCCCTTGACATTTTCATAATGTGCTTAGTGTGATGGTAGATCAAGCTCCTAAAAGAAAAAGATGCATTTTTCCCCTTTCTACTTGGGGGCAAAGTCATGAACATTCAACTCCTCAGAGACATGCCAAACATACGTATGGATGCATAAAACCTTCATGTGATCTTCCACTATGATTAAACCAATGGTGCAGAAAAACTGTAGACACCTATTGCTTTGTATTGACCTTTGTACCTGTTAGTCTATGGAGGTAACCCTGTAGCAATTAAATTGCTTATTTTATTGAACAAGAATTACTGCATCAGGTGAAGCTTCATGTGACCTATTTTAATCTCTGGATGGACCCACTTGTTTTATATGTCAGTGTACATTTGGAGAAGCTCCAGTGATATTGACAGAGTTACACACATAAAAGTTGGTATAAAGGATTCTGGAATCTAGCCACTGTATCTTCATGCTTTATGACTTTTTATCCTGAATTTCTTGTAGTCTAAACTAGTGTACCTGAAAATTAATGGAAACATTTCTTTGACCTCATCTAGAAACAGGACTGGACCATTTAAACTAAAAGCTGCTAGTACATTCCCTGATGATGTTCACACTCCAGTAAACTCCATTAGAAAAAATAATTTTATTCTTAACACTTAGAGTATTTAGGTAAGAAAAAAGTATCATCAATAATTTAGTGATATCCCATAGACAACACTACACACATCAGTGATGTGCTTAGAAGACAAGAAAACCCAGATGAATTGGTACAATTTGTCTTTTTTTCTTTTCATTTTATAAACTAAAGTGTTGCATAGATATAAAACACTATATAGCTGTCATTTTTGTTGTTAAGTACACAAAAAAAGAAGAAAAAAAAAAAAGCCTTTTAGGAAAACAGCAAGATTAAACAACAAAATATAAATTTACACAATTTTACTCAGAAATATAGGTGAGACCAATATTAAAATACTGAAATAAAATTTAATGTGATAGTTATGATTACCAGCTAGCCTGTAAACATTATTGTAGGTATTTTGCCTGTAGAATGGTGTTGCCAATCAAAGCCTGTAATTTCTTTAGTACATTAGACGGACCTGACTATCAAGTATATCTTAAAATAAGTCATCAGAAAACAATTTTCTTCTGAGTTATTCTCAGACATCAGAATCTTTGGCCACTCAGTTAACATTAATTGATTAAAATGGATTGTGTCAAGTCCCAGTGATATGGCTAAAACATTTATGAAGACAATGGGAGTTGTGTGAGATAGTGTGTAGCAATAGACAAAATAAGAGATTGATTGAAAAGAAAGCTAGAAAAATTAAGAATGACAGCAAATTTTTCAGTTTAATCTGTTAAGAACTTTTAATCTAGCTTTTGAAAACAAGAAAACATCTTTATTTTAACATGAGTTACCATGTAAGCAATGTTGAATGTGCTGCTTATGTATGATACTAACGTTCTAAATAATAAAGAGTAATGCTATAAAAGGTAATATTATTAGCTCTAAAACAAAAAGAGACCATTATATTGCTCTGTTTAATAAAAACAGTAGAATTTTACCAAAAGTTTTTGCATCCAGATCAGGAAATGACAGTTGAATATCTTTAGAGAGAAATTTAATACATATTTAAGCACTTGAAGTAAAGATGAAGGTATCTTATTTCTTGGAAAAAATGTTATTACTTCAGGTAGGAAAAAGCTTTTGGAATCTTTATTTTTAAAAAATAACACATTTTTTCATTACTATGTATGTAACTAAGAGCTATTTAAGCCACTCTGTTGAGCTGAAGCATTTATAGGTTGTTCATTATCACTTGTCAGATAGAATATCTTTTTTGCTGTAATGACAACAGATCTAAATATACCTGCTGTCTACAATGCATAGCATTATGTTGGTGATTTTTCTCAATTTTATCAACCAAATTTACTGAAGTAACTAGAACAAAATCTGATTCTGTTCAGTTGGCATTGATGTCATAAAAGCAGGAATCAACCCATCAGAATCAGCTCACCTACATATTTTCTACATATTTTCTGCAGCGTAGTTAGTTTTGACGAGGCAGATGTAAGTAAAAGAAAATTGAGTTCCTCTTTTTTCTGTTATTATTGTTATTATATTCAGCTAAGCTAAAGATTATATAGGTCTGAAATAACAGCAGAAATATCCTTACATCTTCAGTACAATTATTCTTTTCATGCAATAAAAATAACATCACACTTCCTTTCTCCAGTTCAGGCTTTGCCTGTTTACCAGTTAATTATCGGCTGTAATTTAAGCTACGGTATTGTTCTAACAGTCACACAATTAAATAGATTTCCACAGGCTTCTAATCCAGTGTAAAGAACACTGGGCACTGCAAAGCGAGTTACCACAGTGCGGGAGCTGTAAGAAGGCATCCCACGTGTGTGTTTGTAACACCGTACTATGGGCTGTGCATCTGCAATATATTATTGATCAAACAGTTGTTAAAAATAGGAGCGTCTAGTTTTGCTACTAGCACAATCCTCAGATCTCTGAAAGCTGAGATGTAATTAGTGCATCCATATAGAATACATAAATGAAGGCTAGAAAACTGCCTAAAAACAACCGAAAGAAACAAAAAAGACACAACCTAATAAGAATTATAATATTCATTAAATTAGATAGTTTTTATGACCCGTGTCTCTCCCTACCATGCCCTTCTTCTGTCAACATTCAAAACCTCATTACAGATTTGCCAAGACAAGGAGGTTCCCAGTTTGATCAGAAAAGGAAAATCATACAGTTCCACTAAGTCTTCTGACAGCTCTGCTATCAGGGCTGTCAGTCCGGGATGCATACTTTACATCAAATGAAGCAGAATACAGTAGTATAGAAGGGACTGTAGGAGTCTGTTCACAACACTGATTTATTTATTTTTGCATTAAATATGCCTTTGAGCTGCCAGATGATGCAAGGTTATTGCTGTTGTTTATCATTTATTATTGATATTCTTATTGTGCCTCAGAGTAGCCACGGACTCCAATGGTTCTCACTAGAGTACACAGTTCTGCCAAGGAACTTATAATTGAAAGTATGCTTAACGAGCAATCAGAGGCAGGAACACAGCATAACAGGCATGCCTGAGTCAGCTCATTCTACCGTGGGTAACATGACAGTGAAATCAATGTAGCATACACAGTCACAGTGTGTATGTCTCAGCCCATTTCTGCAATCCTGGATGGTCTTACAGTGCTCCCACTGAAGTCTGTGGTGCAACAGTGATGGTGGTGGTGACCAAGCCAGGCAGCTGACCATTTGTTGAACATCGTTATAGACAAGTGATGATGTATGGCAAGGTGTTGTAATGGCAGTATGGCCAGTGTAGTGACGCAGTAGAATGAGGCTCAGTATTTCACACACTGTAGTCACAGAACACCAGCTGCCTATCTAGTAAAGTTTTTATTCAAGGCTTCTAAAGAGAGGAGGTTTGGGAAATAACTCACTGAATATTTTTGTAGAGTTCTTTCAAGCCTCAGGGGTAATAGTGGAAAAAAAAACAGCTATATTTGGTAAGAGATAGCAAATGGTGTTGATAAGAGAGAAAACTTCATAAGAAGAAAAAAAGAACAAGCGAGATGAAGGAGAAACTAAAGATGACCTGTTCAAAGAAATGGCCTGGAAACACGGCCTTTGTGAAAAATATGAGTTCATAGCTTTACATTAAAAAAAGAAGAGAGCAATTGCAAATACTGCTATCAGAACTCAGCCTATAAACAACAGGGGTTTTCTACTTAATACTTCAGATGGACAACATGTCCATTTTGTAGTTTCTATTTAATAGATATATATGGTTACAAGTTGCCTCTTCAGTTCACCACATTTGCAGAGATATTGACATTTGGACACACCAAAAGTCCTTCTGATCTTGTTGCAGAACTCAGACTGAACTTTATAACAGAAACTAAGTCTCCCAGGAACAAGTAGGTGTGCAAAGAAGAGTTATTAGACTTCCAATATTTTTACATTACCACTGGAAATATTCTTTTAGACACTGGAAACATTTATACTTAGTGTAAAATTTCCTGTGTAATCCAATCATAATTGCTAGTCCTTTTTCCTTCCAGATAGTTAATACAGTATCAAAAGTAAGGCTATATTTTTTCAACTGCTTTGTATAAATGAGGGTTACAGTGCTCTTAGTATTCTAGAATATATTCAGTCACAGAAGATTGAGTTCAAAAGAAAAAAGAAATAAAAATTCTGGTTCTAAGAGAGTTTTTTGGAAGAAGTTGAGAATTGTACATGTATGATAAAGCAATAGCCAGTCTCAGAAAAATGTGAATGAAATCCAGCAGACAAAGAAGAAAAACAAGTGAGAAATGCAAAACTGACTTGAGATATAGTAATAAAATATGCTGAACTAATATATTATACCATATTAATACTATATGAATTGCTATATTACTATCTTAATATAGTACTGTGTTATATATCACAAGAATATTAATAAACTTACAATTTGTTTAATTGTGAAGCTTTTTGCTTTATTAGCAAAATTATAAGATCAGATAAAACCAGATGCAAGATGCTGATATTTTGTTCTGCATATCACTGAATCACAGAGTTGTAGGGGCTGGAAGGGACCTCTGGAGGTCATCCAGTCCAACCCCCTTCTAAAGCAGGTTGCATTGGAAAGCACCCAGGTGAGTTTAGAACGTCTGCAGAGAAGTATACTCCACAGCATCTCTGGGCAGCTTGTTCCAGTGATCTGTTACCCCCAAAGCTTTTCCTCGTGTTTGTATGGAACTTCCAGTGTTCCAGTTTGTGCCACTCCTTGTCCTGCTGCTGGGCAACACTGAAATAAGCTTGGCCTCATCATCTTGAAACCCATTGTATGGGAACTGCTGAATCACGGCCTGAACCTCTGATTGATCACCTGGGGCGAGCAGTGAGTCAGCCACGGGAGC
>JAOWBP010002392.1:43068753-43080808 GCA_028571105.1 Tragopan temminckii
AGGGAGGGAGGCAGAAGCAAAACTTAGATTTCAGTGAGCCTGCACATTCACTCTTTAAAAAAAAAAAATCACAACCAGAATACTGGAAGCAACCCAGGGCTATGATGTAATAAAGCACTGTGAACATTCTTTTTTAAAAAATATTTTAAAATTGTGTGGAACGTTGTCAACTGTTTATGTCACTTTTGAATGATGAGAAACAGTTGGACTGAATTCTGTAAACTGTTCTCTAGCATCCAAATATGTTTCTATTGAAGGGCAATGAAGTGGTCACCAAAATATTTGGTTTTTTTTCTGATATGTCAAAAGTTTTTGGAGTTAGTAGCAAGTGAATAGAAAACTATGAAGAGCAGATATATTTCACTTCTGAACTTGTGAAGCTTTGAAATAGTCAAATGGTTGAATGGAAATATTGCAACAGACTTAATTGTGTACTGACTGAATCTAATAGGATTACATGAGTTCAAGGCTATTTGGGAATTGCAACCTGAAATATCATTATTTTTAATGTTATTTTAAATGCATTTTGAGGAAGAACAGGGCATTATGAAGAACTTTTAAATGGTTAATTAGAGGTAGGGGAGGGAAAAAAAACCTTTTCTTTTTATCAAAACCTCCAAAATGACTTTTTTTTGCAAAGAATAGCAGTGATGTACAACAAATGGTTTGAATGACACCCTTGTAGCCCCATATTATTTTTTTAACAGCATATTATAGATCTTTATTACTTCTTGTATTGGCTGTGAATGTGCCTCTGATTGTTTGACAGCTGTGATGAGGGTATAATCTGAGATTTAAAGCACCAGCAAATTTAACCATTGAGGCTCCATGAGCATCTCTAATGAAAGTGAAGCAAGAGTCCAAAAACATTGGAGTTGGTAGTTCAATTGGCAATAAGGGAATAATAGTTTCAATAAAGAACAGATTACATCCTGTGCAGAGTGATGCCTTGTGAACATGTATGTTACATAAAAAGGGATGCAGCAAATTATTTTAATAGATTTGAGAGTGCTTTGATACTTTACAATTTTAAGGAGGAAAAGTTCAATTTTTCAGTAACTAATCCAAAATTGATATATGTTGAAATACTCTCTCTAAATTGGTGGCACTTGCCAAATGGAGGCATTGTTATAATTTTTGCTCAGGATTTATAATCTCATTCTTCTGTTTTGATGGGTTCTTCATTCTGGCTCCTTCTCACATTATTCATTTCTTTATCACCTCTTAATGAAGATGTGGCACATGTTGCATGATTTATGAGCTAGAATTCAATTAAATATATAATTCATAGCAGAAAATTTCCCTGAGTTTGTTTTTTCTTTGTCTCTTGGAAAATACTTTTAAAGGAATTATTTTTGCAAAAAAAAAGAAAAAAAGGCATTGGTTAATCCTGACTGAGTGTAATAGGAGTGAAATGTTTGACCTGACTTGACTATTAAGTATCACGCTTACTTGCTTAGTTTGTGATGGAAGAGAAATAATTTCATTTTGTTGTGTAACAGAAAATCTATTTTTTTTTTAGTTCTTCTGTTTTGAGTTTTTCCTCAGTGAAACAAAGCTCCCAGAGAAATCTATGAAATTTATTTTGCATGCAGAACATGAGCTAAAAGTGGCTCTGAATATCTATTTAGATAGTTCTCCACTTCGTAATACAGAGTGAAGTTCAATTTATGAATATTTATGAAATTTAAAACTGCTGGTTTTATATGTTCTTATTCATGAATTCCAAACTGTATTTTAAAAAAGTTAAGATCAGTGATGGATCTCAGCTCATTGTGTTTAGGTGTCTTTCCTTCTACTCTTGTGCTTACAACACTCAGCAGCCCCTTTTCTCTGACCTAGTGCTATAAAACTGACAGACAGCCACAATCACTTATCTTCTGCTTTCTCAGGTGAACAAAGAGAACAGAAAGATGAATTGTGCCTGTAATTGCAACACGTAGTTAGTTCCTTTGGTAGCAGTAAAGGGGGGGGGAAAAAAAAGCAATGAAGCCTCCCCTGATACACAAGAAAGTACTGCACTGTGCCTAGTTGGTGGTGTCCCGATCATAAGTGAAGCCAAAGTGGACCAATATTTTCTCTTAAAATAAGGCAACTGCTAATAGACACATGTCTCAGACATCAGGTGATCATCTTGGAAAAGAACTGAAAAGAGAAATGTTAACTTTGTTTTCATGAGGTACATATGTATATAATGAGAACACAGACAAACTGGATGCATTTTGATTCAGTGATGTTTATTTTTCTCTAATGCAAAGTTTGAATGTGAGTGGTGTAATTATTGTGTTTCTCAGTCTTTTAGAGACTTTTTAGATACTGAGTAATTTGGCTACTTTACAAAAAGGCGAGTAAACGTGACAACAAACCTAGGAAAAAAAATATCGCCGTCATTCCCACAATAGCTGTTATGTACGTGCACTCTTTTTTATAACCTTAATTATATCACCACTGGAAATTCAGCTGCTGTGTATCTAAATTTGTTTGCACACGTTATTTTTTTCTTTGGGGTGTAGGGTATATAACTACATCTATAAAACTAAAACAGTGAAATTTGTCATGACAGTGTTTATTTTGTTTTAAAATTGACTTTCAACAAGCAATCCAATATCTAGTAAAAGGCTCCAGTCAGGGTGGGTTATAATGTCATGAAACAGTGCCTTTGTTAATAGCTGCGAATATTGTCTTTCCAACTACTTATGGCTGCTGGAAGGTTGTTAGTGGGGGCGGAAATGAGCTGCAAATGAGCATATACATATCCTAGTGAAGTCGTTCAGCAACTGCCGTTCCTATTTTAACTGAAAGAAAAATGTCAGCAAAGGAAAAAGTGCCCAAAAACATTTTCAACCCTGGTGGATTATGGTCTCTAGAATAGTTTCCTGACGTTGATGCAAGCTAGATCTTTGAATCCTGTAAAAAAACAAACAAACAAAACAAAACACGTTGAAGTAGTAAAGAATATAATAAATAAGGGTCTCAAACCTTTCCCATAGTTTAAGTCACTGTGTGTTGGTAGCCATAGAACAAATTTGTACTGAATGGAGAACCCCAAGAAAGGATAAATTTAGGTGTCCTGTTCATATTATATTCTCTTTCTATTCAGTGGCTCATTCATAGTTCTTTTTCCTGCAAGGAGCAGTTGGATTGCACAAGCATTTCAAGCATGGTGAAGCAGAAGGAAATTTGGATGAATGTGATAGGGTAGGCATGGAGAATGCAATGAGAGAGCAAATAAAGATAAGAGTTATTTAGAAAGATGTAATTTTTCAGTGGGAAATATTTCCTTTTTTTTCCTGGCTTGTCTTTGTTATTCTTCTCCTACACTAAATATTGAACAATTTGCCTCAAGCATCAGATATTTAACTATCAGATAAGTAGTAGAAATATAAAATATAACACAAAATGTTATGTTTCTGCCACGATTTTTTTCCTTGCTATATAAAAGGACTTGGATAAATGGTGAAGTAGGGCAAAGAGGAAGACTGGAATATTGACAGTGAACTATGAAAATCCTAGGTATAGCTGTAGCAAACACAAAAATGCTTTCAAAACTCATGCTAGCAGAAATTACAGTAGAAAAGTGCTAATCTCTTCTTGTAAAGCTGCAGAAATCCCTTCAGAGAAATTATTTGGAAAACAAAACCTCCTTAATGGTTCTGTGTCTTCCTAGAGCATGAATGTGAGCAGTAGTTTATTTATGCTTGAATGGCTACCTAAAAATAAGAAATGCAAATGTTTGCATTTGTAAATGTTAATATGACAAGATAGGGAACTCAGTCTTATCTTGATGTTTACAGTCTAATGCAGAGGGCAGAAATGAGTGGCTTCAGAAGCAGATTGAGGCACAGGATCAGCATGTAGCAAATCTATAAGGAGATCATGAAGAATGTGAAAGTTAAGAAGGTAGATTTAATTTTCTTTCGTGATAATATAATTACATGTTCTTACAGATTACTTGGTAAAATGCTCAGTAGGGCGAGGAATAATTGCTGTGTAAACTGTGCTGGCTTTATTTCTTTTGTAATGTCTATAGTAATCATCATATAATTACACTGCCACTACCTGATATTTACTGTGCAATCAAATGACAAGACCTACCATGAAATGTGGTTTGGAGGAGGAGGAATATGGTAACAGGGATCTATAACTTCAACCATTACCCAAGTAACAATTCAATATATCAGTACAGTTCTGAATCAATTTTTTCAGAATGGTACATGTACAAATCAGAAACCAAAATAAAATATTTTTAAGGAGCTTGAATTTTAGATTCAGCATATTTACTTCAATTTTGTTTTTGGCCACATCTGAGCTTGGACAAACTCGCACTTCTTCCCTGAAATAATTCCACTGCAGTAAAGCACAGGAGTTAAGAATATTGTCCCTTTGGAGTCTCCCCAGTGCCAGGAAGACAGAGGAATGAGCCTCTTTAAACTAAAATTGAGAAGCTGATGAACTAGGATGTCTAAAGGTGTTTATTTTCTCCATTGACTATTAAATAAACCTAGGGTGGCTGTAATTTTAACATAAACGCTTCTGTTAATTGCATGAAATTAGATACATTGCAGTCAGGCCTGAATTAAAAAGCCAAATAAATTGAAAGTAAATTTACCAGAAGCCTGCCTAAAATGATCAGGCTCTGATAGGAAGATCTCTTGTGTATGCCACATCTTTTTAAAACAATTTGCATCCCACCTCTGTGCAGACTCAATATAAACATTATTTTCATTGCCTTCATGCATTTTACATTTGACTACAACACTAAAATAATTAACTGTAAGCTTATCTGATATCTAAAAACAAGGAAAATGTGACAAGAATATGTTACAGTAAGTACTAACCATACATATTTCAATAAATTTGAGGTAGAATTATTTCTTCTGACTATATGAGAAATATATCAGCATGTAAGGAAGATAGCTATAAAGATCAAAACACAACCTAAACAACTGAAGTACATCAATGTTATTGGAGATGAATTTGTATTTTGCAGACTAGTTACCAGTGAGCAGAAGTCTTTGCTCCAAAAAAAATTCAAATGACTTTGAGATAAGTCAAGTGAAAATCCATTACTGAACTGGATTCTTAGATCCTTGTTTCAATAAATATTTAATGAAAAGCTGTGACCTAAACAAAAAAGGACAAATACTTATGCTTTCCAAAATGTATAGAGAAATGTGTTCACTGGGATGTGTACTTCAGCTTCATGGAGCCTTGAATTAATTCACAGATGTATTTACATGAATATTACATGCAACAAGGGAACAAATATTGTATGCCCCTTTTCTAGAGGTATTCAAGGCCAGGCTGGATGGGGCCTTGAGCAACCTGGTTTAGTAGGAAGTGTCCCTGTCTACAGCAGAGGGGTTGGAACTAGATGATCTTAAAAGTCCTGTCCAACCCAAAATATTCTACGACACACTTTCTTGGGAAAGAACAGGGCAGGCCTCATATCTTATTTGTCTTATTCTAGAATACTTCTGTTGTGGGAATACAATCTGAAGAGAGTTTTAATTTAGTAGTGGAAGAATAGAAAAAAAAAAAAACAGAATGTTACTGATCCCTCAGAAAACTTGTGTAAAATAGTTATAAACTCATGTTTTAAATTAATGTATCTTTCTTCCCATTCTAACTAGGTAATGTTGATGTATTAGAGTTAATAAATATGACAATTGACAAAGCATTAAATTCCAGCTTTGTAGGTTTTTGTACAACAATATAATCCTTCTGTGCAGTCTTTTTTCATTTTGTACACCTACAGGTTTTCTGTTATCAAACCTTCATTACCTTTTGCAATGAAAAGGCATCACTGCAGGGATATTTTTATTTTGTTAATTTTTGTAAACCACTCTGCATGATTCAGGAAGTTACAGATGGTAATCTGCTGCACCTGTACAGAGAATATCTGTTTTAATTGCACTAATGTTTTGCAAGCAGTTCTGACTTGTACAGGTAAAGAATTTCATTTTGAAGGATGATTTTACTTTTACAGCTTTATCAATATTTTTAGCATGGTACAGCCAGCATATGTCTGCCCTTATGTGAGTCAGAGACTAGTCCTCACTATCTATCCTCCCTTCAGGCTAAGGTGATGTAAAGGAGAAGCACAAGGAGCCTATTTCCAGATGGGTTTCAGAGCTACCTTGTATCATGCTTTAATGTGCATTCCCAGAAGACCACTGGGAAACAGAAGTTTAGCTTCTTGCAGCATGTTCTTCTTGTTCAATATATACTCTCTTCCCAGAACATATATATGTCATTTTACTTCTGCAGTCACCTTATGTAAGGGGGTTTATTCACCCACTGCCAGCTCTACTGCAGTGATGTTTCCTGGTTCTTCTTTCTGGAATAGGATGCAGAGCTACATCAGAGAGATTTTTGTGTGACTTGCTTGGAGAATTCAGATGTCAGCACAATGATGATACCATTTCTGATAGATACTCTCTAAGGTTGCTAGTCAGCAAAGCTAGAACATGCTTTTTCAAAGAATGGGACTATGCCTTCAGTTCAAAGAATAGAGCAGGATCACACCAACTCCGAAACCAAGGATGATATAATCAAGGTAATTCTGAATTTTAATGCTTAATACTCAGCCCCAGGAGCAGTTATAGTACATGGAAACCTCTTTGACTGTGAGTTTTATCTCTGTGTTATCTCCTGTTAAAGTCAGGTGTGCTTCATGGAAAATTACAAAAGCAATTCAGGAACTCTTTCCTCTGGGCTTCTTGCTGCAAACAAAAGCATATTTTGAATTATTCATGGAATTTTGAACAATGGTTTCACAACCACGAGCAATCAAACCCAGAATTCATTTGTGGAAGACAAAAGGCTTAGCTTTAACTTTAGCTTTACCAGTCAGGACTATACATCTAGCACAGTGGAGAGCTGATAATTGAGTGACATCCTTCCACAATTCAGTATTAAATTCTAAAAGGGATTAGCAGTTGCTAGTAAGGAATATTCTGACTTCCCTTTCACTGACTAAAATCATGTCTTTAGTGATACCACTGGCAGGATTGCTCTGCTCTTATTAATGTGCTCTAGCGCTAAGCTTAGGGTGTTTTTCTTAGGCACAATTTAACTTCCTTGCTCTTCATTGAAGGAGAAGTTATACATTTTTTTAGCGTCAGTATGCAGTAATGAGAGAGGTATCAGTAGAACACCATGCCAGAAGACAGCAGTTTGAATGATTTATCCTTAAACATAGCCATTGCAGAAATTTATCTGCAGTATACAGGGAGAGAATGTGGATACAAGACAAAGTTCTGTCTCTTTATCCCACTGGAGTTGAGATATGAATCAACTTGCAAAGACAGCTATGTATTTCCAAAACAACTTAGAAAAATCCATTGTGTTCAACTATAAAAATATAAATTATATATATATATCACATGTGTGTATATATATATCAATGTATATGTATATATGTGTATAAAAGTATATATATATGCGATACCACTTTGATTTATTTGCCATATCTTGACTGGTAGTTCAGGTACAACATCTGTGTCATCTCTCATCCCAGTTAGAATGAATCATGAAATCACGGAGTATCTAACTGAATCAGTTTGGAAGGGACTCGCAAGGACCATTGAGTCCATCTCCTGGCTCTGCAATTCCATGATAGCTACTACTAAATGCTGCAAACACATGTGCACAAGGCTATTTATTGGCTTTTATAGGACATATTCAGTGACCAGAAACATTCTAGGTATCAAGTACTGCCAGTACTTCAAATTTTTCTTCTAGCATCAATTGGATGGAAGAAAAATACGTACTATGCTGTTTTCAAGTAAAGTTACTACAACTAAGATTATGCTGTATTTAGAGAATTTGATAAAGTAAAAAAGGATATTTACAACTAATGTCTAATGATAATGTATGATTTTATAGAGGCTTCTACATTATACAAATCAAATTTCATCCAGTGTGACTTGAAGTAAAAAGATATTCCACATCTTTTCTTTATAGCTATTTGCTAATTTTCTTTATAGCTATTTGCTAATTTTAATTCACCAGTAATGAAAGAAAAACTGAGAACATCCCTTCTTAAACTGATAATGGCATTCTTTTCCAGGAAAAGAAGGTGCAAAACTGATAAGAATTGAAAAAACAATTGCTTTTCATGTCTGCAGTTTTCCTAATTTTAATTTTACTCTCTTCCTTCCCCAAAAGTAAAAAAGTAAATATAGTGTTAGGGAATTTTAAATCTCTAAGTTAATCTTTTCTCTTCTTAGTGAGATTGTGAGTCATGGTGGGGGGAGAGTTCCCACTTCCTGTGGAAATAAGATATCGTAGTATAAATTCTATCATAAGAAGTTACAGTGAAGTAATTTCTCTCTTTCTAAGCATACTTCTGAATAACTTTTTTATGTTGTCTGTAACTGGAAGACTTTCAGATACAATGCTGAGCTGTATAAGCAAAATCCTGGTGTTACAGGAGTTAACAGATACTTACCATTAACTTCAGTAAGGTATAGACTTGGTCACATGCTAGATAAAAATAAATCCGGATGACCGGTTTCTCTTTGGATGTCCTCAGATGAATTCAAGTACATGATGAATGTATTTTTATACACTTTGATGCTTTCTTTGGATATGTTCTTTCTTCCTGGGAGAAGTCCAGGAGGTTCTTTGAGTTTCAAATAACATGCAAGAAAGTATAGCTGCTGCCCATAGTAAGGGAAGTAGGAAAAAAAAATCAAAAATTTGTGGTAAGAGGTTCCTCAAAAAATAATCTTGTATACCGCAATATATAAGAGATGAAGGAACAGCTCAGTACAGAATAAGTTATAACATTTTAAAATATAACACCAATAATTTATCTCAAGGGTTTTGCATAAAAAAGAATGCATTTAAACAAAGTATGCAGGCAATGTGTTAGAATCAGAACTCTATTTTTGTGTTTCTACCCTCTTTAGGACTGGGACAGGCAGAGCTTTTGTGGAGTTTTTAGAAAGATTGTCCCAAATCCAAAAAGATTAAAATAAATAAATTAAAAAAATCACAGAATGGCCCAGGTTGGAAGGGACCTCAAGGATCATGAATCTCCAACCCCCCAGCCACAGCCAGGGCCACCAACTTCCCCATTTAATACTAGACCAGGCTGCCCAGGGCCTCATCCAACCTGGCCCTGAACACCTCCAGGGTGCTCAAAGCTAAATATGTGTCCTGATCTGCCTCTCTCTGTCTTAGAACTTTTTCATATAGATAATATTCTCTGAAACCTGGACAGAAGTTCCATATTCTTACCAGAGGAACTTTGTTCCTTGTTAGATTTGATATTTTTATCCAGAAATCTTCCAATGAAAGACAAAAACAGAAATGCATTTCCCTTAGCTTTATCTACCAAAAAAATTCTCGTGTAAGATAGCTATCCATTATCTAGTAACTATGTTCCCTCAGTCTAGGAGACAGATCTTGTATATCTATCTTCATAACCTGAACAATTTTCTGACTCAAGTTCACCTCCTTCCACTGTCTTCAAGAGAACCATATAACTAGAATAGATAGATTACTAACTTTCAGATAGTCAAAATGAGGTATAATAAATCTCACTCTTCACAAATATGAAGTGACTCTGAGATACAAACCTGAATTTGATAATAAAAAGAAAAAAGATTGTAAACATTCAAAACAATGAGATATTCTATGAGAAATAGCATTGCTTTGATTAAAAAAAAAAAAAAAAGCTTTAAAGTAGTTTTTACTGAAGTCCTTAAGACAGAAAAGCATGAGTCAAGGATGTAAGAGAAAATACTGAGTCAGGATGGATTAGTAGAGGATGATGTTATGCCTTGCTGATGAATATTTGATTATCTTTGTGGGTCCCTTCCAACTCAGGATATTCTATGGTTTGTACAACAGAGTGCAAGGGCAAGAAGCATTGAACCAAGAAGATTGTGAGGTTTTCGTTTTGTGTATGGCTAATTAAAAGGATGTAACAGGTACAACAAACAAATTGCTCAGTGTGAATGTAGATAAAATCTTTTTTTGTTGTTTAAGGCCCCATTAAAATGTTTTTATATGATGTGTGTATGTGCTATAGATCCTAATAATTTTTATTTCTTCATCTTTGTTTGTGGTCTGCAAAGGAAATAACTGTTTCTACAGTTCAAAGCTTCTTCACTACTTTTGAAGTTATGACAGCTCTGTTTCTAAGAAAAGCTGTGATCTAGGCAGCTGTCCCTCAGGTCTAAAAGTAAATTAATGAAAAAATCAGAGATATAAATGGTGCTTTCAGCAATAGTACTTTTCAGTTTTCCTTTATGTTATGTCATCTGGTGTGGGAGGGAAAGAAGAGTAACTTGTACTTTGAAGTGGTAGCATGTTCTAAAGCAGTTATTAAGGTAATTCATATCTCTTCTTAGGAAACTAAATCAGAGCTCCCCATTCATTGAGGTGTTCTATGAAGCCAGGATACTTTGCATACCCCAGCCTGTGTAAGAAGCCTGTAGGGCTGAAGTCTGGCAAAGAAAAACTATTAACTGAAGAGCTTTGGGGTTGAAAACATGAAATATTTTTCCAGTTAAGATGTTATAATTTTTCAGCTTTTTAAAAAAGACCTTACAGCTAATCTAGCTTTCAGAAGGGTACCTTACATAAAATTATTTACAACTAAGAATAGTATTTTCTTTAGCTTCTTTTAGTTTGAAGTTTAAAAGTTATGATTTAACTTTTGCTTTTAAGTTACTAAGGCTTACAATCTTTTCACATTATATTACAAGTGCATGAGCACATTCTTTTAATTTTCTTAAGTTTGCACACACATTCATAACATGTTAATGCCTATCACATACATTCATTTCTAATCTTACTAGGGAATCTTAACATCTTCTTCTATAGCATAAGCATCCCCTTAGTCACTTCACAAATTATTATAAGCATTGTTTTTGTGAAATAGAAATCAATTATTTCTCCTACAATGAGCATATCATTTTTCTTCTCTTTATTTCCTTTACTTGTCAGGTCAAAGAAACTAGGAAATACATATTAATTCTTCTGACCGATTGTAGCTAACCACTTAACTATAACAGTTGATATATAATTACTGTATTGCACTACTTTAGCTGATAATGGACAGTGTAATTTAGCTTAAATATAAAACTACATGAAAATAAGCTCAGTAGCATCATATTTTCGTACCTTCTGAAAGGGCAGTTTTTGAGTAAGATTTCCTAGAAAGGATATAAAGGCCTGAGGAGCTCAAATGCTCTGAGCTTTGGTTGAGTGCTCTCTCCCATAGATTCAGCTTTGAATTTCTGTAAGTTATGGGAGTGGGGGAGTTTTATGGAATTCCTTGGTATGTTAGTGGTATATTTCTATATAGTAATTATGGATTTTTCTTTAACATCTTTGTCCAGTGAATTTTGGTTCACCTGTTAGCTACTAGAAATCTGCATCTTCCAGTGCTTAGATACTTATCATAAGAAGTAATTATGTCATTTATTTATATTTGTTTGTTTATTTTTGCTTTGGGAGTTACCTTCTCATTTCATTTGATTGCCTTTTAGTACTGAATTAGAGGAGACAGTGAATATCTGATCAGATGCACTCTCTTTGCTATTCTCTCTCACGCTATTCACCTTCTTTATATAACTTGATGATTTAAAGAACTGTTTCATATCTTCCCTTTTTTTTGTTTCTTTTTCAGGACACTCCCAAGTCTATAAATGTACTTCTCATAACAAAGTCATCTTATAATTTAAATCATCCTTGATGTCCTTTGCAGGAAATGTTACCATCTTACTAATTTTTTACATTAATATGTAGAAAGCAAATATTAAACTGGATCTTCTGATGTTATCGGTGCATTAAAACACTGAGGATTGTAGAGTATAATACAAGGGGTTTTTTGCATTTAACTTTCCATTTTCTTCTTAAGACACATTTCAACCTCCATTACACGAGGAGGAAAATACGTTGCTGTACTTTTTTGTAAATCACACTTTCCAGACATTAAGTACTGAAAAAGTGAGCATTCACCAATGACATTATGTATTCCGCATGCTACGAAATCAAACACATTGGAGGAAAAATGAACGATGTAAACTCTATG
>JAOWBP010002392.1:43080908-43127796 GCA_028571105.1 Tragopan temminckii
GGGAGGAGTGAGAGGGGAGGATGTAACCCAAGACTGATGACAAAAAAAGGAAACAGTTCAGAGGTGAATTTCCTATTGCATTTGTGTTGCATTTAGATATCCTAAGTACCTCTGCTTAACATACTAATTCATCCATATCATCTTTATTTAAATATTATTTCAAGGAACTAGGGGAGAGTGAAGTTCTAGTAATAAAGATATTTTTACCTGTATTAAATAGTTTACTGTTGATGAAGAGCAATCTAATTAGGAGGAATTAGAATCCAAGACTTCTTAGGGCTACAGTTTTCTTTCCATGATACAAGTACATTTTATGGATCTATTTGGTGTGTAAAGTCCTCAAGCTTTTGTTCTAGATTCTAGATTTTGGTTGTTTTGAATCTACATTTTAAACTACTCTGTCAAGTGAATCTGCAATTTGACAATGCAATAAACTAGTGCTTCTGGTTGCCAGTAAGACTGCAGGTACAATTTCTGATTTGGATCTATTATGACTTGAGTGCTGGCTACCAGAGATAACACCCCTTTTCTCAGGAACATACCAGGAAGTTGAGTGTAATTGAAGAGCTTGAGCCAGAGTGCAAACTGTGTTCTGCAAGGGATACTTCTGTTCTCATCTCATTCCTTTAATAAGTTATAACCGAGAAATGAATTCATACACGCTGTTGTCTTGGTTAAATGGGACTAGGATATCTTCAAGGGAAAATAAAGTGGGTAGGACTATATTAAACTAAAGCGCTTTGCAGGATTAACTCGTGTATGAACATATGCTTGCTCAATGTAAAAAAAAAAAAAAAAAAAAACCCAACAACCTCAAAAGAAAAAAAAAACAGAGGTCAGATATCATTTTAGAGGATTAAACTGTCAAATGTAATATTTCATTTGAGCAGGAATGGAATGTATCATTTGTTTGTGTTTTTTAAATGGTTTTAGAATTCCAAATACAGTTTGTAATGAAATGGAATCTGCAAATGTAATCACATGATCAATAGCAACTGACTATTTTGTACCCTTGTGTATCCAGTGGAAAATGGGATTTCAATTATTACACTTGGCATCTTATTAAACTTTTCTATTCCAGTACATTTTTTTTCAACCTTCCTGTCCTAAAACTCTCAAGAGAAAATTTTTCTTCTGAACACTTATTTTAATCTTGACTGGATAGAATTCACTTATAAATTCACTTATACTTTCTTATATTAAATTATTCCATCGTTATAAGTTACCTTCTTATTTTTATGATCAAGTTCCTATTTAGAAGACAGTTTGTATCTTTCAAATATATTTTCCTGATGACTTACACTTGTTTGGCAATATAGCACTATCAGTTAAAATTTTTGTGTCACTGAACAGCAGTTCAGAAAGTACAAGAAAGTTCAGAAAATACAAGTTTCAGAAGAAGAAAAGGGGCATTATTGCAGGCTGATAATTGATCTAATTGATTCTTTTTTTCAGTTATTCTGTTTTCCAGACACTTTTATACATGTTCTGAATCAAATCTCATTCAAAGTATGCTACGAAAAAATAAAGTACTGTTTATGCTGTCAGCAAAGTAAGTCATCCTTATAGAGTACTTCTGAATACACATTTAGGAACACAGAGAAGTTTACAAAACAGAATGATGTCTAAATATACTGCTGTAGTTGTTCACCAAATAAGATTTTACTGTGCTCTTCGAACAGCCTTCATCTTTCACCCTGTTTTTCAAATTCTTGTAAATAAAGTCAACTTAATAGTACCAGAAAAACAAAATATCTTCTGTACAGCTGTGTTTTGGTATAACTGGCAGCGTCACAGCCCTTTAAGTGAAACTCCTAAGAAATGGTGACTGTTTGATGCAAAAGGATATTGAGGTCTTTGAACTACTCTATGGAGATCTTTCTGATTTTTTTCTTACTCTCTGGCAGGGTGTTTTGACAGCATCAGATTTCATGGAAATAGGAAACAGCCCCTAAAAAGAGAGCACCAACTCTCATCTGCTAAAGGTCTGAAGAGCTATTAAAATAACTGTTGAGGTTCCTGCCTGGAATGCAGCTGTTCACATGCTCCTTCCACAGCAGGATACAGGAGAGAACTGGAAATATGAAAATGCAGGAACACACAAGTTGAGATAGAGACAGTTTACTAGGTAAGCAAAAGCCTCATACTCAATGAAAGTGAAATAGGCAGATGTTCAGCTATTTCCAGGAAAGCCATCTCCATGACGAATAATGGTTCCTTGGGAAGAAATGTCTGAAATGTGGCTCAGTTCCTGTTCCAGCCTCCTTTGAGTGGGCAGCAACACCAGTAGCATGTAAAATAGTCTTTCATGCAAGAAGACATGCTGAACTCAAGAAAGGTATGCTGTCCAACTGCAGTTTATAAGGAGAGAAGACATGACAACTTTCTACACTTACTATGTTAATCTACAGAAACTATGATGACAAACAGAGCTTGTCTGTAGAAAAATGATAAGGGCTACAAAACTGTTGAAGTATTTGGAACAAAAGTCTTAGAGTAGTGGCTGAGGGAACTGGGATTGTTCAATCTGGAGAAGAGGAAGTTTAGGGTAGACCTTATTGCTCTCCACAATTGCCTGAAAGAGATTGTGGCAAGGTGGGGGTCAGCCTCTTCTCCCAGGTAACAGTGATAAGACTAGAGGGAATAGCCTCAAGTTGAGCCAAGGGAGTTTGAGATTGGATATTAGGAAGAATTCCTTCTCATAAAGAATGGCGAGGCATTGGAACAGGCTGTCCAGAGAGATGATGGGGTCACCATTCCTAGAGACGTTTAAGGAAATGTTAGATGTGGTACTTAGGGATGTGGTTTAGTGGGTAATGTTGATGGTAGGTGGACAGTTGGACTAGATGATCTTAGATGATTCAACCTCAATGATTCCACAAAAATTTGACTTTACTATTTGAGTTGAAAAAAATATATTTTTTGAAAAGGCTAGGGTTTTAAAAATGATTGCACTATCATTTGTTTTTAAAAATTGTCCTACACATTCCAACTCTACTGCCACACAACCATGTGTGTGAAAAAGCACTTACATTTGTGATTGATATAATAGTAGTCAAAGCTGAAATAGAAAAGACAGATTTGATCATCATTGAATTTTCTTCAAAACTAAAGAATTTTTATTTTATTAAAGAATTATTATTTTATTTTGAATTTTACTTCACATTATATACCTAATCAAATTCTGTATAAAGCAAAAGACTGCAAAGGATGTACTTTTGGACAATCTCCAGAGTGTCTGAGAGTACAGCAGGGAACACTGGCAAACTGGCATAAATGGTTAATCCTTTAAATTCCCCTTTATTTGCATTTTAATAAATTTGGTTTTCATCTGAATTTTGCTCAGGAATATGACCCATTTGGATGTTTTCTTAAGAATATACCAAGTTAACTGAAAGAGAAGAAAGAACAGAGAAAAATACGAGATGTTATAGAGTTCTAACATATAACAAAATTAAACTATTGCATGTTATACTTTGAATAAGCAGTACAAGAGAATTGATCCTATACCTACAATAGTGCAAGATACCAGGCAAGGCTGTTAAAATTCCCATTTTGACCTGAATATATTCAGGAAGCAAATTATCTGCTATTAACACTCCCACTTTCTGTCCCACGCTTCCCAAACAAATTTGGCTTAGTGAGAATGTAGGATGGGGTAATTTGACTTTTGCAATTACAGCAGACAGCTGTGAGTGATACATGACACAAAAATGAATTATCCCCATCCTTGCTCATTGAGAACAGATAGTGCTCTGCCGTTACTGGACTGTGTTGTAGGCAGTGCTTGACAGTTACAGGAAATGGGAAGATAAAATATACCTTTATTCCTAGTTTATAGTTTATACAAATATCATATTTCTTAATTTGCTTTCTGTCTCTCCCCTTTCCTTACTCTTCATCGTTGTGAGATAACTCTACCATGCTCCCAGTCTCTCAAGTTTGATAGAAGAATGTTAAATCAGACTCCCCTTTTCCCTTCCCACCCACTGGCTGTTGCTAAATTTCTCCAGTTATTCAGCAGAAACATGAGCAAGGTATAAAATGTGCTTTCTATTTCAGCTGTTAAGGTTTAGATAATTTATCCTCTTTCACCTAATTCCATTTTTTTCATTTTCCCCTTAGGCTCTACATGTCAAGCCTTCTGTCCAACTCATCAGTGTTGCAGTTTTTGTCTCCTGAACTTCTGCACCTTCTTTTTTTCTCAGTCCAACCTCATCATGCACCTCCCTATTTTGATCTCACGTTTTACTCATGTGATGCATTTGTCCAGTGTTGAACTCCTCTGGTCAGCCAGGTCATGTTTTGGAAACTGTCTGTGCCTTCTTTGTGAGCAGCTGCTACACCTCATCACGTCCATGTGTTCTATCCTAAGCTGCTTGTGGTTGCCTGGAGTTCAGTTGTTTCTGCTCTCTGAGTTCTCTCTGTATCTTTTTCCTCATCAGAAGCAAGAACAATTTTGCAATTCAGCACATTCTCAGTTTGCTTTTCTTTCCTCTTTGAGCCCTTCAAGAACTTGGCTCTGTGGCACCAAAAATATTTTAATTATTTTCTGATACATTTTACTTATTCTGAATGCAGTTTGAACTCAGTCTCAGTGGTACAAATTTGAACAGAGCTTGTGAGATTTGTCCTTCATCATGAACTCAAAACAGGAATAAGAGTGAGCAAGAGAGATTTTGGGGAGTTATGTGCTAGCTACTGAGTCATGTTTGGCAGATCTGGATTGAATAAATCATTTGAATTACAGCATAATGAGACCATACACACTTTCTTTTCCTGATACTTTTTGACAACTAGTTTTGGGGGAAAAAAAAAAAACAACAACGCTTGCATAATATAGAAAATATGATAAATGATCCTTACTAGCATAAGTATTTAAAATCTGAGTGCCTACTATGGCTCCTATGACCTACTCTGAGCTGCTAAGTCGTTCCATCGCACAGTGACCGCTGTGGCTGTCCTGCCTGGCTTCCTTGTAGGAGCACCACAGGCAGCTTCCATGATTTGACAGCCACCAGGGAGCCGCCTTCCATGCACTCTAGACTGCCACCTGCAGCTGACCCGGAGGAATGCCTTGGCAGTGGCTGACCTCGGGCTAGGTCTGTTTGTCATACCCTGTGCTGAAGGAGGTTTTATCAACTGCGTATATGGGTGCCTCTGCTATGGTGTTGTATGTTAGCTCTGTTGCGAATGTTCCTATGTATGTCTCTCAACGTTCAGCCACATAGGAATCCTTGTGGTCCTTTATTACCACTTCTATACAGGTCGATGGAGCTTGAGAGAGGGAAAAGCTATGTTTTACCTGTAATTTTTCTGTTTTGTTGTCTGGACCACAATGATGTTGTTTCTGGCTTATTTTCCTACTTCTCAAGCTCTGTATCTTCTCCAAGTATATCTGAGAAAGGGAAGGTCCTTCTTCCTGTGTCCAACCACATGACCAGTAGAGGGATTGCAATAGCTGCTGGGGATACTCGATGGGCAGTGTAGGAGAAATGCAGCAGTCATACTAAAGTAATGTTTTTACTTTCTCACAAGGCAAACAAATGACAGATCTAGCTGTGCCTGACACTTCCCCAGCACCGCAGAGTCTTTCTCCCCTTAGGGAACCTCAGGTTAATGAGATGGAAAATGCAGTCAGCAGATTCTGTGCCATCAGAAACCACCAAACTTGCACAAACTGCCCCTGCACCTCTGAACTGTGCCTTGTTTTTACAGCTAAATGACTATTAATACCAGATTCTTAGTTCAGTTTTGATCTTTAATATCTTCCCTCAGCCCTTCATACTAATCCTTTACAGAGAAAATAAAGGAGACTGCCTCACAAATACTGAAGTCTCTCAGTAATTTTCAGGCAGAAAATCAAATTGCCCGAGGGCTGTAGATTTTCATAGAGTGCATGCATAGCAGAGGCCACCTTTAACATTAAGGGCATGAATCTCATTTTCCCTACATCATTTGAGCTTTGGTGCAACGTCATTAATAACTTCAGCAGATTCACTCTGACTGTACTGTGGGGTAAGGAAAGCCACTATTTTGGCCCAGATCTTGTAGTTAAAGTGTAACTAATGACAATAAAAACTCTTAACTGTTCTTTAGAGAGAAAATATATTAGTGAAAAGCTGCAGATGACTTCATGGGACCCACATCAGACTGCTTACCTAATTTGATATACAACTCTCCACACGATCCCACATTTTTCTTTTGTTGGAGAGTAAATAAACCCATTACCCATATTGCAGACAGAAGTGAGGATGTGAGATATAAAAGAATTGTCAAAAGTCATTCAAAATTGCAGTCTGTTTTTTTTCCTTATAGTCCATTACAGTCAAAATGTGAGTGATGAGTTGGATCATATGAAGGAGAGTAGGCAGAACAGCAGTACTACAAGACAACCAGACAGGAAACAGAATGAAGTCTGGCTTTGGAGATTGTTACATTTTTGTTAAGGATAATAAGGCTCAGCAAGCTTGTTCTTAGACAAACCTATCTGCTTGAAAGGGTAGTCCATGCTAGAACTAAAGGAGGTCATTTCTTCACAAATTTTAGCTTACAAAATTACAGGGAAAAGAACAGTCAGCTAAGAAAGGCAAGGGACATGTCATTACACGGGTTGTTTACCTATTCCTGTCTTTTGATACAAAGCTTCTCCCATCTGGTATCCTCAAACACTAAAGGGATTCTCACTCCTGCTCACAAACCGTGCTTTTGATGTCACATAGGTTAGGAGCCAGCAGCCTCACACTTTCTCTGTCTCCTCACTATTACAGAGTGAGGCTGTAACATGAAACTGCGAGAACCTGAACATTTCCACTATAAACATAAAAACAAGGGTGCCAAATGTAATAACCACTGGAATCTAAAGTCATAATGTGCCCCATTTTACCTATTGTAGGCCCACACAAAGAAGGGTTAGACTCGCACAGTGAGGATTTGTGTTTCAGTGAAGGGCTGTGAGGTAGTCTCTGTTACACAAATGCAGTCATACAGCCCTGGAGTTCACCGCAGCACAAGTCAAATCTGCTGCTGGTAGAAGCTTTCTGTTAATGTGTGAGCTTGTAAATAAAAAGAGCTTGACATAGCTATGCGAAAAATTGTCACAGTGAGTCATTCCCGAATTATGACCCATTTTCTGTGATTAGCTACTCCAGGATCTAAGTGAGCCAGCTGTGATATATGTGATATATGGTGTGTTAGTCTAGTTGCTATTAATTGTGCTCTGTAACAGATCTGGATTTTTGTGTGTGTGCGTGTGTTTGGTTTTTTTTTTTAATAAAAAAAATGCTAGTTCACCACTCAATGCTATTCTCTCCTCTTTAATTCAAGTATATCTGTACTGTATTGCCCTTACCTCAATAATTTCTGTTCTTAATTGTGCTTTTCCTCCACCTCGAAACCTTTCACCGGTCAAATTCTGCTTCAGAAATGGCAGTGCCTAAATTGATGTCATATTACTCTTTCTACAGCTACTTTCTTCCGCAAATTAGAGACACTATTCTTTAGCAGTCTCCTAGAGCATCACATCTTTAATACATCAGATGTCTCAATTTGGCTGTATCCTTTATGCACCTCTACGACTAGGTTCTTTGCATCATTTTCTTTGCCCACGGTTCTTCAGATCCAGAAAGATTTCAAAAAAGATTTCAGATTCAAAAGGATTTCCTTCGCTATTCTAAGATACTTGTTTTTCTTGGCTCCGATTGTGGATGTCTTTCAAAGCAGTGCAGTGACTTGAAAGGTCCTGTAGACCAAGATTAAATCACAGAGCTAATTATCTGGGTGTAGCACTGGGGTGCCTGGATGCCTGCAGTAAGGAGAGCAGGGGATGTAAATCTGTGACAGTTTGGTTAATAGATTTCTATCACAAGTTATCTTTCCCTCAAACAGAGCAATAAAAAATGAATCTAATTGATATTTATGGTTGGTGTCAATATATCTGTGTGAAGTAATCTTTGAATATGGAGAGGGTCCAGAGGAGTGCCATGAAGCTAATCAAAGTGCTTGAGCACCTCCTTTATGAAGACAGACTGAGGGAACCAGGCTCGTTCAGCCTGGAGAAGACTGTGAGGAGACCTCATTACAGCCTTTCAGTATTTAAAAGGTGATTTTGAAAAGAAGGGGAATCAACTGTTTACAAGGGTAGATAGTGATAGGACAAGGGGGAATGGTTTTCAACTCAAGGTGGAAAGATTTAGATTTTACATTAGAGGAGGTTCTTTACAAGGAGAGTGATGAGGTGCTGAAACAGGGTGCCTAGAGAAGCTGTGGATGCTCCATCCCTGGAGGTGTTCAAGACCAGATTGGATGGGGCCCTGGGCAACCTGGTACAATATCTGGAGGTTGGTGGCCCTGCCTGTGGCAATGGGGTTGGAACCTGATGATCCTTGAGGTCCCTCCCAACCCAAGCCATTCTGTGATTCTATGTAGAACACTGGTATATGTTATATGATCACATTTTATGTTATGTTTTATGTTATATGATCTAATTTTGAGCAACACAAGTTCCTCAATCATCCTTTCAACCAATAATTAATATTCCATAATGCACTTAATGTATTTATATGCTGGCACAGGAAGCTATTTTATTTTTAAGTTAAATTTCATTTAATTCTTGTTAAATGTTCCAACAGTAGTGTTTCTGGCATAGAGAAGAAAAACCTTAAACATGGATTTCCCTTTTTGGCATTTCGCCTCTAAATTAAATCCTGAACCTTATGTCCTTGTCTTGTGCTAGATTTTTCAGTTAGGAGAAATTTGCTTATCAGTGCATTAAAATTTTAGAGAAAATATGTAAAAATATGATGACTATTTTTAAGAATGTATCTGGGACCACTTAAGCGTTAATTAATGCTAGTTTTGAACTACAGTGTAGACAGATTTTTTAGAAACTATTTTTACACTTAAAATATTAAAGCAAAGAATATATATTGCATTATAATTCTGAATTTATATCTAACTGAGTTACCTGAACACAGGCAAGTTATAGTCATATGACTTCTATTTCAAAGGTTTCTAGTGATTCGGGTCATCACTTATAATAGTAATAATTTTCTACAGAAAAAAAGTGTGTTCAGTTGTTCAGACTATATTTGAGTTTACTGAACGTGCAATATATATCTACCTATTTTTCAACAGTGTTGTTTTCACAGCATGGAAGATTAGGACAGAAATACCCAGTGAGGTATGCAGAGATTTTATTTTCTTATACATACTTTAGCCTTTACTGTGGTTCATTTAGTACATTTTTTCCCTCAATCAAAATATTAAAAATTGGGTTAGGGTTATCTAGAACCTAATTCACTCTTTTACGTGAATGAATGTATCAATTAATCCTATCAGAACATATTTATTCTTACATATTTTTAATGATTGACTGTGAAGATTACTGCATGCAACATACTTCATGTGTATTCATCCTAAAAAGAATCTTAGTTTTATTAGTGCTGGACAGGACTTTCTATTTTCATTTATTTCTTTCCCGAAAGTAAAAATTTTAGTATTGCCTAGGATATGAAATTACTAAAAGAACATTTGTTCAGTCAACAACATTTTGTAATTCTAAAGATGAAACAGTTTTGTTGAACACTTCCTCTGAACTGTACTTTGAAAGTCTCAATTTTAAGGGATATTTTGAAATATTTCAAAATGGTAACATATAGTTTTATATTGTTGAAAAAAAGCTTTTTCAGTAAGCAGGTGCTGCAGTAGTGAGTGCTGCTCTGTTATTTTGATGATAGTTCTCTGCTAGGATCTTCCCGACTGCATCAATTTATTGAAATGGGCACTTTAGCAGATTCTTTCTACCCATAAGGTTGAGCGTTCTGAAAGTAGTTTGGATTAAGTACAGACTGTGCAGGAAAAGGGCAAGACACCAAGTTGGGAGGAAATGTGGGTGATAGAAGGCCCTACAGAAGGTTATGGAGTGGCTGAGACTAGTTGGATGAAGTTCAACAAGACCAAGTGCCGGGTCCTGCATTTTGGCCACAACAACCCCAGGCAGCACTACAGGCTTGGGTCAGAGTGGCTGGAAAACTGAGTAGAAGAAACTGACTTGGGAGAGTCAGCGCTCATGAACAACTGGCTAGTAGTGTGGCTAAGGCAGCCAAAGGCATCTTGGCTTATGTCAGAAATAGTGTAGCCAGTAGGAGCAAGAAAGTGATCATCTCTATGTACTCAGCACTGGTGGGGCAACACCTTGAGTACTGTGTGCAGTTTTGGGCCCCTCACTGCGAGAAAGTCATTGAGGTCGTGCAGCATGTCCAGAGAAGGGCAACAAAGGTGGTGAGGGGTCTGGAGCACAAGTCTTATGAGGAGTGGCTGAGGGAACTGGGATTGTTCAGTCTGGAGAAGAGGAAATTCTGGGAAGACCTTATCATTCTCTATAACTACCTGAATGGAAGTTGTGGCAAGGTGGGGGTTGGCCTCTTTTCCCATGTAACTAGCTATAGGACTAGAGGGAATGGCCTCAAATTCCGCCAGGGGAGATTCAGATTGGACATTATTCAAAAAAGTGGTTAGGCGCTGGAACAGGCTGCCCAGGAAGGTGATGGTATCACTGTCCCTTGAGGTGTTCAAGAAATGTTTAAATGTTCTACTTGGGGACATGGTCTAGTGGGAAATATTGGTGATAAGTGGACAAACAGACTAGATGATCTTGGAGGTTTTTTCCAACTTTGGATATTCTGTGATTCTATAAAGATGATTAGGGGCCTGGAACATCTCCCTTATGCAGAAAGGGTGAGGGAGCTGGGTCTGTTCAGCCTGAAGGAGACTGAGGGATTCTTATCAGTCCTTATAAATCTCTAACAGTAGGCCTTTTCAGTGATGTCCAGCTATAGAACAAGGGGCAATAGGCCCAAACTGGAACATAGGAGTTTCCATTCAAACACAAAAAAAAAATTATTTACTGTGTGAGTGGATGAGCACTGGAATAGGCAGCAGTTGTGGAGTCTGTTTCCTTGGAGATATTCAAAAGCCTTATGGACACAGTCCTGTGTTAGTGAGTTGTAGGGGAGACTGTATGAGCACAGGGGTTGGACTAGATAATGTGTAGAGGTGCCTTCCAACTGTGAAAGTTGCATAAAGTATTTGATTTCTTACTTATCCTTTTAATTCTAACCCTACTGCCCGTAGAATTTGCCAAGAACGTTGACTTACACCTGCGTTTTATCTAAAGCCCATCTTGATAGTCACGGTGTCTGAATGCCGGGAGATAGTAGCTACTCTGCTCTGTATTCTTTCCAGTTTTCCTTACCAGGTTAATGTAGCTTTTCTGCTTTCTCTTAGTAAAATGTGGAAGCAATTACTAGGGAATATTCATTCTTTCTGGTTGATAGGGAAGATAAACTGTATTATCCTGCCTATACAGTTGTTTGGAATGTATTTTGATTTTTCTGATATTGCTAACTGTCTATGTACTATTCCACAGGTATAATGGTATACATTTTCTAGTCTCAGTACTCTGGTTATTGAAGAGTAACCTCAAATATATGATGATGACTGAATAAAGAATACTGTTTGCCCATTTCGTCTACCTGAAATATTCCTCTGTGTTGCTTTTTCTTTTTAACTCCTGATGTACATAGACCAAAGCAGTTTTATAATGATGCAAATAAAGATTTGTAGTAGTGACAGTAGGAACTCTCCAGTATTTCACTTGTAAATGTAATATAATAAATTCAGACATGTTTTTGAAATCTAGACAAGACTACATAGAACGTCAAGGAAAAGAAAGATACATAGAAAGTCAAGGAAAAGAAGGATAAATTCACTAGATATTAGATAAATATACATATATATATCTTTTATCTTCTCTCTATGGAAAGAAGAGTGTTTTGTTCCTTTGATTTATTTCTTTTCCTCCATTGGTGATTTGCATTAAGAAATCAGACTACAAATTCAGCTTGGATTTTGATCTAGTGCCTACTTTTGCTCTTATTCCCATAAATTAATCAGAAATAAATTGTATTCATGAAAACAGAAGCAGGTTAAAAAAAGAAACAACAGCAAAGGAGAAACAAAACAAGCTCTAAGAGGTGACTCTTCAAGTAAAATCCACTCACGGATCCTTTCAACTGAAAGCATAATCTCATATGTCTTTTTACCTTCAAGTGCAATTCTGCTTCTAATGTGGTACTTGCTGATTTTCAAACTCTTTGGGAGGCTGTGCTTGGTGGAAGCACTAGTGTTAAATAGACAACAATACTTTATTTTGTACAGTTGAAGTTAAGGCAACAGGAGTTTTTCCTATAAATGGCAATCCAGCCCATGCTCTGATACAGGTCCCATGCGAACTGCAGAACATCTCCAGGGCTGCTATTCACACAAATATTGCAACCTGCTTCTGATCTTGAGCCATACTACTGTGTCTTTGGATAAAAAAGAAAGTTTTAATCTTCACAGCTGTCAATGCACACTAAATTACAGGAAGAAAAGAGGATTCATCTCACAATAATGAAAACAGATTTGGTACAGACATAATTTAGGGATTAACAGCGGCTGAACCTGAGGCCATCATCTTCTCTCTTTTGATTGTTAATCATCAGGAAATGTCATAATCATTAATGCTCAGTTAAATCAAAAGTATGCTAAAGGCATAAAGCTAAAACATTCAGTCACTATCTTACCAAGTTTTGACTACAAAATTACTTATGCCTAGGAATCTTTGTTCTGTAACACCTTGTGTGATCTATGGAGAACAATAGCATATGCTCATCATTTGCCTCATTCTGAATTTCCATGTTTATAGTTTCCTGAAATTCTGTAAAATGTTGCATAACATAAACATACAGAGTGTAGCCTCCATAGAAGAACAATTTTTCATTATGGATCTGTCTTTTCAGTTGTCTCCATTTGTGAAAGTAAACATGTTCTATCTGTATTGAAAGATAACTTTAATTATACAAATTATAGTGTAGCTATTTCCAAGAACTGTTGTAAAACAGATTGTAATTCATTTGTTCACTGTCTGCCTGCCTGTCTACATACCCTTTTCACTAGACAAAATAGCAAAGATATGGCGCTCATTTCTTCTTCAAAGATAATGTGAACCTTTACATGAAATGTAGTACTGGAAAACTTTTGGTGTATAAATGGACTCATCTCCTAAATTGCTTTAAACTCTGTTGGATGGATTAATTTTCAGTGTTTAGGGAAAATGTAAGAGTTTTTGTATTGTTCTCAGAGGCAAGTATATCGTTAAACAGGAGGAAATTTCTTTCTGACACAATAACTTTAAGAAGCTGAGTGAGATCACTTAAAGTTAATAAAGAAGGAGCAAAGACTATGATCCATTTTCTTTATAATTCTCCTTTTCCCTAGAAAAATAAGATATCAGAAGAAATAGAGTTGATGACAAAAAAAAGTTAATATGAAAGAAAAGCAGATCAGTTGCATAAACCATAAAAAAGAAACAGCCAGTATTTTTGTTTACTGCATGATTGCTATCTGTAATCTCTGCATAAGTTATCATGTGAGAAACTAATATGCAACAGAAGACAAAGATCGCTTACTATAGTAAGCCAGGAAATGTTTAGTTTATACATTAGGATAACAATTGTGAGCACCGTACCTGTTCCATGGATAAGCAGTGAGGCAGTGAAGTTTCATTAAAAACAGAGTGATGTTATTAAACTTTTATAATTTGACTGGGATACATGCAACAGCATTTTCCATAAGCTTAAGTCTGTGCAACATGCAATGAGGGAGCTGATAAGTAGTGAATTACAATAATCAATATCTCAAGTGACAAAAGTATTAATCAACATTGTGTCACTGTTCTGACCTAGGAAAAAATGAGTTTTGTATAGATCACATAAATATGAGATAAATTACATACTGGGCCAAATGAATGGCTCATGTAACTCAATTGCTGATATATGCAGCTGGTGACACATTTGGATCTAGTGATGAATTTGGATGATTACATTTTGACATGGTATCATACTGAGTCAAGCAATTAGCATAACAATGTTTTTACAAGGACTTATTTTGATGTAAAATTTGCATGGATTTAGCTGTGCTCATGCATTTTTCTAGTTTGCATGGGATATAATATTGCTCCACAAGGAAAAGTCATTTAGTTTTACTATCATGGGAATCCACAGACGAGTAAGGTTAGAAGTGCCTTTTCTGTTACAGGAAATAGGAAAATTATGCAATCTTTTTTTTAATGCAATCTTATCTTTTTCATTTGAGTCTTTTGGTCAATGGGATGTGAAAGTTGGAGAGATCGTCTTTCTTGCTTCAACTTCTATAGCCTCTTTCCAAGTACCTAGGAATATGTACCTGATTTTGCAGTTACATATTTGCCCTACTGCAAAACTTAGGAGATATGTTGGAAGATATATTTTGAGTGTTTAAGTGAATGCAGACTTTAGAATATCTATCTCCATATAAAAATAGTGTAGAGTAGCACCAGTGCTAACTATATATGCATGACCGTCCTAATTTTTCTTAGTTCACATTTAGAAGGATGATAAGACAGTTTCAAGGTATACATTCCTCTTCAAGAGATATAAAGAGATCCACTTGCTAGTCTCTAATATAAGTGGCGAGGCACACATACTGCTAGTGTGAAATTCTTGCCAAAGTGAATGGAAGGGTTGAAAATGAATAAAAGCATGGCTGCATTCTATTGGTGTATCTCTATCAGGGAATACAAGTGTCTGTGAAAGAGAAGCAAGAGAACAAACATAAACAATAAGCAAATGAAAATTATCTGGGTAATAAACAGAAATAGTGATTAAAACAGAGAGAGACTTACCTAGAATTTAGCTATTTTTACTAGCCAGAAGAAAAGCTCTGCACAAAAACCCAAGGAGTTCTTCCAGTGTTTAGAAAAAAAAAAGGTAAAAAAGGTGATTTTGAGGCATCTTTAATATTCCGCTATTAAGTCCTCCACATTTTTCTGTTCTGTATATTAAAAAGTGTATGAAAAATAAATGAAAATGACAGTTTGTAGACACTATGTTGGCTGACATGGTGGTGATGTGTATTGATCCTGTCAATGTCTCAGTGTTGTTCACTTGCAATGATTGCTTTTTTACTGTTCACTCAATTCTTGTTAAGAAGAAAATCAGAGTAAGATCCATTAGACTTCTCAATTGCTAGTGACTGTCAATGAAGAATTTGGTTTTAGTTGGGCTAACTCTAACTTTGCTAGATGAAACGAATACCCACGAGGTCACTGAATAATTCAGGAGTGACTCTGAGACTGGTTGACAGCATTAAACTGAATTTATTCAGCAGTTTAGGCAGAGCCATAATAACAGAATTTGATTTAATATTCAAGTAAAAGTTTGAAAGAATAATATTTTTCCAAGGAATCTGCATGCTGGAGGTAGACTGAGCGGAGTCCTTTATTTCATTTCTAACCAGAAAAAACATGATTCCCACTTGTAAAGGAGGAGACACAAGGTGGACGCTAAAATCAGCCTAAAGGAAAGAGTATAAAACAACAAATAGTCATTATCTTTCAATCCCAGTAACAGAGCCCTGTTTTTCAAGGGAACTAGGGCATTTTATTTCTATATCTATTGTTTATTCTCTCACCTTTTTCAATGCTTACTAACACACTAGAAGAACTTTGCATTAGAAGATGTAGTTATACTTCTGCACAGGTTGGGATTGCCCTTCTTTTCATAACTAAAACTAAAATAAAATGCCACGTGTGAATAAAATAAAATGCATAATGACCAAAAAATGAAGAACCTGGATAGCAAATCTGGTCTGCAGGGAAAAAAATAAATAAATGTTTGAATCAGAAAGCTGATAGATCAAATGAGTTACACTGAACACTTCCAGATTCATTAGTTTTATGTTTCCATCACTGTGATTATTATGAACACTGAAGTGTTAATAGATGAAACTGTTACACTTGAGAACAGATTGGGATGCACTTTAGGTAATTGTGCAGGCATATATAATAAAGGACAATATTAGTCCCAAAACACCAACAATTAAACCTGTGTCACAGAGTTTGTATAGAATTTTATGCATGATTATTAAAGTCTTATTGATAGACAATCTGTCCTTATTCCATTATCATTGAATTATTTTCCCATTTTCTTTCAGTTGTGGGAAAATACCTGAAGAACAATAAGGCTGAGTGAAATGCTCTTTTCAAGTATTAAAGGTATTGTTCACAAAATTATATGTTGCTAAAAAAGATTGTTCTTTAGGGTAATATTAAATATCCTATTGGTTTTTGCTGGGTGAGCACACTGTATGCTGAAGTCTGTCATTATAAATAATGCTTCCCAACCACAAGAAAAATGAATTTTGGCCCATCTCTATTATTGTTAACTCCGTAATTCTGTGATTCTGTGATAATTACTTCTTGTATTTTATCAGAAAATATTATGTCTATTGTTTCTAAGAAAATATAGTTGTTCTGATTTCACATCTTAAAAATTAAAAGCAGTGAAATATACTATCCTTTGGCAGTTTAATTTATTTTTCAAAAGTGCAAACAGGGTAAAGTGCATATGAAATGAATGTAGCAAAATTAATGTGAGTTTTGGCAGCTCTTCGTTTATAAGCTTACACTAAACAGTGTGCTGGTGTGGAACGTTTTCTTATTTTTCAACCTTTTAAACTTTTCTAAGTAGTTCAGTCTATCACCAATATGTATGTCAAAAACTTCACAGTATTACTGAGAAGTGGAAATAGATTTTTTGACAAGTTCATGCATGAATTACAGAGTGATCAACATTGTCATATAAATAACCTTTTGAGAAAGTAAATTAAATGAAGCCTGAGAGATTTTAGCTTCTATGCTCCACTATTTAACATTCACTAATCTTTAAATGCTGGTGAAAATTTTTACTTTACATTAATTAAGCAAACTTTACAAAAGAAAATAGCATAATTTCTTGAAATCCAAAATAAAAAAAATTTTATTGCATGTGGATGCCTATCTCCATTGGGGGGAATTTCTTTTTTTCTTGTGAACTGACAATAACCCTATCACTCTCCTTTAGAACAAACTTAGCGCAGTTAAGAATAGCCCTTCTGTTTGATTAGATATATTCAACAGATTGAGAATCTTTGCATTTTGCTCACTTCAACTGGTCAAATATCAGCACAGTGTAACCTTCCAGGCTACTGTCTTCCATAAGGAGCACTACAAATCCTCCTTTCCCATTGACTTTGATAAGACTTGAATGATAGAATAATTTCTTAGGATATGTGCCGTACCCTGGAAGTTCAGTTCTATTATTGCATTTACATTTCTATAATCTGCTACTAAGCCCTTGTTCTTTCTTTGCAATAGTTTTGTTTGTTTCTGGGGGTTGTTAGTGCTTTTTTTCTTAGTTGTTTGTTCATTATGCCATTCCTCAGATTTCAAGCTCTTTATAGAAAAAAAAATGACAGTTTTTATTACCAGAAGAGAAGAAACATGGTGCAGCCAGTGGATAGTATTTCTCTAGACTTTAAGAATGGTGATTTTGTTTACAAAGTATGTTACTTTACTTTATATTTGAATAGAAATGCATTAATATTTTGGAAAATGACATTTTGTGATTAGCTAAGCATGACACCTACACAGTCATTTCAAATAAGATTGCTTATTCTCAGAATTGTTTTATTATGTCAAAGGAAACAATGGTAACTCTTCTCTCTTGAAAAGCTTTTTAAATCCAAAACCAATTATTTAAATTCACTTTGACTCACAGATCTGACTTTTCAGTAAGGAAGCTCATTGCTATATTTTCTTTTCCCATAATCAGTATTATATCTTGTTTTCCAAAGACTTTCAACACAGTGTGGATTTGTGGAACAAATTGCTTTACAATAAACATTAAAGTTTCTGTTGAAAAAAAATGACTTCAGAACACTGGAAAAGGTAATTGACAAGAGATTCATGGGAAATATTTTGCTTCTTACATTAAACATGAGTAGAGTTTCAGCAGATTAATACAAGCTGAAAAGGGACAACTTTCAAGGTCTCCTCAATGGTCTTAATACATTTCAAAAGAAAGGTAACTGAATTGAGGGATACTTCCAGTGCAGGTCATTATTTAACAGTACCCAAAGAGATTAGAAGTCAAAAATAGAAGGAGCACTCACTATGATAAGGTAAGCTAGAAGTTCAACTCTATTCAAAGTGAAGCTCTTTTGCTGGTCTGAACCCTCACCTGAAGTACATCAGCAGATCTCCACTGGGATCAGTAAATTAGTTCACAGCAGTGGGCTGTTTTCCTCACCTCTAGTATCTACTCAGTTATATGTAGTTGATTACTAGGACTGCAAGCATTAGCCTGTCAGGATAATGGTAGTGGTGATGTCAATTAGAGGGTATCATTTCAGACATTCAGCTCCTTGCTTTCGCTGATAATAGCACATTATCATGTGTGCTGCAGTAGTATAACATGAGAATATCCTGAATAATGTTAACTATTTCCTTGGTAGGATGGACTATCTTCTTTTGCAATTTCAGGTACCAATTTGGAATACAATATTTGCAATATGCATAAGGAACTAGTGCTAAGAAATGCATACAGGTACACTTGGAAGTGTAGTGAATTAGGGGACATACAGCTGAAATATACCACTACAGCATCAGTTTCCAGAGACTAATATTTGGAATCCTTATCTTTGAACATTTTGTCCAGACATCTTTAAAAGATTACTTGTTGACTCAGATACTGAGGTCAATAAATACATCGAATAATAACACCCGTGTATTCACCTATGATCACAATACTAGTGTAATTTTTTTTTTTTTCCTTTGTGGAAAATATACAGCTGTATGGGATAGACTTAAGTGTTTGATTGTAATACCTAATTCTGTCATATGAGATGTTTAATAAAAGATGATGAAGAAAAAATAAAAAGAGAAAAAGAAAAAACCCATTAAGCATGCTCCAATGACTGTAGAAAGGATTTCAAAGACAGACTATTCAGTCTTCAATGTCAGAAATTCGTTTGTTTCTAAGAGACCTTTGATCTCATTCTGATTTCCCATCTTGCAACTTCAATATGTATAATGTTGCTTCATTATTTCCTGACATCTTGCCTCATGGTGAGCAGGTGTAGCTTGAAAATAGCATATAAAAGCAATCTCTACTGCTGTTTCCAACCCCTGCAATATAATCTATTCCAGAATCACTCGTTTAAAATAGAAATATATATATTTTTTAGATCCTTGAAGTTTGGAACAACTTTATCTCCTGCTTTGGGATTTTGCATGTGAAGGTGATTGGCTCAGAGGAATGTCAAATCCCAAATCTTTCTCATTTTGATGTATGTGGCTGTAAGTGTTGCTATGGAAACTCCCATGCTGGAATTGGCCGGGAAGGAACTGAGAAAGAAAATGTACTTGTCTCCCATTGATGGTCATATAACTTGTAACAGAATACAGCTGTGCACAATATGTATATAACATAATATTTTTTGTCCTGTTTCTGTAGCTGTAACACAGATTCCTCTGTTAATACTAGCTTTTGGTAAGAGACCAGTACAGACCTGAGGTTACTTGTGTTGGCCAACACATGCCAGTCAGAGAAGGAAGGCAAAGAAAGGGAAAAGGAAGAAAGAAAGAGGGAGGGCAGGGGAAAGTGAAAGGAAAGGAGAAGGGGAAAGAAAGGGGAAAGGGAAGGAAAGAGAAGAGAGAAGAGAAGGGATAGGAAGAGGGAAAGGGAAGAAAAAGAAAAGACAGAATAAGAGGAGAGGTGAAGGAAAGGGGAAAGGGAAGGGAAGGGAGGCACAAGGGAAGGGAAAGGAAAGGGAGAAAGAGAAAAAAGAGAAAAAAAAAAAAAAGCTGTTTGAAACTAGGTCATATATGCTTATGACAATAAGAGCTTCTTCTCTGAAGTCGTGGCTTCTGAAATTGAAAACATTTTGACAGCTTTAATGTAGCAGGTCTAAAATATTGAAGGATTATTAATCTCCAGATAAACTGCATCTTCTCTTCAAGAAAAGTCTTTGATCAAAGCACTCTTTTGTTTATTTGTTTTTTTCCCAGCTCACATACCTGCAATATATGAAACATTTTGACTAGCATTTTGCAGATGATAATTAAGAACTGTTGACAGGGATTTGGGAAAGGGTGATGGAATAGGTTTTCTTCATCTGCTATGCTTTGATCCTAAGAGACATAAAGATGGTCCTTGTGAACAATAGAAAATGTTTAATCCATATTTTTTTTCTTTTTTAATTTTGAAATGGTACTAGTTTCCTGTAATTGTAAATATAATGATTTAGTCTGAGCTGGCATCCTTTCTAAAGAGCTTTTTGACTCAACATCATGGCGATAATGTTGGCATATGCAAAATGTCTATATGTATTACACTATGAACTGTAATACGCTAAAATTGCAAACATTTTTATTTCAGACTTAGCTCTTCTTTAGTCGCACTATGAGCAGAAAAGACTAAGGAATGAACTCTAATGTTCTACGAATATTTTTTAATTTTTATTTTTTTTAAATTTCCTCCCTTCAGGTTCTTATGTTTTTGAAGCTGAGTGAGTTTTCTCCAAGCAGAAATTCCCTCATATTTACAAACAAATTTTTGATGTTTCTGTTGAAAACCTTCCATGTATTCATTCTGTACCAATATTTTCCCATGCTGGATATATTTACCAAATCTGAAAATAACACTACATAATATTTGTGGGGAAGTTAGTCCAACTGAATTACAAAGTTAATAATCAACTTGCCCCTAGCAATCATACAGCTTTAAGCATAAGGGCTGCTCTGAAAGTAATGCCTCCTATTTTATTGTGTTACTCCAAATTGTCAAAGATGGATGATGGTTGTATGGCAATAGAGGTTGGACTTTACCACCAATATTCTGTTTTGTTGCCATATGAGAGATGACAATAGAGGGACAGTCTGACATGGAAATACGTATGAGAAAAGATGTGTCATTGAATTCCTCTGTACTGAAAAAATTGTACCTATTGACATTTCTTGATGCTTGCTGAACGTTTTTGGAGACCAAATAGTGGATGTGAGTACAGTGAGGCAGCAAGTGGTGCATTTCAGCAGTGGTGACAACAATGTGAAAGACAAGACAGATGACCATGCAGATTTTTACAAGCATGGCTCATTCACCACTAGTGAAAATGCATAGGTAATGGTGGTGACTATGTTGAAAGATATTGTTTTGTAGCAGAGAATTTGCTCTGTCAGAGGCTCTTGTTATGCTCTCTATATCTGTTGTAGTTTAAACAGGAATAAATAAGAGGCATTGCTTTTGGAGCAATGTACATATTTTACTCTGTGCGAAACAGTTTCTATTTTTTTCCAGTTCAAGCGGAAATGAGGAAAAGGAAGGGTTGAAAACTTTTAATGCTAAATAAATATAAATAAATGTCAAAACAGACATTTACTGTCTGTTTTGAGTTATTTATTTATTTCACATTTATTTATTTTTTTTACAGTTACTTATTTACAAAAATTTTAACCTTTTAATAAATATTTTCTATAGTAGGTGGAACAGCTGCAGGTCATTAAAGACAGTGTGGTTGCAGTAAATGCTGTTAAAATAACTCTCAGATAATTTATTCAACTTTTTTTTCCTTAGGGAAATTTACAGTACTTTTAAATTGAAATTTAAAGCAATTTAACCTGCTTTGTAAAAGAATTAACCGTAGTACAGGAAACAAATTATGTTGAGATTTTGTGATTTTTATGTTGGCACAGTTACATTCCAAGAATGTTATTTTATTAAAAAATATTATATTAAAACTTTCATTGCAACTCCATAGCATAGATAGAAGGCCAGTTCTCAGAACTCATTACTGAAGAGTATTTCAAAGGAAACATGGCCATTTTCTGCAGAATTATAAGTTTAAAAAATCCTACTAGAAATGTTTTAATTGAACATTTCAAAGAATATTTTAATATTTCAAAAGTAAAATGAATCATTTCAGATTGGTGTAACACTGAGAAGTTTTCTCTGAGAACCAGAGAAATTTTTGTACATGTTGATGGGATTTAAAAAAAAAAAAAAAAAAGCCTTTGACAAAATCAAAGCTTTTGCATGAAAGGGACCGAATTGATGAAAATAACTGTCAGAAACAAATTAATAAATACCACTTTATTAGTCATCTAATTTTGTTGTATAACTTAAAAGCAATGTAGTTAATTATTTTTGCTATATAGAAATGCAGAGTTCTATATAAATGATGATCTTTCTGTTGTGCTCTGTGCAGAAGCGATATCATAAATAAAGGAGACAACCTGAAGACAAGGTGGGAAAGAAGCAGAGAATAGATCATGGCTTTGTCTGAACTACCGAAGCCTGAAAACACATAAGGAGAAGCATGTCGTTCTAATTAATTCATGTTTGAACACAGACTTATCACGTGAAAAAAAAAAAAAAGTAGAGATCTAAACTTGACAAGAACCACCTATCTTAAAACTGAGATATGCATTTAAATTGCATCGAGCTAAGGAATATTAAAGAAAAACATTCAATCAAGGACAAATCTTTGTAGTTCTCTAGAGGCAGCCTTTTGCATTTCCCTATGATTTGTTTGGCATGAGCCATTGTCAAAGACAGTACAAAAGTCTAAATGGGCAACTGGCCTGGTAAAGTATGAACATTTCTGTACCATTGTAACTGCTACTGCTAAGCACATCTCCAGAAGGACTGAGGATTTAATAAGTGTTGCCTGAACAGCCAGAAACTCATCTAAATCAGTGGGTATTATAACCACCTGCAAAGTATGTTTGAGAATCTGATTTTCTACAGATAGGGCAGCTATTTAAAAGACCTAATTACGCTAATTATAGTAAGTGTTTTGTAATGTTTCATCAAAAACACTGACCCACTCTGCATAGCAGGTGCTCATTAAATGTGGAAGATCTGATATTAATAATCATTTACCCCTTGTGGAAACTCTGTACTATATGTAATAACGATAAAATTTAACTACCCAGGAAAATAATATTTCATTGAAACTGGGTGGAAACCCCTTGTTACTTCTTTACATTCAATGAATGGAAAAAGAGCAGGGAAGACTTACGCCCTAATAATCCCTCAGAAACAAAATACTATTTCTCAATAAAACATACTAAAGTAGCAAACTATACACTGCAAATATATAAGCCAGTAGGCACTCTGCTGTAATCTACACCCATGCGCGTATTGTTGTGTGTAAAAACTGTATACTTACTAACTGTACATGCCTGGTTAATACATACTTACAGTTGGTACTATTGGACATGTTAAGGAGACATAAGCACAAAAATTTAGGAAACTTGGCCAATTCTATGGTAATTTCAGTAAGACATGCCCTGTCATGCAGCATGAGGTGAGGGGCTTTAGAGCATTCCTGCAGGGAAGGACTTGGGGGTGTTGGTGAAATGAAAATTTTGACATGAGCCAGAAGCATGAAACTGCAGCCCAAAGAAAAACAACCATAACCTGGACTGCATACAATGAGAGATGGCCAGCAGGGAGAGGCAGGTGATTGCTCTGCCTTTGTGAAGCCCCATCTGGAGTACTGTGTCCAGGACTGGGGCCTCCAACAAGAAAGGCATGGAGATGCTGGAGCATATTCAGAGGACAGAGAGATCCAGACAGGAAGATGATCAGAGGGCTAGAATACCTCTCCTGTGAAGAGTGGTGGAGTGGCCTGGGGTTGTTCAACCTAGAGGAGAGAAGGCTCCGGAGAAACCTTCTAGCAATCTTCCAGTATCTATCAGGGACCTACAAAAAGTTGGAGAGGGACACTTTTTCAGGGAGTGTAGTGATAGGACAAGAGATAATGGTTTTAAACTGAAAGAAGATAGATTCAGATTAGATATTAGCAAAAAATATAAGGTTGGTGAGGAACTGGAACAGGTTGCTCAGAGTTGTGGATCTTTCATCTCTGGGACTGTTCAAAGGCAGGCTAGATGGGGCCCTGGGCAGTCTGATCTAGCAGGTGGCAACACTGCCCATGGCAGGGGGTTAGAATTGGTTGATTTAAGGTCCCTTCCTTCGCCCAGTATTCTGTCATTCTCTGAGTCTATGATTATATTATTACCCACAAGTATCAATTCACAGAGAAATTCTCTGGGCTATAATGTTCAAGCGTCAGTACTCTTCCTCATCCAAAAATGATAAAATAACGGATATAGAATTATATATTATAATTTCAGTATTTTTTAAGCTAATGTTTTATTCAGCAATAATCAAATAATATCCTAAGATGTAAATTTAGCATATAATTTTCATTTACATAGTGTTCCCTTTGGCCTACTTTTACTCTTCTTTCTCATCTTTACCTTCATGCCTGAGTTTTTTCATTGTTAAATATGACTTTTCTTATTTTAATCCACTTCTATTCCATTACAAGATCCCTATCAAACCTCTGACTCTGCTTGATTTCTTTACAAAATAGTCTCTCTTCCACAGCAGTAGGGTATAAAATAAAAACAAGCTTCTGTGTAGGAACAGTTTTCTCTCTTATATTTTACCTCCCAGTTTTTTAACATTTTGGAAACAGTTATAAAACTGGCAGAAGAAACAGACAAAATGGTGAGCACTGCTGAGGACAGGGCTGGCATGCAGAATGATATAGATATCTCTTTAAGATGAGACCATTCAAAGAAAGTGTCATAATTTTAATACAGTCAAATCTAAGAATTTACACCCAGGGGCTACGAATAAATTCATGCCTATTAACATGTGTCCTGAACAAGAATGACATTGAAAGCACTTCTGTAGCTCCAAGTAAGAGCCTGACAAATCCAAGTTAAAAATATGCTTTTTTGTAGTAATGACTAAACATTGGAACAAATTAACAAAGAAACTGTCAAATTCTTCATTCTTTTTATCTTAAAGTCAAGACAGAATATTTTACTAATATATAATATTTATCCAAATGCAATCTACTGGATTCAAAAGATGGCTTTTAGACTGTATTATTTATACCAGTCACAACGTATACTTAATATCAAATCTCTTCTATCTTTAGAAAACTATAAATTTGCAAAAAAGTTGCAGTAGATAATTGATTTGAGCCTATTCTACCTGCTTTAGGTATGATTAAGTTAGAAGCAGAGTTAGATATTCTAGCAGATCTTTAATGAATACTAGAGTTACACTGTTTTGGCTTTTATTTCTTAGTTTTCAGGTCTTCTTTTTGCTTCTGTTTGATCTTTTTCTTATTTTTTTATAAATATTTCTGCTAGTCCTCTCAATTCATTTAAATGGAAGAAGTTGGAATTCAAAATGACATAGAACAAAGCTCTTATCTAGGATAAATTAACATACATCCAAAGCCTTTTTTTCTTCTTTCTCAATAAAAGAGATCTCTCTCAGTTATTTTTAACCGTTAACAAGTACAGATTCAGAAGCCTATTTCCCAGAAAATGAATATGGCTGTAGTCTGCTTAGCCCCAGCCACAGAGTGAAAAAGCAACAGCTTTTCTTCCTGATGTTCTCATCATGAGTAAGCACTGCCCTGCAACTGTAAGTGCTTCTGAACTTAAAGTTCCTTAAAAGAATTAACAAATCATAGTGCAGTGAAAGCACCTTTTTTCCCCCTCTGTAGCTAGAAACCTTTGCTGTATATCAGAGGAGATATTACCATGGCAGGAGAAACAGATATTGTCCAGATCTATTTCCTGTAGCTAATAAGTATTGGTGTTCATGATTCCTAGGAATCATTCTATTGTTTGTGACCAGCTGAAGGTGAGTAAAATGAATTTTAAATCTTAAAGATCCACTCTTTTGGAGATTGTGTTTTTCAGATAGATTATTTCAAAGAAATGCACTTTCTTGAAATACATTTAATATCTTTTAAAAAATACTTCCAAAATACACTTACGAACCCAGGTGGCTAATGCAGCAAACAGATGTGCAAATTTTGTCTGGGAATTTAAAAAAGCACATTTTATTAAATTGTGTAATATGGCAGATGGATAGGAGCTCAGTGGAATATTCGGTTGATTACTCCACAGTTTCAGCAGTCAGAGGAAAAGCCCCAGCCTGTGTTCTTTGTGTACCCACACATCCTGGGGATGTCAGTTTGCATTTGTGAAAGAAAGAAGATTGAACTTAAACACCTCAGGGCTTCTCCAAAGGTATCTTATCTGCATCAGTTAATTCCAGACCTAGTTTTCCTATGTATAAGAAATGGAATAAGAAGGCAAGCCCTTTGGGCTAAACAGCTACTTCCTATGGTAAATGGGGTTTTCAGATCTTGCTGTTTCACCTGCTCTAGCTAAATAGCCCTTTAAACATTCTCTGTCAGCCATCATTTTAAAACAACAGCTATATGAAAGCTTGGACTATGCTTCCAGTTTTGGAACAGTCTCCAGCACCAAATGGATAAGCACTCATAAATCTATTTTCCTATTCTTAGTTTACAAAGGTCCCAGTGCTGCTTGGTGACTAGTAATCTTCAAATGAGTTGCAGCAGTCAAGAGACAGAGAAAGCGCTTTTATGTTGAAATAGCAAAACTGTTATCTTGAAAATAATAGCCCCATTATCCTGCTAACACAAATTTTCTGCACTGGTGCAGACACATTAGTACATAGGAAACCAAAGGAGGCAAAAAGTAGCAAAAGTCTAGATCCTGAGTACCAAAAATTACAAATAACCATCATAACTTAAAATGTTTCCATAACTGTGGATGCTGTTGTTTTCAGTTCCCATTGTTATGATATTGTCTTTGAGATCATAGAACTATATAATCATAGAATGGTTTGGGCTGGAAGCACCTTTAAGATCTTCTAGTTTCAACCCCCCTGTTATAGGCACCTCTCTCTAGATCAGGTTGCTCAAAGCCATATGCAGCCTGGCCTTGAATGCTTCCAGGGAGGGGGCATCCCCAACCTTTCTGGGCAACCTGTTCCATTGTCTCACCACCTCACAGTAAAGAATTTTTTTCTAATATCTAGTTTAAATCTACCCTCTTCCACTTTAAAGCCATTTCCCCTCATCTTCTACTTGCCCTTATAAAAAGTCCCTCCCCAGCTTTCCGGTAGGCCCCTCCGGGGGGGGATAGGGGGGGAAATAAACAGGAATATCTAGAAATCACCAGTATGTTTTCTGTGAATAATTTGAAACATTTAATAACTTCATTATTTTATTTATTAATGCAAGTGTATGGTGAAAATTGGGTAATTTTTATTTCTATATGTCACTGTAGTAATGAGAAAGTAGTTATATAGTAAAAGATTACAAGTGGAGCTGGTAGGTACATAAGTACAAAAATGGTTGCCATATAACACTTTATTTAGAAGATTCTGCATTCAATTACTTAACAATTTGTCAAATTTCAGCTGTTGAAGCTAAAATTTTTCATGTCAGCTAGTTCGTTTCAGAAAGGATAACTTTTTGGAAATTTCTTTTTTAGAAAAGGTATTCCTTAGAAAATTGTTCTGTCTTTTTCAACAATGACAGGACTAATATTTGTTTTATTTGTGTCGCATTGAGACCAAGAGACTCTGGAACAGGATTTCCAATCTACTACTATTTTTGCTCAGGAAATATATGTTACACTTAATGCTTACCAAAATACAGTCAATTTATTAACCTGTGCAAAAAGTCCTAGCACTTTTCACATTTCTTATTAAAGCATCTCTCCAGTTATAGAAATATACCCACATATTTTGGAGAAACATCAGTCATCAAAGCTTGGAAATCCTATGCTTAGGTTTGGATCTCACATTGTTGGTTCATACAGAGAGTAAAAACAGTCAAGAAACAAGAGCAAGAAAAGCTCTTGTCTGAACAATCCATCCTGGCTCATGTGTAGCTCAATGTGCTTGTAGCTTTGTTTTCTTTCATAACAGAAATCTCCCTGCCATTCATGTCCTGATTAGCACAAGGAGAAGAGTACCACACTCTCACCTCACATTTAGAACAGAAAATCATGTGTTTTCTGCCCTCAGAGCAGAGTCTGAACTGTTGGCAGTAAATAAAGCCAAAGATCGCAGGTTGACAGCAAGGCTGGCAGGAAAACAAAACAAAACAAACAAACAAACAAAAAACAAAACAAAATAATGACAGAAAGTAGGTGATTATTCAGTAAAAATGAAAGAGAGGAGAGAGATATCTACAGAGGATACATAGAAGATTTTAACCTCCTGTCCCATAGTCATCTGCCTGAGAGCTCCTCCAGGATAGAAGTTGTAAGACTTAAATCTAGCTTCTATTCTACTTTTGCTCTCCAGACAAGTTTGACTCTCTCATTCAGCTGAGGAGGGACATTAGGCAGGTTGTATCTTCAGAACTGAGCTGTGCTGTGTGAATTTTCCTCTCTGCAATACCATAAGAGCATCAACTCATTGTGCAGGAAAAAAGAAAAGACATCATTATTAAAAATAAGAGGAAAGAACCCCACACCAGTAACACTGAAATAAATCTTTTAATGGTTCTTGTGCTGTAAATGCCCTGTGAATGTTAATGATACAAGTTTCAAGAGCTGCCTCTTTGTTTCTGATCTCAGCTGAGCATGATTTAAAACAGCGTGAAAATTTCCTAAAGGATCAACTTCCAACTAAAAGACTGATTAATTTATTTGCAAAACAAATGCAGCCCTTTCTAAAACTTTGTGTAAAACAATGGCATTATTTTTATATAATGATATTTGAATCTTACCTGAGATTTGAAAACATTCTGAAATAGAAAGCAATCTGGATTTAGTCTTTAGCCAACAGTGGAAGTTTTCTGCACTGTTACAACAGCTTCACAGAGAAAGCTGAACAGTGAACTGACATTTTTTACCTGAAACCATTCTTCATGCAACTTAGTGGAGAAACTGGAAATACACTTGAGAAAGGAGACAAACAGCTGCCCACAAGTTGTCATGGCTGACCAACCATGGGCAAATCCTGCTTCAAGGCAGGAGGCAAAAGGCAGAACCACAGCTTTGCAGTGTGGGCAAAGTGTTGGCACTGGGTATGTGTTACAGAGGAAAATAGTGGAGTGGCTTTGAAGAAAGTGACATGGTCAGACTCATAAGTCCACAATGAATTTCAGTGAAGGTATTTAATGCTGTGCTGCTGAGAGGCCCATCAGTAATGTACAGTGCTATACATTATGTGTGAATGTATAAAGTAACTTCTTTTGAATTATTTTTAGTATGAATAATGCTCACAGGCAGTGCAGTAACTAATTTCTCAAATGATCTCTTGTAAGGTGGGAAACTGCTGTATGAGCACCACAAAGATGAATGCAAAGAGAGGATAACCACTGCTTCTTTGCTTACAGAGTTAGCATCACTAGATTTTATGAATGAAGATCCTCAGACTTTGTGTGAATATGTGCAGTGCTCTATGACAAAAACACTTCACTGGCCTGCCTTCCTGCTTACCCTTTTACTGATCATCATTCCCCAAACATTTTTATGGCTGAGATGTGGGGAGGAGACTTTCATGCACTGCTCCTCTCTGGAGCACTTTCAAGGAGGAATGCCTCACAGAATGATCTACAAGAACAGCTGAACAGGAGCTCTGGGGAAAAGGATTGTTCTGATTCCCCACAGGGCTCAACTTCTCTCTGTGTAAACAGCCCAGCTTGTGTAATGTACAGGTCCTGGAGAATGAGCAGTAGGCTCAGATGAATGCAGCTCCCCACGTACTCCTCTCTTACCTCCTGTTGTGGCAGTTTGGCATTGGCTGAAGCAGCTCTGCAGGCTTTAACCTTTTCCACCAACAGAATCTGAAAGGAACAACAGCAAGCTCAGCTATGGGTATCAAGCCAAGGACTCACCATATGGTGTTTTTGTTTCACAGAAGGGGAAAGATTGTTTTAAAGACCAAGGGCTGAATTGATGCCTGGTGTAAGACATTAAATTCAAGGGTGTTAGATCAAGCATGAATTCAGCAACAAATTAATTCTATATGATGGGGAACAAAAGTCAAGATGCTGGGGTTTGGGGTTTTCAGTTTGTTAGGTTTTTCTTCATTGGTTGTTTGGGGTTGAGTTTTTTGGTTGGGAGGGTGGATTTTTTTTTGTTGATTTGTTTGTTTGTTTGTTTTGCTTTGGTTTGTTTTTAATATCCCAAGGAATAGGTAAGGTAAACTCAGCTGAGCCAAGCTTATTTATTTATTTTTTTTATGTCTAGCTGACATCTGTTCTCTGAAAGCCTCCAGCACACTGTCAGTATCCCAACCTTTTCCCCCTCTATAACCACTGTGAACTTCTGTGACAGTCAGAGATGGTGAAAAGGCATGTTTTGTATGAAAATGGGCACCACGTATGAGCCAGCAAACATTACTGTGCTAAATCACTGTTGTAGTAGTCCTATACTCACAAAATAAATATGACAAGGAAACTTTCCAACAATAAGACGTGATTTTTGTTAAAGTTCTCTTAGAGATTTATTAACACTGACAGCAGATGCCTTTTAGCAATTGCTGTCACTATACATATTAAAGAAATGAGACCAGGGACAATAGATGGTGAGCTAGCCAAGCTACTGACATTCTAAGCCCCTCTTTTACATTTTCCAAGCATTTGATGTGTAGATCAATTAGAGAGCTTGTTTCAAGTCATCTTCTATAGCACAGCAGCTATGACATGCAGAACCCCCATAAAGCGGACATTCAGAAATGTGCACATTGGTACACTTTTATCTTTACAGTGTGTTATCTCATTTTTACAGGGAGATGTTATTAGAATGAATTGGTTGAAATGTAAAAAGCAAAAGAGGAACTTGGGTTTTAAACTTGATGAGTTAATAAATAGATGGGAAAAAAGTGTTTCTTAGCATGAGTCAGGATGTCTAACCTGACTACTTCTATAGGTTAACTTAGCAGAAATACCTGGGCATGATTTTAGAGCTACTTGAAATCCAGGATAATGGCTAGTGAAGCCATACTCAATGTAATGTAAGACAGCAATGACTCAACAGAAACCAGTGAAGTTAAACAGCTATAAATCCAATAGAAATGTGATTAGAATTAAATCCAGTATATCTTTTGTTTAATAAAACAGGAGCTATTATATAGACACCTATATCTAGAACAGAATTAGGGGAAAAACTGAGGAGTAAAATAACATAAAAAAAAAAAAAAGGGTCTCTGTAACATCAATGAGGGATAATACTTGCCTGCAAAATTAAATTTTGATTGACAGAGCATGGACAGCTGAAATACACATTTAAAGAAAAATAGGCTGTCCTGTGACTCTGGCAATTGCTAAGTGGCAGAGTGGCTCTACAAAACTGGAAGCTGAGTTCACAAAATAGTTTCATCATTCTCATAAATTCCTATGAGAGACCAGGGAATGGTCCTGGTGGATATAAATTATTCATATACTAATCACATTATTGATTCTGCCCCTGAATTCAGTGTAGCCAGAAACGGGAGGACTGCCGCAGAAGTGAAACGAGATCCCCTGAAGGTGCAGGCTGATACAGCAGGACATGCTGCTGCTTAAAGGAGGGAGGCCAAAGGAACCAGGGTTTTTATAAACCCTACACTGTCCTGATATTCTGCTGAGAAAATTAAAAGAAGCACAAAGCATTTTAGCTGTTAGTGATTATTTTACCAGTGTCAGAGATCTCTTTTATTCAGGTTCCAGCTGACCACCCATAGCATGCCCATCAGTCTCTTCAGTGGTCTTTTTTTTGCCAAGTGAAAATTCAGTGTTAATAGTCCTTGACACTGATCGCATGCAATTATATACTTATACAAAACATAATAACTCATTTACAGAAACATTATTCCACTAGTCTGGGGAGCTATGTGTTAATTTGGGGGGCTGCCAGCAGCAATAGCCACACTGCAGTCAGGGAAAGTGTGTGCATCATTTCCTTCAGCCGGTGCTGCTGCAGAAGCTCAGCCAAGAGACCCCGGTCACACAGCCCCGAGAAGTTGTGCTGCTTTCCTCACCACCATCTGTTGATGCTGGTTGAGCTCTTTGGACTTGCTCTTTCCTACCAGGCTCCCCTCCAGGAGATGGCATGGTCAGTGCTGTCCCCCAGTACTCACTGGCTTTCTGTATCACCCAGTTTTTCTTGCACTACTATCATGGAACTTCTTGGCTGGCACATACAGTCTACATTACCACCACTCTCAATGCTGCTGTTCATTCAAAGATGACATAAAGCATCACCTTCCTCCTAAATTTTTTAGTTTAGCAAGTGCCATGTCTCAGAAAATACCAGTAAGAAGCAGAATCCAGAGAGCCAGTGCCATGTTGCTTAATGAGAAAGGATAAGCTGTTGCAGTAGCCTTATGCTGACAGCATCAGTCTCCGTTTCAGGCTCTTTCCCTAGAACAGCAATTGTGGCAATGAGTCCATATTTTGTGTGATTCAAGGACAAGTGAGTTTAATCAGACTGACACGTCATGCACTTTGCTCAAGTAGTTCCTTGCCAAATACCCTAACCAGCAACCAGCAACTCTTTTAAGCTTGCATTCAATTTGCAAACTGTACATTCACAGTTGAAATATCATCTCTGTATTATTGGGAAGTAGTGAATATATTTGGCAGGCAGTAAAGGCACCATAAATAAAGATATTTGATTTCTTTCACACTCAAGGACTTAGACAACCCTACTCTTCTGTCTGAACTTATTAGGAGCATGTTTTTGTCAGAACCTCTAACACACAAAATTGCAGGAAAAAAGATTGGGCATGGACGTCAGAGATAGACTCTTTTTGCTGAGATCTGTCTGTGTTCCTTCCTGTATTATTTTTTCTCCTAGATATTTTTTTTTTTTTTTTTTTTTTTTCCTCAAGTGTTTTATATTTTTGTCCGACTAGCTTTACTTCTAAATCTTTTCCAGGGCTTCTGGATGCTTTCTTGTGCCCTTTTCCCCTTTTTCCTCCTATTAGTATGTTTTCTCTGTATTCTCTATATCTGAAAGATGTTAGAATTGTTGATAAATCATCTCAGGTACCGAGCACAATCCAGATGGCACTCTGAGGAACAGTTTCTAAACAGGGGAGCCGAGAGCAGTGGGAAAAGAGGAAATGAAGCAAAGGCTTTGGGATTGCAGAACAAATACAAATGTGGGCTCTGCTTCCTTGATGGCATCTGCTGAGGCATAAAAAGAATACAAAACCATAGAAAAAGTTTATGCAGGAAAGCAGATACAAAAAATTACATTTTAAAGGAAGGATTTTCATAGCCTGCAAGGAGAGAAAAAGGAAATGATTCAAGATATATCCTTTAATATGTGCTGTCACATTACTTCTTTGTTTTTTCTCCTTTTTCTTTTCTTTTACAGTAACACAGTAGCAGTGTACAACATTAAAGAATACTGCCAGGATTCACTCCATCTCTCCTGTGACTGTATCACTAACAATTTGGACCAAATTTTTCATTCAGGAATGCTTTGCAATATACAGAACTGTGGCTCTAGCTAGTAGTATCTTGTTTAGAGAACATAGAATAATGCGGTATTAATCAAGTTGTCCCTAGGGAGCACTCACAAATCTTCATGATTGTGGTTCAAGCCAGCTGATTTCCATAGAAAAGCTGAAAGTTTCCTATGTTAAGAAATGGCTGCATCTGCATCTCATATACATTTCTCACCACATCTCAGAAATATCCTCATAGAAGTTCTTTCTAGGACAACTAAAATTCAGACAAAAATCCTTGCTGCATCATAAACCCCATGAAACTTATTGGAAATAAAAAGAAAATTCATGGGGTTTGGAAGCCACTTTTTGTTACCTGGGGAGAACCAGCCATGCGCTGTACTTCAGTCCTCATGAATGTTGCATACATGCCCTTCAGTGCATTGTAAATATTCTGGGTTTAAATGCCTAGATCTTGTATAAAACAAACAGCCACAAATCCCAAGGACATCCTGGCAATGAGTTTATTCTTCACTACCCTACTCTATTTCACTCAGATCTAGAACTGCAGAGGCCATATAGCCCAGATTTCATTCCTTTGGTGATGCTAGTGAATATATTTCAGCTCCTCAATGTAGTTCTTGGAGATCTAAGGAAAGTGTTCTTGTATAAGGCAGAACACGATCAGAGCTGTGAGTTCACAGAACCACACTTCCTAGGATTATTATATATTTAATCCAGCAGCTGTAAAATTTACAAACAATTTAAGGAACTGAACCCACATTTTTCAGCATCCCACACACGAAACTTTGGAGTTGGCTTTTCTTACACCCCTCCTTCCTCTGGCATCATCAATCTTCTGGCCCAGCTTCAGCTATCCAGGGAGAAGAAGTGGGAAATGAATGAAAGGCAGATGAGAAACTATATCCTTACCTGTCTTGTAAGTGCTCTCAAGTATCAGAGTGAAAAAAGTGGATACATCTATGTTTTCTGACTGAAAGTAGGTACTATATTTGCTTTTACTACTTGCAGTGCCATCAGTATGTTACAAAATCACAGAATCACCAAGGTTGGAATAGACCTTCAAGATCATCCAATCATCCACCTATCACCAACAGTTGTCACTAAACCATGCCCCTCAACATAAAATCCAACCGTTCCTTGAACACCTCCAGGGTCGGTGACTCCACCACCTCCCTGGGCAGCCCATTCCAGTGCTTGACCACTCTTTCAGAAAAGTAGTATTTCCTAACGTCCAGTCTAAATCTCCCCTGGTGCAGCTTGAAGCCATTCTCTCTAGTTTTATCACTAGTTACACGAGAGAAGAGGCTGACCCCCAGCTCACTACAGCTTCCCTTCAGGTAGTTGTAGAGAGCAATAAGGTCTCCCCTGAGCCTCCTCATCTCCAGACTGAACAATCCCAGCTCCTTCAGCTGCTCCTCATAAGGCCTGTTCTCCAGACCCCGCACCAGCTTTGTCGCCCTTCTCTGAACCCGCTCCAGGGCCTCAATGTCTTTCTTGCAGTGAGGGGCCCAGAACTAGACAGTACTCGAGGTGCAGCCTCACCAGAGCTGAGTACAGGGGACAAGCACTTCCCTGTTCCTGCTGGCAACACCGTTCCTGATGCAAGCCAAGATACCATTGGCCTTCTTGGCCACCCGGGCCATGTTGTCGTGACTTAAGTACATACACTGGAATTTAAAAGTAGCTTAGGTATTAATATGCTACCTACTGTGCACATGTGGGCCCTTATGAAGGATGTATTTATTTATCTAGAAACTTCTGTATATTTGAAAATGTGATTAATCAGCTTAGATGATTTGCTGTGTATGTTTCTGATTTCCATCAAAACTACGTATATCAGTTGAAAGAATTATGCATTGCTTCTGATGTTTCTTTAGCAGGCATATCTCTGCTCATTGAAACAATTGTACCCACTAGTCACATCCGGGTAAATGGTCATTTTGGTTTGTCCTTATGAGTGAAAGAGATTAAGACATGGATATTTTATCAGCCTTCATTTAAGCTATGAGCATTTTGTATAATTCATGCCTGTTTCAACTTATTGACAAACCTAACCTAGTTGATCACCTCATCTTTTACTGTGAGAAAATACTGTAAGAAAATAAATGTAACGTAATGATGTTATTTAATGTTCAATTCAAATAACAAATGCCCCACATACTGCAAATTTAACTGTGTCCTTTTACACTTACGAGCTATAAAAGCTATGCAACTATGCTATTTTCACTAAATGTCCCTAAAAGCAGTGGAATCATATAACCCCATAGTTAACTGTGTAGTTGAACCCTTTCCATAGGTTTGCATCTGCTTGGTACTAGAGCACTTAATCGTGACCTAAATCTTTTTAGCTTCTTAGCTCTGTCTAGAGAACAAGTTTGCATAACCAAAGAAAAAAGAGAAAGGAAAAAAAAAAAAAAAGAAAGAAATGAATGCAGAAGATTATAAAAAGTGTATGTTGGAATTATTGAACTATTCTCTAGTGGAAAAGAATGTAATATATACTTTCAACAACTTTTTCATCCTTTGCATTGTTGCTTTTCTTCCTGTGTCCTATATAAGTAAACCAGCTGCTGGATGAGGAAAAAATAGCCAGCACACATCCACACATTCAATCTCTGTTCTTTGTTCCATCAGTTATTCTTTAAAAAGCGATGAAAGTTCTGCTTCAGAGGATTAGACCAATTTAAATTGTTTCTTTAAACATAAATTTTGGAAGAAGCAGCAACATCTGTGCATTCTCCTCTGTGCAGGAGGAGAAATAGATCTATTTTCTTCAGCCTTTGCTTCATTTATTTTAAAAACAAGTGTGATTGCTCAGATTTTTGTTTGTGCTATGTAAGCAATGAATTTTGTCCATAGTACCTGATCTAAGTCCTGTTTTGCGTATGTCTGTCACAAAATGATGTTCTTACCATTTTTATTTTTTTTTACCCATTCTTTTGTTTTCAGCCTTAATACTAGTGAATATTATGCATGAGGTAGATGAGCTGTGGGATAAAACCACTTAATACTGTGCAAATATTACCTAGATTACTTCAAGTTAGTAAGAAGAAAATAACTGACATTTATAGTATTATTAGCAAGCTGAGTTACCCTCACTTTCAGATTGAAATGAATCACTCCCACTTTACAGTCTACAGTAAACTACAGTTTTTATCTCCATTAATTGGTAGTTCAGTCCATTTTCACAACCAGCTATGAATTCTACCTCTGTTAACACTAGTTCCAGTCTTATCTGCTGTATGGGAACTGTCGAGTCACGGCCTGAACCACTGATTGACCACCTGAGCCAAGGACTGAGGCACAGGTGAAGGCAATTCAGCTGTGTGACTGGAAGTCACAGGTGGAGCCTGGCTGCACCTCTCCTAGACCCCATTTAAGGGCTGACTCCCACTGAGAAAGGATCTCTTTCTGGAGATCCTTCCTTTTGGAGTTTTCTACCATGAGCTTAGGATATGGGTGAGTGTTTCATTTTTGATTGTCTCTTCCCCCTGTAATAATCTTTCAAACTCTAAACCTGTAAAATACTATCTTAACCTCTTCTGACTGTACATTTGTTAATTATACATCTGCATTGTTGTTGTTTTTCTTCCAATGGATAGCAGTTCATATACCTGTTTATATACCTACTAAACAATGTTTATTTCAGATAGTGTCTGTTCTCTTGTATCAGCCACAAGTTCCCTACTTTTTGTCTCTTTACAGTCTGCACAAACCTGAATTTCCTTTGATTTGAATCAATGAAATATGTGGCTCTGGAAAAGACACTTTTCTGTGATATTTTACTATAGTCACCTTTTTTATAAATATATAAAACAGTGAAATTCATGATTGAAAACATACTTTAAAAAGTACTGTTTTTTGTACTTTAATATTAAACACTTATATTGTCCTTATTTGAAATGTCTCCTTGACTCACATAACCCACTAGTGCAATGAAATAACACTTGAAATATGTGAAATTAGGAATATTGTTGTAGCTATTTGTCTTCTAACGAAGTTTGATTTGAAAACTACTTTGGTATAAACAGCTTGAAGCTTCCTGGATGTGTGAGTATGTAATGAGTAGTTCACAATGGCTATATGATCAGCACCATGTTGTGTACAACGTAATAACATGGCTTCTTCCATATACTGATAATCATAAATGGAGACAATGCAAAAGATACAGATATTACCTTACACTTAGCAGAGTCTCATAAAGCAAGAGGATTGAAAGAGTGCTTGGGTATATTTACGTACCTGTGTACTTAGTGTATTGAGTTTTCATCTCTTTATGTACATACATATGCAATGTAAATATTTGTATATAGAGAGATTTACACTTACATTAAAATATTTAGACATATTTTTATATTACATGTGATAAAAATGCTGTTGAAGTTCTTTTGGATCTTCCTACCATGCCTGTAGTTCAATGAAGTTGAAAATTTTTTACTGTATTGCTGCTCTTAATACTTTTTCTGGCAGAAGAATTAGACAAGGAGTTAAACACCTCTGTAAATGTGTCCTGGACAATTTGAAACAGAACTGCAGAACTTCTGTTTTTTCCTAATCCTACCTTACAATTAAAGAAAAACAAACCATTATGAAACAGAAGTTAGAAAATGACATTTTCTGAGTAGCTCATAAATTTTATAGAATATCTACTTTTAGATACTTGGCCTACGGGAATTAGTGTGTAATAGAAGCCTGAACACTTCTGTAGAAATATCCACAAATTAAAATTGAATTTTTAACAACAAACTACAAAACAAAGCTATTAAGATATACCAAAGGTATTATCAGTTGTGTAGAGAATTTTGATATTCCAATATGGTATGCTTCAGATACACACTTCAAACTGCATCAAGTTTATTACTAGCTAATATACCTTTAAGGCACTGACTGGAGAAATAAACTACTGATTTTGTTCAGTCATACAAATTGCACACAGAAGAGTTTTCTAATTCCTAGCAAAAATTTTGTTTCTTAATGTGACTTACTGTCTCACATATTAAGCTGGATAAAACAAGAACTAATTTTCTAAGTAACACTAGCTAAACAAACTTGAGAACGAGTGTATACGCACAATGAGATTTTAGTAGCCAAAACTGAATGTCAAGTATAGCAAACTTGATCCTAGATTCTTAATTCTGGAGAGAAGATGAGTACACAGGAATAGCTGGCAACTGGTATTTTACATTCACTTTTATTGCTGAGTATATATTGCCTTATTTCTGAAGCAGATTTATTTTTATGTGACAAACTTGCCTTGTCATGTGCATACATGTAGAAAATAGTTTATTATACATACATAACATCCACTCATCACTTCAGCTGTACTAATAAATGACTGAGTCAAGGGCATGTCCGAAAAACTTGTCATATGGGAAAAATTGATACTAGTACTCCACAAATAATCTCTTAGGAGCATCAGTTGACACTATAGTTCGTAACTTTGGGGTAGGCTGTTCTATGATCCAAACACTGTAGGGTGACAAATGAGTTAGCTAAAAGAATGGTTAGTTGCTAACATCTGTTCCTTCCAGAGCACAATTTCTCAGTTTTCCACCAATCTGCAAGGCTGTGGATTTGTAACTTTTATCTGTGTCTCAGACACATTTAAGTTGTGTGCACATATCTCTAAGTTTGCTTATTATCATTAACAAAAACCACTGTAGCAGAAATGTTAAGTCATGGCTTGAAACAGTGATTCTTCACCTGGTAAGAAGGCAGGGCCAACCCGGGGGATCTCAGGTGCATGCAGTGTTTGCAGTGCACCTGAGTGACCAGAATTCTTGCAGTGAGAATCCACCCCTTCCCAGGCCTCATTTAAGGGTTGGCAGGGGAAGCAAGGGTGTCTTGCTGGAGGTCTGTGTACCTGAGTCCTTCTGATGGTATGCAGCTTCTTTCCTTTATTTCTGTGGCTGCTGCATTTGAGCAAATTCTCACTTACTGCAGCCTAGGTCCTTGCCACTCTGCTGTCATTGCTCTGCTTTCCATCATGTTACAACTACGTTACATGCCACTGATGTATTTATGAAAGTTGGATGATTATGAAGAGAAATGATGCAAACAATTTATAATATCCAATTCTGTGCATTTGTTTGATTATTTTTCAAAGACAAATTAATTTGACCTGTATTAGTTTTTCCATGCTTTTCCATTTAACAGGCTTATTTTTAATTACTTTTGTATAATCCTGGAAACATGATTTTCTCAAAGCCTATCACTCCCTATCTTTATGAATCATTTTTAAAAGATGTCATTAAATTATTTACCCTTTGTAATGATATTGGAGATGCACAGGAAACAGGTTCTCTTTACATATTTTTTTTATTTACCTCTGACTTGACAAAGATGAAATACTATTTTGGAGATCTGTGTGTTTTCCCCCGTTTCTCTCTCACACATCTGTATTATGTAGATGCTGCTTACTACACTCGCCACTGGCACAGTCTACTTTTCAAGAGATGGTCAGAGGCTTTATGTAGTTTTTCAAGTGTCTGGATTTAGTTAGATAGCATAAAATACAGTTTGTCTCGTCACTGTAAGTGACATACAAGGGTCTCATCAAGTCCTGATTTACTTATGGGTGCTATCATCAGTCTCAATCATGTAATCCTTGGCAAATTGCTGAGCCTACTCTGCTCAGCAAGGTACTGTTTGCTGCAGGAATTTGAAAAGTACATGCCATACATCTCCAGACACACTGTAAAGTCATCAAAATACAGTTTGAACATCTGTTGAATAAAAATGCTTTCCTGACTTGTATCAGCCATTGCTGTTTTCTTGAGGAATTCTGCCATCATGGATAAATACACAGTTGTAGAAACCTAGGGATCCAACTCAGGAACAATTGTTTTAAGTAAAGTCTTACACAAAACCCCTTTCACAAAAGGGGCTGGTGATAGAGCATGTATATGTTATGGTGAACTTCTCCCTTGTGCCAGCTTAACCATTCGGCTTCAGTCTACTGATGGCAGTACAAAGTGAGTTAATGCCAGTTCATCACATTCACTGTAGTAGTAATATCTGGGAATGTTAACCTATTATTCAGTATCTATCACGCTACGAACTTCTACCTGAAGACCTCATTATACTGTTACTGTTTAACAACTTTTTAATATGTTGACACTTACAGGAAGCTTCTATGATCACATGACATCTAGCTGTAGTTCCAGCATTTTGTATAACTCATATACAACAAACTCATACACAAGTTTTAGGAAATGCAATAAACTGCATCCACTTAATTCAATATTTTCCACAGACGTGCCCTTATTTTCCTAGATTTTTGTGATCTTTGTATGTAAATTAAATGTAGAAATTTTTGATGGCTACTTATATTTATTCATGATTTCTGTCCATTTTCCTAGGAGAAAGGGAAATCCAAACTAAAATTTAACAAAATTCTAAATTGTGAGATCTTTGTATGTTATGACTAGTTGGCAAACGTCTGAATGTTATTTCTTTCCATAACATTCCTATATATAATTTTGAAATATTCCCTAAAGAATAATCTTGCATATGTTTGAAACTTATAAAGCTTCCTTTGTTAAAAATACGTGAAAGTTATTTTAACTTTTATCTTTTTTCCAGTATACAATTTATTTCTTGTTGTGCAGTATATTTTTATAACTTCTGATGTTGTCTCTTGTGAATGGAAGTTTCCAGTCCCAAAAAATTATTTTCAGGACTTACAGGAGTTTATGCTAACTCCACTAAAGCTTTTCTTTGATCCTAGTGCTGCATCTGAGAAAACAACTTTTAATTTCAGTCATGCACACATGAAACTGGATCTCTTACTCAGGTGTTAATAACCTTTTTTCCCTTAACCGTACATGAAGAGGCTTGGAAGTCTTCTAGCAGAGATCAACAGAATGGATACAACAGGCTGGAGAGAAAGCCAGATAAGAGAAGTAGCTGGGAATGAAAGAAGAATTTCTTATAGTATCTTGCATATGAAAGGTTTAGACAGGATTAGGATTCATGAACCAAACTGTCTCCCTTGTTCCTTCCAAATGAGAACAAGGTCACTCCTATTTCTTGGTGCTGCCCCTCAGTGAAGGTTAAGGGCTTATGACTGTGTGGGAGATCTGGGAGTAGAAGCAAAGAGTGAGTCCTCTCTATTTTGTCCATGAGGTCAACTGGATGATCAGATTATACTCTTCTCTAGATGGGTCTATGAAAAGAACTAAAGGGTAGATTAATTTCTGTTCTTCCTGCTGCCTTCTCATAGAATGTAGTACAGGATTCAGTTGGATCATATATAGAAATTTCACTATGTTTAACCAAAGATTTTGCCATCCTGCTGAAACTAAGACAAGGCAGAAGCTGGAAAGCTCTAGATAGCTGATTAGATATAGTTTCTGACTGGCTTCTTTGTTTGACAGGGAAGTACCTACTCCTGTTAAAGCTTGCTACAACCTATTCCTTCAAAAAATTGTGTGACAATAAGGAAAAAAATTAGTTATCAGTGAAGCCCATCTGGTAAAAACTGTAGTAAATATAGATGGAAGTTGGTGGATATTCTTTCAATTTCTACTTAAATTCTACTCTGACTTCATGCTCAAAGCATGGAGCTTCAGTTATTTTGTCTAATCGCTGGTTAGTACCCTACTCTTTGAAGTCAGTTTTATTTGAAGAAAAGCATTTGATTTCCCCCTGATTTCTCTCCATAAAATTTGTGATCCTTGCCAAGACTTCTAAAATAAAAAATTTTTGTTCATAGTGGGAGAAGGAAAGCTGCTCTGTTTTGTTAATTGGTAATTTGTAGAGAGCAGCGGGAAGCTATCACTTTCTGGCTGCTTGCACACTTAACAGACACTTGTGTTTTCTCACACTATGTTGATTCACCTTGCCATCTTCCCTGGGATTGATGGTGATATTCCCAATAAATAACAATGATCACTGATTGTCACTTCTGGTTACCAGCTGTGAGCCAATACTTATTAATTATGCACCAGAATTTGTAATTATGTGAATTATGCAATGTGGCACTGTAATATGAACAGCAACTGCCAAATACACTGAAGGATGCATTGACAATACTAATTTTTGGCATAAATATATCCTCTTGTAGTCTTCTTTTGATATCAACCCAAATGCTGCTATTTACTAGCTGTGTTGAAAAGTTGTATGTGAGACAAATTCTCATCTGTTCTGAAGTAAAATGGAACTCTGAGACAAAAGAAAAAGGCAACTTTGATTAATGTCTTCCATGAGAATTACAAAGTAAAGATGTTTCTGGTCACATTATTATGCAACTGCACAAGGTTTTCATTAATATTGCAGAGTCAATACAAAGTGTATAATACGTGTATACATATATAAAGGAAACTGAAGGTGAATAGAGTTTGTACAAGTGATAGCGTTCAGAAAATTGGGAATTCTTTTGATATTCCACTGAAAAATTCAATGAGCATATGCAGAAACTAGCTTATAATTCCTTTGAAAATTAGAGCATGTTGGGGTTTCAAATGAGATGAGAAATGTCTCCTGGATTTACATAGTAGAATCCTGCTTCTAAGACAGCTGCAGATATCAAACAGAATATAATTAGAGTGAATTAAATCATTCTAGGGCAATAATACCACATTTCCCCAGTGAAGAAAAAGAAACTATTTTAAAATAGTTTCTCTAACGAGTTATTTGTCTGTACTGCTTCTTAAAGATGCCTATTTGGGGACCATTTATGTTGCAATATGGTGCGCAGTGCTTTACCCAGAAATCATTTTAAACACTCATTCTCTGATGAATGTATTTACAGGATCAATAGAGGACAGTTTAACAGGTAAGGGTTTTTATTATTACTATTTTCTTTTCTCTTTGTATGTAGACTATTATAGACACTCCCTTGGGAGTGTCAGCTTAAAAATTACAGAAATATAATAGTTTGTTGAGATGCAGCTCTTTTATTCATTTTGCAGACATTTGGGGCAAAAAAAGTTGAAGGGTTTTGTCAGATCCTAAATAACAGAAATATTTGTAAGTTTTTGCAGCAGTAATGAAATATGATTTCCAGTAAAGCAGTCCAAAAAGCAGCAGGGAGAGAAAACAGTCTGAAAAAACAGTGAAAAGTCAACCTGTTAGGAACAGCAGTATTATTTTTATGGTATACCACACTGGTTTTCAAGGCACGGTTTCTGTATTGCTGAATTCTCTGTGGCTTGTTACACTTTTATAAGAGGTGGTGCTTGATCTCTTGTACTCATAGTATAATTTGATGTCCTCAGGCGTTTCATTGCTAGTCTTTTCCTGCAGGTGTATCTGTCCTGCAGGTATGAAGGGTAACTTAAGAGTAGGGTCAAACCTGCTGAGCTCTCTTGCCAACTCATTCCCTGCAGATGGCTCATTACAGCTCTGATTTGAAATGTACACTTGCGCATAGGGCTGAAAACAAGTGCTTGTGAGATAGGCTGAAGAGCAATCTATCCCACCAGTGTTGGCTCACAGCCCACAGAGGTCCAGCCAAAAGGCAGGCCTAGCACCAAGAGCTTGTCTCCTTCCAGTGCATGATTACTGGTTTATGCCCATAGTAAGTATAGACATCTGCATGGGCTTCAATCCATCTTGAATGACCATGTGAATAGACTCCCACTGAGTATTCATAATGCATCCTGTCCCTGAGGGTCTGGTTTATCTTGTTTCTCACAGCACCTGAACTAGAACTCTGGCATGAACTGCAGCCTGCATCTGCAAGGTTTTTGAACGCTCAAAAACGCCCTTTTCCTAACACAAAGGGTTCTAAGACTGTGAATAAAACAGTGTGCTTCTTAAAAAGACTGACCTTCACTACTAGGTCAGAGTACGTAAACTTAGGATTTGCTATTGTCTTCTTATTCAATTCATGTAGCTGGAAGGTTAAGAGACACTAAAACACTTCTCTGTGCACTGTTAATACAGATAGCTATTCACAGAAATAAAGAATAGTTACTGCAGCTCACTAGAGATTGATCTTGTAAAAACCGTATCTTAAAGAGACAACTGATTTTGCATAATTTCCTTCCTTTGCTTTGTTTTCTCTTTACTGAATGTTGTGTTGTTGTTTTAAAGCAGTGGGAGGAGAATGTTTATGGATTATTCTCTTTATTTTCTAGGAGTTGATAATCTTCAGCTTTTACTGTTTCTTCTAAACTGTTTTAATATTAAGTTCTTTGACCAATTCTTAAAATGACTCTGCCCTCACAAGCTAACAACAATTCCTTCTTTCAGCATTCTTCATGATTCCATTTGTGCAGGAGATAAATTCAGACTTAGCTTTTCCTCTCACTTTTCTTTACATGCGAAACAAACACCAAAGAGCAGTAGATCAGCATTTGAAAAATCAGTATTTATTTCTTATGTCACCACAGGATGCTCTGAAGATTGACATCAACTTTTGCCTCATAGCATAATTGTATCATATTTGAGATTTACTATTTTACAATGTTACTGTATTGGAATTATTTTATTTGGGAAACTGATTTTCATGACAATTTTTTCCTCTATGCACATTCTCCTCCATTACTGCCACATCTAGAACAATCTCCTTAGAGAAATGAGGGCTGCTCCAAAAGTAATGCCTCCTCTTTTATAATGTTGACCCGTGACATCAGAGGTAGGTGTTGGTGGTATAGAAATAGAGGTTGAACGTTTCCAGCAATATTCCATTACTTTTTGTTGCTGTGTAACAGAGGGGCACTCTGACATAATGGCTTCTAACATAAAAGTGTATATGAAGCAAAGGTGTGTCACTGACTTCCTGCACCTGGAAAAAATGGCACCCAGTGACATTCATCAACTCTTGCTGAACGCTTGTGGAGATCAAACCGTGAATACAAGCATGGCGAGGCACTGAGTGGTGAATTTAAGCAGTGGCCACAGCGATGTGAAATACAAACCGTATTTCGGATAGCCATGCAGATTTTTTACAAACACAGCATGCGGGCTCTAGTTCATTGCATAGCAAATACATAGCTAATGGAGATGACTATGTTGAAAATTTTATTGTAGCTGAGAGTTTTCTCTATCAAATAGGTTTATTTTGCTCTTTGTATCTGTTGTAGTTTCCATGGAAATAAACAGGTGTTGCTTTCAGAGTGACCTACATAAATGTGAGAGAATTTACTTAACAGTAACTTAATACAGGAAACTGATACTGCTTGACCAAAATTGGTTTTGATCAATCTGTCGTGACCTAAGAACAATGAGTCTGCCTGTGAAAACTATTTGACAGCCAGGAGCAGAAGCTGAAAATCCATTCAAGATCAGATATGTGTATGTAGCCTCAGGTTAAGAAGAGCCTTGTCTACTTCTGGATCAAACTTTTTGCCCAAGTATACACGAAGCCTGACTCTTAGAATAGTCTTATGCACTTGTCTTCATACTTTGAGTATTTGTTTGCTGTCTGCATTTTGGCCTGTCCCCATTCAGCAAAACCCATCAGAATTGCAATTATTCCAAAATTATTCCAATAATAAACTAAAAAAAAAAAAAATAACTCTGGCAAGTCATTTTAACTATGGGAAGTCCCCGAAGATTTATCTAATTGAAATGGTTAGGAGGTAAAAGGCTGGGAGAAAACCACTAAATTAAGGATATAATCAATTCCATTTTTCTTAAAAATTAAGAATTGTATTAGCTGTTGGATAGTAAGAACAAGTATTGCCTCAAAGAGTTGTAGAGCATTTAACATCCTCAGAAATATTCATTTTTGTCTAGCTGCACTAATAATACCCATGTGCAGTGGCATTTGCATATGATCTGATGCTATTTCATCAAATTGTAACCTGATCAAAGACTTTCATGATTCACTTGCACTTACTTGATGTTCATTTTATTTGTGTGTGTGATATTTTCATTATCGTTGTATAAGTTGATGGACTATTTCCTGTGCCATCACAAGATTACTACTGTAGTTTATGGTAAGTACCTAGCTAAGTAAACCAACGAAACACAGATTAAAATGTGGAGAGAAACATCAAAGCAAAGTGGTGTATTTGCAGCAACGTAACTGATTGATATGCAGGTTTTTGGTGAGGGAGTTTTCATTCTGTGAGTTCACTGAATGAAAATGACAGTCTGAAAGTCAAAATGCTAGGAAAAGGAAGATTTTACAATTCTTGAGGGAAGTGACCTCAGAAAACTTATACTTCCATGTTCAGTTTCCATGCATAGTGAGTACTAGATGAAGTATTTTGTTTAAAGATGTGAGTGACATCTAGCCTTGAAATAATGCAGAGGGGAAAAGGTTAAAGGTCTAAAAGTCTGACATAAATAGCCAATAACTGGGTCAAGATGTTTCTCTGAGGAGAGAAGTCTATTTGCTTTGTACATAGCTTCCTCACTTTGAAAGAGGGAAGAGTGAATAGCCAACTAATTTTAGAGTCATGAACTTTAATCCTGTTGTAGTCAGTACTGTGATTCACATGTGAGATAATTATGAACACAGCATGTAATATGTACAAACAAATATACCTGCATGCTTACTAATGAACATAGCAAAGTAGTCAAGAGTTATACTTGCACACAAAAATTTTAGATTTTTGTTAAATATCTGTTTTCAAACTTTATCATAGCAGCATACACATTCAGACTGCCTTAGAAGTCAGCTGTGTATGCACAGCTGACAGAACCCTTTGCACCAGTGGAGAAATTGTGAAGGAATCAAAGTGGGGGGTAGGGGAGGG
>JAOWBP010002392.1:43127806-43162956 GCA_028571105.1 Tragopan temminckii
AGGAGAAAGCCTATAGGTTCAGTCACTGCTTTGGTCAAAACTACATATTTACTTGATTTAGTTAAACATAAGCATTCTAAAATATTCCTGGAATTGAGGAGTTGCCAAAGGCATTGTCGCTTCCCTCTGTGTTCTCCCATCATCTTCCATTTCCACCTTCTCTCCTTTCCATGCATCTGTTCACTCCCAAAGGGCAGCAACCACAACCTAAAACTGCTTTTTGCTATCCTGTAATCTTTAAGAGGAGGAGAACAATAATAAACCCCAGGTTTTTTTAATAATAATTCAACTGTTCTACAAAAGGACTTATCCAGCTGTTCTCTTACCACATGCCATAACTTGCAAAGATCTCCATATTGTCAACGTATTAGGCATGTCCTGAGAAAGCCTGCTGCCTTCCCACTCAATGAAGTACAAGGAAAATTGGTTTTGGTTTTAAGCATTCAAATTTTACCTCATTCCACCTGTATGTTCCTTAGAGCTTTTCATTTTATTTAATGGCTGGCTATAGTCATTAGTACTCTGGTTTCAGTTGGGATAGATTAAATTTTATTCTTAGTAGCTGATGTAGTGCCTTGGTCAGGATTTAGAATGAGAGTAAGGATGACAACATGTGAATGTTGGAGCTGTTGCTGAACAGTGCTTATATGAAGTCAAGGACCTTTCAGCTTCTGGTGCTGCCTTACCAGCAAGGGGCTGGGAGTGCATGGGGAGAAGGGAGGAGGGGGAACCAGAATAGCTGACCCAAACTGGTAAAAGAGGTGTCTTGTATCATGCAATGTCATGCTCAGCAGTAAAAGCTGGGATCAGTTGGTCAGGGTGGGAGGGCTGCCATTGCTTGGAAATTGACTGGGCACCAGTCAGCAAGCGGAGAGTAATTGCACTGTGCATCACTTGCTTTCTTTATTATTTTTCTTGATACTTTTTTTCTTTCTTATTGAACCGCCCTTATCCCAACGCAAAAGTTCTTGCTCTTTTCAATTCTCTCCCTCATTCCACTAGCATGGGGAGTGGTGCAGCTATGAAGTGCTTTGATGCCTGCTAAGTTAAACCACAACTACTGGTATTGATAAACTCTCACATTTCCTCCTTTTTAATTGGGGTCATGGTATTGGGAAAGTCATTACAAAGTGGATGGGAAGATTAGTGTGTGTCTAAACTAAGATTAGAATGAAATAAGGTCAATAGTGCCTAACTTGTCATGCTCTTACTGAATACTTGTTAAGAAAATATATCTAACCTGTGTAACTGTTTTAACAGGAACACAGGACTTAAGTCAAATCTACTTATTGTCCACATATTATTAAAGATTAGCCAGCTATGAAAAAGCTAAAAATTCTATGCCATGACTATAAAATCTGATTAAAAGCCACTTCTTATACCATCACGCAAGGAAGATCTCACTAGTTTTTAAGTAATCCTTTAACATTTTGTGCAAGTTCAGTATGCTAGTGTCAGACCTGAGTAAAATATCATTGTTAAAGGGCTGAGTTTGGTTCCTAGATCTAAATTTCTGATTTGTAATTTGTTTACCTTTTTCTATTGCACTATCTCTGTTTCCAGCATAACATTACTTTTAAATACAGAAATACTTCTGCTGAGCTTATAAATTACCTTCAACTGTTCTCATTTCATTTTATCTGTTCCCTGAATGTAGTGTATGGAGAATTGTATTGCACTTGATTCAGAAATGCCACAGGGCACAGTAGACTGCTTTACTGTGACCATCTGACCTGTTTGCTTAACTTTAAATGGATAAAACCCAGGATACCTCTGCGTTTCATAACTGAAGAAAGGAAAGGGAGAAACTTCTAGTAAGAAGATTGAACCCATTTTATAAGTCCGAACTGAATGTCAATCCTTTCCAAAGTAGCCAGAGTGACTGAAAATCAGAGGTCAGAATCTGTCACTTCTTCATCAGTTTATCCGTCAGTGTCAAAGAAGGATCAACTTTATCCCTGTCATTTCCCTTGTTCCTATAACTGTTTAACTTGTTCCTGTAGACCTCTATTAATGGTAATTAGTATATATTTCTTCTTTACTTTATCATAATCCTGGATTTCCACTTGTGTATGCACCTCCCTACTGGAAGGAATCTTATCAGTGTTTATAAATATCTGGAGGGTGGGATTCAAGTGGATAGTGCCATGCTCTATTTGCTGGTGCTTAGCAACAGCACAAGGGGCAATAGGCACAAACTAAAACGCTGAGGAAAAACTTATTTACTTTGAGGGTGACAAGGCGCTTGAACAGGCTGCCCAGAGAAATGTGTCTCATTCTCTGCAGATATTCAAAACCCACTTAGACACTTTTCTGTGCAACTTTGTGTAGAGAACCTGCTCTAGTAAGGGGGTTGGGCTAGGTGATCTCTGAAGATCCCTTTCAACCCCTATGTTTCTGTGATTCTGAGATTTCTTATGCTTCTGGATCTTTGATTGAGAACTGCTTAACTGAGACAACGTCCTGGTAGTACGAAATGAGAAGAGATACTGTCGCATTCCAAGGAAAAACAGAAAAATAGGTTCTTTCATATAACGTTATTTTTCATGTAAGTATCCACTCTTCTATATCAGTAAGATGTCTCACATGGGAAAAGGTTTTAATTTGAAAATCCACTATGTTATATTTCCAGTACGCAGTAGCAATGCATGTCTTTCTAAAGTGTATAGATGACATTTATTTTTGACAGATAAAATGCATTGAAAGTATTTTGAAAACTGAAGGAATGATGAAATAAAAAGTATTCACACCCTAATGTTAGATTATTTTTGTTGCTAAATTTCTGTCGGGACCTCATTGCCAATATTCTTGATCAGAGTCAAAATCATAAGTACTCATAGAGAAGCAAATTTCTAAAAGAAACAAGATTAAGAACATGTAAAATTTGAAATTCATAACCTACAAGATGGCATTTCAGGTTAAAATTCTTTTATGTTTCACAACAAACTGTGGAGAGTAGTTTGAAACATAAACGTAATAGGAGAGAAGAAAAATCACCAAAAAAAATCACAGAAGTAGATGAGAGAGCTGTGGATTTTAAAACAGTGGAGGAAAAGAAAAAGGCAAAGGTCAAGAAGAGACATTTTGAAAAGAGAATGGGGCTGAAAGATTCTACTTAATATAGTTCTCTGCTTGATTGTTGCATCTTCCTAATGATGCAAAAATATTCATTAAGATTTTCCATTTTATATTTGAATTGATAATATCAAGGCTTTTCCAGTTGTAACTGGGGAGACTTTACTAAGAGTAAACACTTTAAAATTACCACCCAATTTTACTGAAATTATAGGTAGAGGAGATCTCTGACTCACTATTAGCAATTTCAGTTAAGTCTTGCCATGACAGAGAAATTACAAATGAATAAAGTATGCTATTGCAAACATTTAAACAGGGTGTGCTGGATGACCCTCATGACTATGAGCAGGTTATCAAGACATCAGCCACAGGGAAATAATGAGAGCTCTCATACAGGATTTTAAAAATAATTAATATGCAGGTCTGTATTAGATACAAGATAAAGAATAGAAGTAAAATCCTAGTAATCAATATGCTTTCCTAAAAATGCATCTTGTCAAACAGTTTACTTTAATCATTTGAGAAAATTATAGGTTTGATTATTAGAGGAAGTGAGACCAGGCATTTGACTTAGAAGCACTGAGCATTCAGGTATTAGAAATAGTGTCATATTCCAGGTTTTAAAATGCTCTTATCAACTGGAAAGACATAACAGCTACCGGATAGGAAACTGTGAGTGAAATAATTGAGACTAAAATAGATTTTAAAATCACATGGGCCAAAGATGATATGTGAATGGTGGTCATCAGTGAATAGGAGGAAGAGGAGGCAATCTGTCAGCATAGTATAGAAAATATAGAATGTTTTAATGTTATATTTTAATAACATATTAACAGATTAAAGATAATGCCACCCCAGCCTCCCTAATTCCCGAGAAAGAGCTTAAAGTGAGTAAAGAACATCAAGGGTTTTGTTTATTTACTTTACCAGAAACAACCCCAGTCAGTGACTTTAGGAGGGTTTTGAAAGAGGATAACACGTCTTTTTCTTAATCAATGATAAATGGTTACAAATCAGTATGTATTTATTTATATTGTGACTGCAAATGTGAGAAAGTAATTAACAATATGCTAAAGTGAATGGTTTCACCATTTTATGTCTTATTCAGTGAATCACTTACATCACACACAGCTGATAATTTTGTTGCCTGCAACAGTTATCTAGCCCAAGTGATAGAGAAGATCAGACTAAGTAATTTAAGTGTGTCTTAAGTTAAATTGCATGAATCAGTATATAAAATTAGCTTCACTGACTGGACCTAGTGAAATTGCAGCAATATGTAGACAACATATTAATTTTAGGAAGGAACTGTAATCCTCTTAGTGAGAAGGAAAATGAAATGGAGATAGTATAATTGAAATGACAGAAACAAAATCCGTAGCTTAGTGAATAGCTGAGGAAATATATTAACAATAGATATTAAGTATTTTTATTGCTGTTACTTTGATTCTTTCATTATTTTTATCTAAAACTTTTGGTGTACTATCATGAATTATCTAATAAAATTTAAAGATACTGCAATTTAAATAATACTGACCTGCTGAATGATTATTTATAGACTAAGTGTGTTATAAGAAATACAAGGAAAACTCAGTCCAAAATAAGTAGCATCCAGGTTCACATCCTGTTTTCTTCTAAAACTGTTTTCTGAGAAGGAAAGTAAGAATCTTCCAGCTTCTATTTTGCTAATGCTTCTTTTAGCACATATATAAGGTAGATATTATTGTACAAGGGTACCAAGTTCAAAGATTTTTTTTATTTTTCATGAAAAATTTTGACATTAAAAAGTAATGACCATGGTTAGCAAACCACTGAGTTGATGTTTAGGATCATACATATAAAACGGACCACAATTGAATTTAATGCCAATAAACAGATTCAGAGTTTTCCCTTGGGCTAGTCTACAAGAAATAAGTAACTGGCTATTTGATTTTCATTTTCATATCACTCCAGAAGGAAGATGTGGTTTCCAGCTAAAGAACTGAGAACTGGTAGCTTAGGCTCATTCCCAGACTACCTTACTGATGAGTATGCCTCCTACCATACGCAAGAACAAGATGGATAAATGCACTTTATTCTGAACAGATGAATGAATGATTATCACAGTGGCAGCTGAGTACATTCCACAATCTACTTAAAGTCACTCATTCTGTTCTATACTGTTTAATTTTTTGTATTTGTTCATTTTTATTCTGGTAGATTTTCTTTTTTTTTTCCCCCCTCCTAACTCCCATTTTAATAACACATCACTCCACTTAGAAATGTTGAAAGAAAAATGTGCTGTAGTTGAACAGGAAAAAGGAGTAAATTTAGACTGTTGTAAACAATAAATAGTATCTGAAGTGAACTGGTTTTGGCAAAATGATTCAATTTCTTTGCAGGATGATTCAATTTTGTGGCAAGATTGCAGATTCTGCTTCCTATCAACTTTATCTCTCTTAGTAAGGAGCTAAAACAGAGGAATGTTTCAAAACAAGGGCAGGTAATTCCATTACTTGTGATCATAAAATAACAGCCATTATACCGTTTCCCATAGCTTACTTCCACTGACTCTTAACTTTAATATCCATTTCAGAGTAAATTATGTAGAAGGTCTGAGTACTACCAAGGAACTGAAGAGTAAAAGAATGCAGTAAGTTATTATTCAGGGTTGACTTAGACACAAAATAATTGGTGGCATTCAGTGAGTGTCACTATGAGGTAAGGTGACTGCTTTCATCTTCAGCCACTTTGTAATTAAGTTTATGCTGTTTAAAAATCTATAATGTAAGCAAATAAGCCAAAGTATTTCAGAGAAGTAGAGGCAGAATGAGATAGAAAGGATATAGGAGAGTTCAAGTTCTGAAATATCATTAACTGTACTAGTAAATAGTATGCAAGAACACTTGTTCAGGTTTTTGAGGATATCCTACCCTTTCATATTGTTGCAGCTATCAGCTTCCTATTGATGACTGCATGTCTTCTGCTAATATTTTCCAGATAAAAAATGAAAATCTAACATTCAATTCACATTTTTGTTCTTACAAAAGCAAAATGTTGTTCTTCATTTATTGCTTATCTCCTTTGTTTACAGTATCAACAATTCCCACAACCATCAGTGTTTGTAATATGGCATGAAATCTTGGTGTTCACAGAATCATAGAATTGCAGGGGTTGGAAGTGAATTTCTAGAGATCGAGTCCAACCAGGTTTGCTTACATTTTTTCTATGTTACATTCCGTGCAATTTTTTCAGCTTCATCAACATTAATATTTGCAAAATGCAGAACTATTTTCATTAGCGTTAGAAAAAGTGGATTTTCTAATTTACAATTGGAAGATACATTTTATGAGTATAAATTCAGATTGATGTGTACTGAGTGCTAAATTAATTTATTCATGCTCATAATAATGCAAGGCAGCCAAAATTTAGTGGCTTGACTAAGATTATGTAGTTCATAGTGCCCCTAAGCACTACTACCTCTCAATACCAAAGGCAATATTATTTTTGTCACTTCCAAATGAAGACAGAAGAGAACAATCTTCCCTTTTCAGAAGGTGTATGTCATCATATTTTTCCGATATGCAAAATCTCAGCATTTTGTCACATTCTCCTAAAAGTTTTAACACTTATATAATAATTATATCAGTTTAAAGGGACAAATGTGAGACTGTAATGCAACTCCAAATTGTGTTTTATCTATATTTTAAAAATTTTCAACAAATTATTCTTTCAAAACAAAATCTCTGTATTTCTCTGATAATCAATTGTATAGATACAAGGAAATGACATTCAATAGTGCTAATTAGCTAAATGCTCATGAAGAACTACTAAAATCTCACTGAGAAGCTCAATAAATGTGTACTGGGATTTTCTTATCGACAGCACCTTCACCTCCTGTAGAATGTATTGTGCATCTGATGTAATGAGCACAGAGTCCATAAGTACAAATAACTGCTTAAGATCAAAGCAATATATAACAACTAATTATCAATTAAATTTCATAAAATTAAAAAAAAAAAAAACACAAACGTTTTTGTTGTAGTTGGCAGGAAAATCTGCAATGTAGACAAACTTATTAAAAACAATTTCTATAATGCATGTTGTGGTTGATATGTTTGTATTTGACATAGCTAAAAATAGGTGTTAACAAATCCCTTTACAATACTGATTACAGGGTCAGGCCACTCTGCAGGAAGGAGAAAAATGGAAGCAATCTGTTTTGAAACAGAAGAAATAACAATAAATTATTAATTAGGAAATATGATGGCTTTTTTCATAGTTAAGTTTACACATAAATCCTATAGACTGCAGAGAGAAAATACAGAGATATGTTCCATTTGAAATCTTCTGAGGAAAATAGTGGTTTTTAATTTACATAATAATAATAAATTAACTGCTTACCAGCCAAGAAGTGTGATCTACTTAGTGTTATGTTGAGTAACAAAGTCTTAACTTTCTACAGTAGTAGTACTCCATTCTTTACTAAAAATGTTGATTAAAAGACTAGGAAAACCAAACCTACTTTTTGTTGTTGCAGTTCTTCCTACTACATGCCTGGAAATGACATCTCATCTGGACTACACCCAAATAGGAAATCAAGTATAGTGTACATCTCACGTGGATGTGCAGGCAGGGTGATAACAGGATCATAGAAAGCAAGTGATTTTTTTCATAAGGCTTTAGATCCCATGAAAACAGAATCAGATGGATAGCATCATAAGCATTACAGCACGAAGTAAGTCCACAGCTAGGAAGAGCTTCCAGATATGGAAGATGTCAACCATTCGTTGGGCCCACCATAAACAAATCAGTCTAGACGTAAGGGCTACTCCAAAAGTAATCTCTGTTGTTTTTTTTTATGTTGGCCCACGACTTCAGTTGGTGATATGGCAGTAGAGACTGAAACAACTTAAGGGGTGGATGTTGGTTGTATGGCAGCAGAGATTGAACCTTTCAGTTGATATTCCATTACATTTTGTTGTCATGTGACAGATGGCAGCACAGACACAGTCTGACAAAATGGTGTCTGACATGGTAGTGCATATGAAGCAAAGGTGTGTCTCTGAATTCCTCCATATGGGAGAAATTGCATACAGTTGCTGCAGGTCAGCTCCACTGATGCAGATTCTTATGAGCGTGGCATGCAGGCTCTTATTCATCACTGACAAAAATGCGTAATTAATGGTGGTGAGAGTGTGGAGAAATATGCAGTATTTCTGCAATATTTTTGGAGCAGCTTTCATGCATCAATATTGATACTCATATCTCTAGATTTACATTGGAAATGCTATGTATTTCCTATTTACCTTCTGTTTTTGTCCTGTTTTTAGAGATTTGTCATATCTGAATCATTTGGTTTTTTAGGCTGAGAAGTCTTGATCTTTCTTTGATTTCTTCAGTTGAAGCTGTTCTACAATTCTGATCACCTTCCCTGCCTCTCTGTACCTCTTCTAATTTTTTTTTTTACTTGATCTCAAAAAGATGTATATAATTAAAGGTGTGAGCCTACCAGAAAGCTATTCAGTGATATACCAACTCTTGTTTTATTTCTGTAGCATTTTCTTATAACATTCTGTTGCCTTTCTACAGTAATGTTTTATCCAAAATGACCTAAAGATCTTCTTTCAAGGTTGCAATGGTTTCTTTAAAGTCCCTCATTAGGCATGTATAGTACAGTTTGTTTTTCTCTGAGAGAATTACTTTGTACTTATCAATGTTGAATTTCATCTGTCACTTTATCACCTAGTCACTCAATATCAAGAGATGAATCAATGTTTCATGAATTTAATGACATATAATAAAGAGTAGTAAGAACCTCAATCTAAGTAGCATAAAAGACCATGACAAAATTACTTTGCAATTTCACTGAAGCAGAGTGAAACCTATTTCCCTATTTAGTGGCATTTCACATCTAGAGCAATTAGCTTTGCATTTAAACCTCAGAGAAGTTTTGGGGTATAAGAAGAAACATTCCTTTGATCTGTGTTTTAATGGAAAAGATGATGTCAGATGGGATGTTTTAAATTGAAGTTACTAAGTCTGAAACTGGGGTAATGGGGCAGGATTCTTCTTGCCTTAAGAGAATCTGCGTGGTGAGCATCAGAATACATACTCTTCCCATTGCTGTTAAACCTGCCATAGATGTAGGGTCAAGTTAGGACAGGTCCTTTGATAATCAGGAAGGTTCCTTATATATCTCTTTTACAAAATTTCTCAATTGTTTTTCTTGGGAAATGATACAAAAATAAAGTTTTAGATTGCTATTGAATTTAAGGTGTGTGTATATATATATATATTAAATCCAAATTTTCAGGCAGGATAAATTTGACCCCTTGGAATCAAGCATAATAGATGCTTAAAATAGTTCAGGAAAAAAAAGTTGGTACAGGCCATATATCTTCTTATGTAATTTTGTTACATAAAAGGTGTGTTTTTAATATTGAATATCAGAGATGACTCAAAAATCCATTATGCATATGTTTCTGAGGAGATCTGAGGCATCTTTTCATCAGTCCAGTAGGGACTAGGGACCCTCAGCATTTCTTATGAGTCTCTCAGTAACTCATAAAACCCGGGCCTTGAGACCTTAACTAAGTCATTCAGTTTTTCTCTGTGAAAAACATTCTTTAAAATTTATATTCCGTGCTGCTGCAAGTGTACGGGGAGGGAGGGGGGGGGGGGGAACATGAGAAGAAAACTGTGTTCAGCAATCAATCGTATCCATCTTTTTAATTCTCCTTTAGGAAGATTTTATTTTTGCTAACCTTGTCTTCTATAGGTTAAGGAAAAAGGGCTGTTCTGACAAAATGTACATGGTGCATGATTCCTCAGGCTTAGCCTGCAACTCACCTAATGATTGGTAGCTTAGCCAGAAGACAGGAGAAACACACTCAAAGCTACTGAATAAAGAATCTGAATAAATTTTCTGTCAAGAACTTCAGGGCTTGGAAGAAAAGCAGGATGTCATTTCATGCAAAAGCAGTAATTTTAGCATTTTGTGTCATAAAATCCAAGGTCAAAATCATCATGATAATGAATAATCCTTGCTTATGTAGCTTATAAGTTTTAACCTAAAAATGAATAATTCAGCTTACTAGTACAGTGCAATAAGATAACCACAATTGATGCATCATTGTGAATGTAAATTTGAATTTTATTAAGTAAAAGGTCACAATAATAACAGCTTTTAAGTCTGTTTTTAAGAGAAAATTTTGCTCACAGTCTCATAACACAGGATGAAAAAAAAACAGAGTTCCAGCTGCAAAGAATAGAAAGAACATCTGGACAGGGTCAGAAAAAACATCTTGCTCCATGTTCTGCAGCTCACCTTTGTTCCCAGAAGAATCATGTTGTACCTAATTGGCATATAAGCCATTGCTTAGAAAATATGCAGAAGCAGAAGGGGCCTGGGTCCTGTGGTATATAATCAAGCTGCTGAAAGGGAATAGTGAAAGAGATGATAAGAAATCTGAAAGTGCTCAGTAGTACCCATAATAACAGAAAGGGTTTATACTAACAGGTGCATTTGAGTAATGAGCAGCAGCAATAGTAAGAATTAAGGAAAAGTGTATTATCCTCTAACAACAGTCTGCTGTACTTGAAAAGTAATGGCTGAAAATATTAAGTAGAATGTATGTAAAATAGCGAAGTCAATAAAATAAAACTTTTCCAGTACTAATAAGCCATAAAGAAGACTTTATATGACACTGCAAAACAATTTTAAGAAAATGTGCTTTACAAAACATATATTACTATTCAGGAAGACACATCTTAATCAACAAGTGAAAGCTTTGACAATATAGCAAGTTCGAAACTCTGAGATAAATAAAGACCTTGGTAAATAGCAGAGATCTTTAAAAACACCAAATGAATTGATATTTTTTTTTTAGTGGTTCTTCATGGTAATCATTTTAGTGCTTTCAAAATGTTATTTGATTTGAAAAAAGGCTGTGATGCAAATTTAATATCAGAGCTATTGCAAAGTCTGTTATAAAACTTTGTAACACATTGGATGTCATATAAACTCTTTCAGTAATCATTTGTCAGATGTCAATGTAAATTGTATTAAAATCCCACAAGAAAACATGAAAACAACTCATGTCATTAAATAATATTGAGAAATACTGAGTTTGAATGCCTAGATTTTCTCTAGGTTTGTTTGTATTTTATTCCTATTTTTCAACATAGAATTGTTAAACTTGTTCAGTTTTATCAGTTTGTGATAAATACATGCAATATTTGCCACATGGTATTTATTTTCTTATCCTATTCCATGAAAGCGTGTGTTGCACCACAGTTGTGTGTACTACAATGTGTTGAAAGTCATTAGCTAAGTAAGGCTGAGGAAAAGTATTCTGTCAGACAGAGATTCATAATAGATCTTCCTACGGATTTTTATTTCCTTCTAAAAGGAGTTACTAGCATGGATCTCTCCTGAAATACACCTGCTTGTTGCAAGCTTAATGGCAGAGATCTAGTAGGGGGAAGTAAATATGTCTGGAAAGCAGGTGACTATAATCTGAAAAGGAACAGAAACATGGGTGGCATGGATGCACCTTGGATGCAAAGAAACAGATCTCAGACAAGATGCTACTCTCTGTGTTTCTCTGGGCCTGAAGTGGAAGACTATCCGTGATGCTGACCAGCTTGCTATCTAATTGAAGATCCCCAGAGTGATTACATTGCTGAATGGTTGGAGATATTTTCTTAATGAACTGTTGCAGATAAAATGTCACAGTTAGCACTAGCCTCAAGCTAACAGTTTCTTTTTTTGCAGGTTGTTGCAATTGGATTTTGTTCAGGCTGCCCAAGATAACCAGTAGACTTGAGAATATAGTCAGTGTGAACTAAGTGAAGCCTACTCATGGTGATTTTCTGGTCAATGGGGTTGGTTAGCAGAGCTCAGCACTGCCCCAGCACCATGTTGGACAGTTCTGGGGGAAGGAACACAGCAGACTTTGCCTTGCCAAGTACTCTGCCATTGTTATCCTTTTTCCTTTGCTCACAGAAGGGATGTGGTTTACAGAGTACAGAGGGAACTATTCCTACAGAAGAATATTTGTTAACATGCTGTTCAGCAGATGCCACCTGGATGCTGAAAAATGTATCCTTCTAGCAATAACTTTCATTTGCTGAATAGGCTATTCAGAAAATTGACATCACTACATCGTTTTTTTCTCATTTTCATTCCAATATTTCTTTGTGTTGCCTTTTCATCCTTCATTTTCTGATTTCACAAACTTTTTTTTTTTAATTTGCTTTTTTAATATTTGTGAGGAGATTTCTTATCTTTTAAAAATTCCGTCTTTTTTTTTTATTCAGCCTGTTTCATATCAAGTTTCAAATATTATCTTGGCTTCCACACAGTCAGATTTCACTAGAGTGCATCTTTTCAAATATCCTATCTCACTAGCTTCCTCTTAGGTGCCAAAGAACAGTTATAGCCTCAGTCCATTAAAAATACATTGACTATCAGCAAGGTCAGAATAGAAGCATTGAAAGAGTAGTTTGTTATTTAGCATTCAGTTGCAGAGAGCAGGTGATTTTTTTAAAGTCATATTAAATTGAAATGAAAAAAGCGCGCATCTCATCGCTGCTAGAGCCATAACATTCTCTGATGCTCTCAGTGATGGCCACCTCCCACTGCAACCAGCAGAAGCTTCTTGGCATCATGTCCCAGAGGTCAGCACTCTGCAGCTGCTTTGGAAAGGAGCCAAATAGCTTGCTCACAGATATGTCCTCCTTGTGAAGAACATTTAGCCATTAGACTCTATGCCAAAAGAAGGGAATCTAGTGAGAACATCCTGCTACTGAAGTGTTGCCCACAGGAGAAACCTTTTCTGACAGAGTGTAAATGCCTTTATTTTCTTCTTCCTTTGAACAAGAGTGGACAGAATTTGTGGAAAGTGTGCATTAAATAGCTAAACTACAGCATTTGTCATGTTCTGGTAGATATCTTAAAGAACCCATAGAGTAATTCTGGCTAATTGGCTCATACAAGAATGATGTAAAGTAAACTACTTAGAAAACAGCAAGCTGGGAACTTCTCCCAGTGTCGACAACATGAAAAGTAATATAAATAACAATATTAATTCTTCTTCTTTGTAATTACATTTCTGTAGCAACTCCTCTCAAAAGAGTGCATTTGCCCTATTGTAAATAACTGAAGGATACCACTCATGATATTTCCAAAATATTTTATGAAGGAAAGTGTTCATAGAGGATCATTTGGATGGCTAAATCCAGAATGTTACATTCGTCTACATTTATGTGAAAATTCCTAGTGCCACCTATTGGCAGAAATAATAAAATGTTACTTAATGTGGTGCTGCTCTTTATGAAACATATTTTTCCTGAGAACATGGGGGAAACAAATGTTTCCATTTCATATTTTAAAATACTAATAATAGTATAAATACTAGTATAAATGTTTACATTCCATATTAGTATTAAACTCTTAAGAGGCACACTAATAATTTTTCATTCCTGATGAAGATATTTACTTTCCACCTGCTTCTGCTGTGAGGCAGAGACAACGACGGCTGATGCCCAAACCATCTGACTGCAAAAAGCCTCCCAGCACCTTGACAGGACTTCTGAAATGTATCAGATACATTAGATAAACAGCAACCCCTTTTTCCTTCCTCAGGTAATTTGTAACTGAAGAGCACTAAGGAAGCCCTGCACAGCATACAGTCCTTGCTAGAAAATAATTAACACTTAACTATTTAAAGAATTCTGGTGACTGTTTGCCTCTTCATGGCAATATAAATAATCATAATGTTTGAGCAAAATTATGTTCCAAGCTTTTTACCTCAAAATTTTGACATTTGAATGGGAATGTTTCTATTTATTCAGGGAAAAAGAAATATATATATTTTTAATAAATAATTGTACTTTCCTAGTAATATTTATACTTAGGACAAAAATATGTCAGAATAAGTTACAGAAAGTAGGCTAGCCAACCATGGTCAGTGCTTTCTCCCAAATCCTATCTTTCCCCTGCTGGAAACCAAACATGAGTCCTTCCCATGGCAAAAGAGAGTGTAGGAATAAATAAAATGCCCTAAGCGTAGGGGCAGGGGCATTTTAGCCTGTTAAGGGCTGGCAAGGGCATCATAGCCTGGTAAGACTTGGTCACACCATCCATGCACATCACACAAAGAAATTCAAAATTAGTTCAGCTGCTGAAAATAAGAGGAGTGAACATTTTCATGTGGTTTAGTTTGGGCAGCGTGAAGAAAGACAGACAAACAGAGAGGATCTGGCAAAAGATGGGTACAGAGGATATAAAATTACTTTGAAGTTGTTGAAAGACTTTAAGAATTGTGAGAAGACAAAAAATTTTTAATGAGTTCAGCTGCCAATGGAGATTCCTAAACTTCAAACACTGGCAGAACTAATTGACATTAAGCAAGTATTAATGAGTATTTACATGTCAATGCATTCCATTTATAAAATATATTAGCTGGAAAATCATATATACTTTAAAAAAAATCATTTATTGTATGTTCTTACTCTGAATTTAACTGCTTGTTCAAATGAAAGTGAGCTTTCAGTACTACTTTGAGGTTAATATGAATGCACTTATCATTTTTACATAATTAGTTTTTAACAAGTATCAAGTTAGAGATCCATTTAGTACTTTTTTATTGGTTTGCATTAGCTTTCAGATCCTTTCTGAAGGAAAATTAATGAGTAAATATGGAGTTTCTGAAGCCTGATAAATATAGAAGATGAACGATAAGACACTAAGATGCTCTATTTATCCCATGATAAGAACTTGAAGATAGTGAATGCACGAAGTCACATCTGTTGATAACCAATAGTCTTTCACTTCTAAATAAGTTTCTTCTAAACACTCTGAGAAATTGCTATAATTGTGCATTTATCCAGTATGCACAGGTATTGAATTTCCAAACAGGAGTCTTGTGACTCTTATAGATGTCGTAGTCCCAAGTTAATAACAAACTTTTAATGTTGCAGTATGTGTACCATTCACCAATTTTGCAGCATCCTCAGAGGTGACATTTCCAAGCTGTCAGGGCTGAAACTTGCTGGGCTTTACTACTAACCAGCAAAAACAATTATTCTTTTAGCTCTCATTGCTTAAAATTTGTAAATAATGATAATTAAAAAAATTGTCTGTAAGCCTTTTTTTTGTCTCCCAAAATCATTAAAGGAGAAATGTAACTCACTGGTATATGAAAAATACAGTTTATAGCTATAGCTGTGGGTACTGTTCTATTTTTTTTTTTTTTTTTTTTCTAAAAGACACCTGTTTATACATGCATGAAAATACTCAGTTTAAAAACAAAACAAAACAAAAAAAACCCTGCTTGTCCAGGAATATAAGAGCAACTGCTGTAGTTACAGTTAACAAAATCTTTGTCATTAGCTGATAAAGAAACACCATGAATAGTGCTGAGGTTCTTATCTTTACCATCATTATGGAAAAAACCTCTACCTGAACCTCTCTCAAATGAAACTGTAGATTTTTCAAGCTGATATTTAAATCCCTGGGGGGGGGAAAAATAAATAAATGCATGCTTCATTTGATAGGGAAGGGTTTTTGGAAAGAGAAGGGGAGTGAGGCAGCTAGGTAATGGTACTAGATAATGGCTATTGCTGTGGGATTCACAGCAACAGCCGCAGCACCTGGCTTCCTGATACCTCTGATTTGTAAAGTGAAATAAACTGAACATTTTCACCGATTTGAGAAAAGAAATGGGCAAGACTAATCTGGAATCTCAAATGTTCCTTTGACCTAAAGGAAGAAAGTTAATATGAGGTTATTAAATTTTTATTTTTTCCTCAAATATCCTTAGCAATACACTAACTGGCATTTATCTGGCCATAAATAATTCCATTCTTCTGCTATGCTACATCCACCTGCTATAGATGCATTTCCTTATGAACCTTGCGTTATGTACAGGTGTAAAAGCCTGAATAAAGTGTCTGGGGCACTAACAGTGCAATTTCTACGTGAGAGCAGTGCAACAGCTTTTGCAGCCCTGTTTAAATTCCATTCATTTTCCAAGGCAAACTGGGCACGTGAGGTTCACTGCATATCTGCCTGCTGCTCCCATTAGTATGTTTGTTTTTTAGGACTTTGGCTTTCTTGCATCTGTTTCATTTCACCCTCGCTAGGTTTTTCAGCTCCTATGCAACTGAAAAATACAAAATAAGGGGCCTTACTGTTCACTGAACAGAGCCCTTAATACAGAAAATAATTTGGTCATATTTCAGTTATTCGAGCAGAAGTGTAAAAAAATTCTCATGAATACAATAATTTACAGACAAAGCAAAAATGTTTTTTTTTTCCTTGATGTTTTTATATCACAGGAATATGTGTATTGTTCATTTCAATTATTTTACAGATTTTAAAAATATTTTAAGATAGTTGTCCTGGCATTTTCTGTAGTTTGGAAAGCTTGCAGTCCCACCTGCAGATTGTCATGACTTTGGCACTGAATTTCTCTTTGACCTTTCCAAATCTGGATACTTCTGCCAGGCCATCAGCCAAGAATAGCACTCGAAAGAGATAAACAACTTTTCAAAATCACAAGTGACTCTGTCAGGCTGCAACACATAAAACTGATTACAGACTTTATAAAAACAAAGAGAGAGTTTTGAGTAAACACAATTCACTGTCCACTAAGGGAAATGTCTGAAATGTACTGTATTATTTGAACTGGGAAAAAAAAGAAAAAAAAGATACATGGGAAGTGCTACTCTACTCATTAAACTAATGACCAAAGTTCTTGTCCTTGAAGAAAAAGAAGAAAAAAAGCTAATCATTCCATTAAATGGATTTTCTCTCCATGGGAAATTTGATCTGAGACTTGACAACCTACCTGTAAGAATGGTTTGGATTAAAATCTAGATAAATAAAAGCTTTTATTTTTTGCCAGACAATGAACATAAAAGTAAAAGGCAAGTGTCAAAACAGTGTCAAAAAGAAGGAATTTTGCTCAGCCAGAAGAGCAGAGAAAAAAAACTTTGAATATGAGAAAGTGTGTTTTGTATTTCTCAGGTGTAAACTATGTGTCTTCTTCCACTTTTTTCTGTCAAAACTGCAAATTTCTGGAAGAATTTTCCTTGATTGTGAATTCATGCTGTTCTTGATGATCGTTTAGATTCAATGTCAAATTTCATATCTTAAGATGATGCTTAAACTTATATTTTAAAGGAAAGCTTCATAAAGGACTTCAAATTTTAGAAACATGGCAGAAATCAAAACTTGCAGAATTAATAAGGAAGGGAAAAAATCGCTTTCTATTTGTGATTTGAGCCAGCCTTAGACTTCATCTGTTGGGCTCTTACCAAGAATGTGTTTAGTTTCAGGAGAATTTCATAAAGCTTCATTACAGGTGAAGTTCAATTTAGAGAACTGCTTTTCTGAGCCTTAGTCATGCTTTTACTTTCCAATGTGCAGACAATCTATTTGTTCAGCATGTCTTTTACCGTGGTAATGGCAACTTCCAAAACAGAAGAGCAGCAGTGATTGTCATGGTATTACATCTGCAAATGCTTAGTGAGTAGTGCAGTTTGGAAAATTCAATACAATTTTAATTATGTTTAGCAGAAAATAGAAGTCATGACCAAGCTTCAAACACATCTTGGTCAGATCACAAGCAAGAAATCCCCTGACTTGAATACAAACATTGTCTGATTATTTCAGAGAACTCACATTAGGATTATGCTTTCTAAAAGCTCACATTGTGGATACAACTGTTCTTAGTTCTTTAATTCCTTTTTTACTTTTTAACTGAGGACTTTTGCTGTCACATCGTCTGAACTGTCCACTGGAAGTTAGAACATTGTATGTTAGTGATAGCTAACTTCGGGGATTTCAACTGTAAATTTTTAATGGTAAGGGACAATTGTAACTATAGTTAGCTGACATGGACATTCTCACATGATGTCCTCTAATGAACTGCAATCCTGTTATAAATCATATATCCCTATTGCTTGCTTGACACTCACTGAAGTGAGACTAATTTTGTAGTCCCTATTGTCTATATCTAACAATATTTTCCCCTTTTCTACATGGAACTCCTTCCCATTGTGCAGTGTTCCTCAAACCAGACAAACTATCGAATACGTATCTTTCATTATTAACTTGTAGTCGATTTACTTATGTTTGTCTTCTACAAAGATGAAGACACTTAATAAAATGTAAATGCATTCAAAGTGCATGCCTTCAATAATTCACAAAAATATGTTTGGGTTAAGTTCACTCATGTTTTCATTTTCCTTTCCATGTGTTTATTCCTTAGTTGCAGTTGCAGACAGTAATTATATACCCCATCAGCTCTCTTTTTTTGCTTGGCTGAACAAATGAAGCTTTCTTTGGCTCCTGCTATACAGCAAGCTCTCCAGACTCACCCTCCTAGCAGTCTTTCTCTTCACCTGTTTAGCTCTGCATTTTCAGTGTAAAACCATAACATGTGAGATACCCAGCCTGTTATACTTTAACATTAATAATTCGGTATCTTTACAGAGCAGGTATATAATTTGATATTAAGGATAACTCTTCTTAAGACTTAATCTTTCTAACACATAGTCACTTTCTACTGGTAGATTGTACTCATTCTGAATTATCAGTGTACCCTGGTCCTTCCCATTGAATATTCAAATTTTTTGCATCTAATGTGTTACTATTTCATCAAAAAGTACGTATTTAGCGTTACGTGCTGATATCTGTACAATTTTTATGAGCTCTCACATTTTCTTCAGGCTTTGACAGCATCCAGATCTTCCTATATGATATGAGTCTTTATTTTAATGGTGTATTTCAACCCAGTATCTCAGGCAACTTTTTTAGCCTGCTCTTACTCCTTCTGATGAAGCCATTAATACTAATTGCATGGTTTTTATGGGAAAACAGATTTATTATGCAACCACTGTTCTCTAAATAGAATGCACAGTTCTCTTGATTTTAACAACAACCTGCATCTAGCATTCACAGTCAATAACAATTTGCAGATAAAAATCAATCAGCCATACTTGACTGGGCTTTATAACTGCCCTACCATGCTTAACTAGGCTTGTAAAATCTCAGCTCATCCAAAATTCCTGCTGCTTTTATCTACATAATCTTTTTCTCTTCTCTTTTTTTAATGATTTGAATAAGTAACTTCTTATACCAGAATTAAGATTGAAACTAATCTTCTGTTATATGTCAAATTTTCAGTCATTATCCCTAGGAGAATGAAAAAAAGGAGCAGTGGGGGAGAACAGTGAAATGTATGGATTTCCTTTCAGAGAATGACACTTTTGAGACTTTCAGATGTTTTGAAAACTATTAGAAAAAAAGAGATTTATCTGGTGTTATTTTAAAGCCCCTTTACCATTTACATCCTAAATTATTTTATGTGCATGAAACTTGACATATAATCAAAATGTGGGGTCCCATACTGGACTCTGCTGTGATAAGAAAGAAATATTCTTAGTATTTTGCTTTTGGCATGAGAAGTCAGGATATTTTTAAAATCTATAAAATCAATCACACACTTTTTGTAAAAGTGTTTTGAGATACACAACTGAGTATGGTTGTCTAACGGTCAAGTAAAGCTGTATAAATCCCACACTACATCAGAGACAAAAGTTTCTAATTTAGTATTTTTATTAGAACAAGGAGGTGGAAAACACGCCTGGAAAATCCAGAAAGGCCCTAAGGAAAAGACCGATCCTCCAACCGATTTCCTCCCAAGCTCTGTCTGGAAGTAAGAAGCATTTGGGAAAAAAAAATAAACATCCTTCTGTGTTATAAGCCAAGGCTTGCTTACCAATTTTGCCTTTCTATATTCCCCTTGTGGAGCCACTCAAGAAAGATTTTCTTCTGTCATAAGTCACTATGCAAATGACATGTGCTGAAATCTGCTCTCTCCCAGAGGTGCAGACACATTTCATCTTCTTTCTCCCCTTCCTCTGGAGCTAACTTCAGATTCAAGGGATAATAACATGGATATCAAAGCAATACATGTCTGAAATTAAGCACAAGTTAAATTACCCTGCTAGATAGGAATTAGATTACACAGCCTCTGCAGAATGGCAATTTAAGAGGATTGTTTTTGGAGCAGAAATGCATCTGTTGGGAAATGACCACCCAAGACTTATTTCTCACTACGCCAGCATTAGAATTCAGAATTTCCCCCTTTCACTCTGGGGTCTTTGGGTAGTTGAGGAAGATTTTAGACTATAAGTAGTGTTTCAGAGGAAATTATAGTTCACAATAATATCAGATTTTTTTGCCTAACTATTTTTACTTGTCAAGGGAAGTGAGGAGTTAATATCCTAAACAATAAGGAAAGTGACAACTTCCATAGTGAGTTTTGCAGATTAGTTTTACTTCACACAAAAAAGTATTGCCTTGAAATTTTTCAAATATATTACCCTTACTGTCTAACTGTCTACAAATGCTTTCCCAGACATACATTACGGGAAGAGCATAACACTGTTTTAGAATTTCAAATTTAATGTATGCCTTTAACTATAGAAGCTTTCACAAAAAAAAAAAAAAAAAAAAAAAAAAAAAAAAAAAAAAAAAAAAAAAAAGAGAGAGAGAGAAAGAGAGATCCGTAAGTCAAATAACTCCTACTATATTTTAATCTTTTTTTTTTTTTTCTTTTCCTGGAATGTTCTTCATCTTCTTGACTCCAATAACTTTCATTTTTCTTCTTAGAACTTTATCTATATGTGATAAAATTTTTACTAATTTGTACTGCTTTACATTTCTCCATGTTGAATTTCTTCTGCCATTATATAGAAAAATGCATAAAAGATATAGAAAGCCTTTTCTCTATCTGCCCAGACTTTGAAAGAATTAAATAATTTCATCTCTATCAGATGACTTCACAGCAGGGTTGTTTTGGCTTGATTGAACCAATGAGAAACATCAGAGAACTGAAAAGAAGACCATGTCATTGATTACAATGTAGAAAATAATCCTAGAATAGAAATTTTTTATTTATTTATTTTTTTTACTATGCAAGAAAGTATGAAAGCAACTGATATATAAAATATAAGCACACTGTAGAAGAGTATTCCCTCCAGCCAATACCCTCTTGCTCCTCCAATTTAGCTTGAAAAGTGGTTCCACCTGAACCAAATGAGATTCAGCAAGGCCAAGATGTTGTACCTTGATTCTGCTGGATGAAAAACTTGCCACGAGACAGTAATGTGCTCTTTTAGTCTGGAAGGTCAACTGCGTCTTGGACTGCTTCAAAAGAGCTGTAGCCAAAAGGTAAAGGGCAGTGATTGTTCCCCACTGCTCTATCCCCCTGAGGTCCTATCTGGAATACTGCATTCAAGTCTTGGGCCATAGCATAAGGAAAATGGGGAGCTCTTTGAGTGGATCTAGAGGAGAGCTACAAAGATGATCAGAAGCCTGGAGTACCTCTCCTGCAGAAAAAGGCTAAGGGAGCTGGGCTGGTTCAACCTGGAGAAAACTGCTGAGATAGATAGGTCTTAGAGGAACTTAGAGGGAGCTTGTAAAAAAAGAGGAAGGGGGACTGAATTTTTTACACAAGCAAATAGTGATAATAGGAGGGGGAACATTTTTAAGCTAAAAGAGGGGAGATTTAGATCAGGTGTTTGGAGGAAACTTTACTCAGGAGATGGTGATGCAATGGAACAAGCTGCCCAGAGAAGCTGTGGATGCCCCATCCCTGAATGAGTTTAAAATCAGATTGGATGGGAACCTGAGCAACCTGATCTGGTAGGTGGCAGCCCTGCCTCAGCATAGGGGTTGGAACTCAATGGTCTTTAAGGTCCCTACCATGTATGGAAACAGTTTCTCTCCCTGAGATTACTTTTTCCAAGCCCCCCCCCTCCCTCTCCCCTTCCCTTACTGAAAGAGATTACTTACTTTCCAGTGGTTGTTTCCAAATACCTCCAGCTTAGGATCAACTTTTATTTAGATTCTGTAAACATGTTTCAGAAGTCTGGATAAGGAACGATTCCTCCATCCTCCATTCATTTTTCCTTCAACTGTTCATATTTTTGTTAATCGCAAAGTGTTTTCCTAGCAGATCTATTTAAACTAATCAAGATCTATTGGAGAAAACTTATTTAAACAAAATAATCTCAGAGACAAATCCCAATGCCAAATCATCAGTTTTACTGCATGTTTTCTGTTTTGCATACACAAAATTTTTGCTTAAATAAAAAAAATAAAATAAAAATAAAACCCCACCATTAAAAATCCTTTTGACTTCAAATCCCACATAATGCCTATGATAAACATAGTTTCAAAGTCTGAATTTATGTTATGCATATCACATTATGACAACTTCATATTCAGTGGTCACAAGCTGTAGCAAGGAAACTTGAATGGAGAGTGGGATGGGGATCAAAATGAGAATGATTAGAATCATGAAATAATTAAGGCTGGAAAAGACTGCTAAGATCATCTAGTCCAACCATTAACAACCAAACTAATTTCAAAGGACAGTTTTGGACTCTTTACCCACAGAAATTTTCAGAATTCAATTGGACTGAACAGTGAGCAACTTGCTCAAACTTTGGAGTTTGCTTACTTTTATCAGCAGAGTACCACTACAATTTTAAGCACCCACAAGTTTTGATTGACCATGAAAGCTGTATTGAGGTCTTGCTGAACATTTTTTGAAGTTGCACTGTGAAGTTTCTGTGATGATCCAGAATATCAGCTGGGCTGTTTTCATTTTTATGCACATTGTGATACTGAGTCTGTGATATGGTTTTTGGTTGGTACAGAGAATTGGTGAAATGCGTTTGCATTTAGCTGCAAAAAAAGCACTTGAACACCAGCATCCAATTTGCACCAGACTGAAAATCCCATAGGATTGAGAAAGCCCAGAGGACTGCATACACTCAAAGTCCTAGAGAGGCTTATGAGATACCTGTCAGCTCAGGTCAGCTGTTTCTGGGGCTTGAATCTGTACGGAGTTAAAAAAGCAATGCTTTCAGACTTGAAATTTAATAATCTCCCTAGCTAAAAATGAATGATGTGTAGCCTTTTGAGACTGTACTTGTCACCTTGGATACCTAAGAACTTCTTCCATTTAGCAATTGGTTTCAGAATAAAGCTTATAGTAATAAACTGAAAATTGTAATTACGTACTAATATATTTAAATGCCTTGTATTTCAGTTGCCTTGCCCTACTTATTTTAATCACAAAGTATATTACTGAAAAAGTGCATTTCCAATATGAATGATCATTATCTATTCTACTTTGCAAGAATACAGGACTTTAAAATCAGTGAAATATATATTTATATAATAGAGAACTCTAATCTTTGTGTACTCAAAATACATTTTGTAAGGTTATGAACAAGAAGGATGTCTACTCATTTAGGGGTGTCTGAAGAGGCAGTGATGGAAACCAAGCTTGGTCTGTCACACTAATTTATGAGAGCATGTGGGAATGTAGAAATGCTTATTCCACTAGAGTTATCTGATGGAGGACTTCTAACATGGGAGACAGCAACAAGAAAAGGAAATTCCGGTTACTGATTTGTGATTTGTGGGCTAACAAGCTATAGGTACTACTTCCAGGAAGAAAGGACATTGCAACTCATAAGATTGCAAACCAGGGCAGGAAGCAGACTGAAAGGGCTTAGAAATGTAGAGCTCTGCGTAATATAGGGGTATGCAAGAGGAAGGGGGAGCGGGAAGAACAAACTAGAGGGATAGGTACATATTTCTTATCTTCATGTTTTATAACGTCCAGTATAATTATTACATTCTTCCAATCACAATAAAAATTTTGTGGGTTGATATTTAGGAAATGATCTAAGTTTCACATTTCGAAAAATCCAATTCATTTCTATTGAAATAAACATGGTAATATTTGAGTTAGTCTTCTATGGAAAAGGATCTACCCTTTCATAGATACATTTTCTCATATACTTGGACTGCAGGAATCCCTCAGCACTCTTTTCCTTGTTTCACCAAGAACCACTTGAACTCTGGCTCCATAATTTTATTTTATTACTTTTATTTCTCAGTAGACTTTCACCACCTTCATGAATTAGTTACTTATGAAAACAAATTCCTCTTGCAAAGCAAAAAATCAGTTCTAGAGGACAGCCTACAATATCTTTTCTGGACACTAGCACCAGAGGAACCACACTGTTGCCAGGCTGGTGATAAGTGTTTAGATTACTTGAGAATCTCACTCAATGGTTTTAAGCATGTGCGAGACTTGGCTGCTTGAAATCTCAGAAGCTTCTTTTCTGCAACAAAATTTATTTGTGGTCCTTAAAGTCTCAATTGGTAAAATGAAAGATATCTTCTCTACTGCTTCTGTTGTTGCAGGCATTTGAGGGTCTATTTGCCCCTTCTGGCTGATCTGAACCAATAATCAGAAAACAGCTGCTCAAAAGTTCTGTCCCTGAAGAACAAGGCTAGAAGATTTAAACTTCCTAAGGAAGTTTCTGAAATACAGTCTCGGGGTTTTTACAGAAAATATCTCAGAGCACTTTGGAATAAGGGAATTATTGAGTCCACCCTTTGTGGAGATGTCAGAGTGGACGTCTGAGACTGGTGTCATAATACTGACTTCTCTAATTTTGAAGAGATTTAGCCCCAAAGCGCAACTCCACACAGAAGTTTCTGCAGAGGTACAGGTTCCTGTACAGCAACTTCTGATATAAGATGAACATCATCCAAAACAAAGATTAGGAGAGAAAATCTTACATGTTTAGCAGCTGGACCATGCAGAAACATTTGTTGTTTCTGAAAAATTTCAGTCCTGTTCTTACCTCATTCAAACTTTTCTCAAGCTGCCATTCCATCATGTTACTGAGACTTCCCCAAAAAAGATTATCCAATGACTACATTAATGCTTTTTGTTTTGTTTTGTTTTGTTTTACAATAAATCTGTTCAAATATGTAAGACTTTGCTGGTCAGTAAGGACCACACCAGTCTTGTTCTGGTCTAACATATATATCTTCATGTCGACGATGTTTTTGAAGATCAGGTGGAAACATGGGGGTCACAATTATGCTTGAACTATGATTTTGATTTACAGTCTTGGAAAGGTATGTGTATTTAAATGTTCCTCTGTCAAATTAGGCTTCTAACTAACTGTATCTGCCTATAGGCTTTTTGTTCCCTTTGTCTTATAACCCCACAAGAGCACATTTTTCAGGTTTCTGCATTGCTTTGAGATTATGCTTGGAACATTTTTTTAATCCATATAAATACTGTACTTTGAAATTTTTGTTTTTTAAACTGTTCCCTAGCAACAACATATTTATCATTTTCAGGCAATGCAATGACATATTGCCATTTAGCTACACTAATTGTGATTTTTTTTTTTTTTTTTCTTTCCCAGACAAGGAAATAGCAAGCACTCAAGGCAATATTAAATTAGAAGGAGCAGAGTAAAAAAGGAATATTGGCAAACTCAATTTGAAAAAAAGCTCATCATTTTTATTTGCATGTAGTGACCGAGTTTCTTCCCAGTGAGGCTGATGCTGATATGCCAAAACAGCTCCCAGATACCTATAGCTGACTAACGTTCATTATTTTTAAAAAGCAAGAAGATAGAATACAATAAATTTAATGGTTCTTTACTATAACACTGTAACAGAAATATCTTTCCCTTTAACATTAGCTAAATGCCTTCTACTTGAATCTGATGCACACATAAAGAGCTACTCATATTACCAGCTAGTGATTGTAGTTCTTTAATTTCAAGGATAGATGTCACATGTCAACTTTCAGAGGGTCAAACTGCCAGTAAGTTCATATGGGAGATCATTAGTATAGCATTCTGTCATCTTTTACTCTCTGCTTCTGGTAGATATCCATTTTAAAGTATGTTCTCAATGTGAATTTCAGTGAGACTTAATGAATTAGACAATAAACCAATCTTAGGTTAGTGTTTAGTACTTTTACTAATCAGAGTAAGATTATTATCATATTGTCTTATCTTCAAATCAGACCACTTTGCCCTTCTGATAACTGAGGATGCTCAGCACAGCTGTCATCCTAAATGATTTTATAAAACTCTGTTAATGTAAGTGGATGAGCACATATGGTCTCAAGAAACAGAAGATAATCCCTCTAATGCAAAAACACCATCACAATCAATAGCACGATGGGAATATTCATTCAGAAATTATGCATTATATAATAGAATCCAGATAGTCAATAGATAGGATGTACATTATTTGAAATTATTTTATCTTAATGATCAACAGTGTCATTCTGGACTTTGAAGTTTGTATATCCTCTTTCTACACTGAGCTTCCCTTTTCTTTTAGTGATCGATGAGACAAACAAATGTGTAGACACTGGAAGGCAAAATATATTATGGGATTGTGAGAGAACAAATCAATTTTAAATGAGAGGAAAAACATAATTAATGGTGAAAGAACAATTTTTTTTTGTTAATATATATTTCTTCTCAATTACACAAATCATCACTTATAAACTGCTCAGAATGTTAAGCAGGTTGCTTCAAAACTACAACAGGCAAAAAGTGCACCATAACACCTTCCGACAGAGCAAATTCTCAGCTACAAAATGCTGTTTTTTAATGTAGTCACCACCATTAGCTGTCCATATTAACCAGCAATGAACAAGAGCCTGCATGCCATGCTCATAAAAATCTGCACAGTAATCCAGAACACAGCTTGTCTTCCACTTCCCTGTCATGACTGCTGAAATGCACCGCACACCACCTTACAGTGCTGAAATCCACTGTTTGATCTCCATAAATGTTCAGCAAATATTGATGAATATCAATGCATGCGATTTTTTTTTTCTCATAGTAGAACTCCATGCCACACCTTTCCTTCATCTGCACTTCATCGTCAGGTTGAACCCCTGCTGCTGTCTCTCACATGGCAACAAAATATAATGGGATTGGGACAAAGGCTCAGCCTCTACTGCCATAACACCAGCATCTGCCTCTGATATAATAAAAGGTACTACTTTCAGAGAGCCCTCATAGTTTTATTTCTGCATGAAGTAGAAAATGTTAAATAACTTCCATTAAGAAGTGAAATTTTGCATTTAAAACCTCTCGTGTATTCTCACAGAGCTCTTTTTGTAATTATATTTTTGATCAGAGAAATAGGAAGAAAATTAAAGCAAAAGGCAACTGTGAAATTTGAATCACGAGGGACAACCACAAATAGCTTAATTTTAAAAATCAATACAAAAAAAGTATTTGCTGTATCTTTAAATTCAAGCAACTGTGTAAAATATGGAGAATATTTACAATAAAAGTGTAAAAATCCTACAGATTTCCTGATCATGATGCTCAATAAATAAATAAAATAAAGCAAAATTTTTCTGTTGAAAATACAGCATATAGTGTTGATTTAAAACATCTTCAGTTTTATGAGTTGGGAAATAGTAGTTCTCAAGTGGGCCCTGCTTAATTTTCTACAGCTCGTCACACAGTTTTGCAGTTTTACTTCCTGCAAATTGATGTGAAGGTTATTCCTTGTTTGCTTTCTCTGTGAGTTCAGTTTCACATTGTTTTCTCTTTGTCTGTATCTTTTCAGTCATCTGTTAATTTTTTACACCATGACAGAGAACACCTGGGAGGACTTCTTATCAGTCACCTGTCTCCTTTCCATTGTACTTGAGCCTCAGCAGCAAATTTCACAAACAAGATGGAAGAAGATGACCTCAACAGGACATTTGTTTAAATAAATATTAAAGGAAAATTTCTATTACAAGATTTATTTGGGATATTTCTCTTGTATTTAACATTGTTAATCAAATTATTTTAAAAGAGAATTAATGAACTATGTTCCACATATAATTCCACAAATAATCCTTGAATAAGAAACTGAAGGTGCTTTGAGATGACACACTTCAGTTTTTTGGCTGCTAACTGTTACTGTCAGGTTTCTGATGCAAACCATCAATTAAAAGTTTGAGGTTTGCTTTCTGGCTTTGGAATGCTCACTCACAACTCAACCTTTTGATACATAGTATTTCATTGAAGTTTACCTGTTAGATAATCTGTGTGAAAGGGAAAGCCTGATCAGAGTCAGAAGGAACAATATAAAAACTCAAGATTTTTATGAAATATTTTGTTATGCTCCCTCATCTTAACCTGAGGTGTTAATTCAGATTCTTGAGGGCACTGTGCAAAAAATAAAAAAATAAAAAATAAAAATGTCCCACTTGTTCTAACAAAAGATGGCACTGAAAATTTCGCTCATTATAGAAATTGCCACATAATAAGCAATTAATTTTATAAAACCTTATATCAACCCAGTAAACAAATAAAAATAAATCAACTATGAGTTCTAAATCACTTATTATCAAATTTCTACTTCCATGTGTCAAGTGGGAGAAACAATGGTTTTACAGAGTAAGTAATTTATGTAATTGAATAGTCTTCATTGGAAAATATGCTTAAGTATATGCATGCAGAGTGAAGGGACACTAAAGAAATACAGGCAGTGTAATTTAATGGAAACTGCAGTCTTTAAAATCCTAACAATACTTGGTTTGGGGTAAGAATAGAGCGAAAAAGAATATGGCAGAATTACCCCCTTAAATTACACCCTACACTTAGAAGGAAATCCCAGTGGTTTCTAGTAGATTATGCCAAACTTTTATTATATTATATCACTGCATTCATTTCCTTGGCAGCTGGGAGACATAAATTCTTCTGGATGTGAGATGGTTAGGCAATCAGAAGTTATGAGCTGTAGGGGTGGAATAGCAGCGTTCTTGTGGAAATGGGTTGTATCGTGTCAACTTCATGACTTTCCACCTTCTACAAACCTCAGTATCTCATCTGCAGGAAGCTGAGCTTTTGCCTGGAGATATCAGCTATCCACAGCAGGGAGGATCCGTATGAAAGTTAATCAAAATCTCTCAGGATGAAATTCCCTTAAGGATTGGCACTAGTAATTGCATGTCTAAAGGGCTAAAAATGCCTCTTTGACAGCATCCACTAGAAGTGCTTTCTGGGAGAATAGATGCTTAATTCAGTATCTCACCACACGTTAAAAATAAATTAGTTGATTGGTCCCAGTAGACTCATTCAGAAACAAAGCAGGACCTGAAAAAATAATTCAAGGATGAGCTAGAATATACAGAATTTCTCAGGAATTGGGCTGTCTGAGTTTTCACATGAAAATAGATGCATTTTGGGAAACTCGTCTTTCAGTCATGAACTTCTTCTAGCTAGATCACTTCTTAAGTTCAAATTTGGAAATCTGCTCAAAGTTTTTCATTTTTCTAATTCTTAATTTATCTTAGTTTTTCTCTCTTATCTGTTTTAACTATCTTAATTTTAATAAGCAATTTATTTTTGTGCTATGTAGACAAGATTGTGTGCAATTGTTTTGTTCACTGACAACTTTCCAACAAAATGAGCAATTAAACAGGAGATATGAGCATCCAAATCTAGCAACAGAATTTTTGAGTAGTGGTTAAAACTAAAGTACTGTAAAAGAGCCTGAAATAGCCATACATATTAGTGACAAAAGCTACAATAAATGTTTTCAGCTTAATCCCTGTTACAAGGATTTGGAGCCTTCAGCTGTCTCAGACTGCTAGTCTATGGTTTAATAAAGTATATGGCAAACACTTTATTTTTGCGGTGATGATTGTCCAAATAATAAATAAACCACAAACAAATCTTCTTAAATACACCTCCTTCTGTCAAGAGTTGTGAAGAGTCCTTATTTCCAGAAGTTATGAATGCTGCATACATGGGCTGCATGAAGAAAATTAGCTTTATTTGTATTTGGCCAAAAGGCTGTGGATATGTTTTTTTTCTCTAGCTACGTGCTGTAATTGAGTCTTGTCTATGCCACTCCAACCCGCATTTTTTCAACGTATGGTACCTGAAATGACTCCAAGAGACCACAAGAAAATTTGATCTAACACAGAAGATTTTGATTGAGAGTGTGCCGAATGTGAAAGAAACTATTTCTTTTGAACTGTAGATTCAGTCTTTATATTTCACACTAAACAATTTAGGCTCTGGAAATGTAGAACGTTGTTGCAAACAAACTGTCTGGGTAGTGGAATACAAGTTGACTGAAGGGGAAACTTGGCAAGCATAGCATCATTTAGTGACTAAATTTTAATTGTAAACTACTGTTAAGAACAGCTTTGCAACTATACAAAGAAACCTTTTCTTTCATACCTGAGATATATGCCTATACTACGAGGAAAAAGGAGACAGCTAAAACATGATTCATAAGGGAGTATTAAGCTGAATTCAGGGCCATTAGAAACAAATAAAAAATATATACAGAGGATAATCTCTCTTACAGAGCCAGAGAAGCCCTTAAAAATATCATTTACTGACAATGTACAGTTACATTACCACTCTGAGGAAGATCAACTGTACCTCTTAGACAATCATCTTTCTAAGACCTAAAATATATATGCATTGGAAATAAAGTGACAGAGCAAGATTTAATGATTGTTGCAAACAGTAAATTAATACATGGGGAAAAAAAAAAAGTGATGAGGACAAGCTACATGATATCTAAAGATTGCTGATCTATAGATCCATGCAGCAGCATTCATATTTCAGTGGTGCTCATTAGTACTTCAATGTATATGTATACATATAGATCTGTAGGTATACAGATACATCTGTTAGTATATGTAAGTATGTATATACATATATATGTGTTTAATACTCCAAGTAACATCAGTTACAGATTTCTGAGTCCTGAAACAAGGCTCCACATGACAAGTTTTACTATAGCTGTGATTTAAACTTACAGCTGATATTTTAAATAATCCAGGCACCACAAGCAAGAAACCAATTAACAAACATGTTTCTTGATCAGTAAGTATCCTTTGCATCTGTTCATTATGGTTCATCATTAAGATCCATCCCCTCTGCAAAATGAGAGGGCTTGCCTATCTAGATCAAGCTCAGGCTACAAACAATGGCAGGCATTTTTACTCAACAGTTGGCAGCCACAGGCAGTGATAGTGTCCTTGCATGGTTTTTAGCATTCTTTCATTGTTAGACAAGCAGCATACAAATGTGACAGAAAGGAATTCAGAGAGGGTGTTTATTAAGACCTTTCAGTGTTGGCATTAGAAGTGAGATCTCCTTATTCTAAGCTTTTTCTTCCATACTATCTCCAATAGTTTTGATCAGAAAATCCCATTCTAAGTCAGAAGTTGTTAACTATGCTAAATTGTACAAGCATATGTGTTCTGCTGCACAGATTATTTTTGTATACTTCAGGTCTGTCCTTCTTTTCAGTACTACATGACTGCATCTATGTTTGAAATTTGTAATGTTCTCATATGACTTTTTCTAAAAAGATAACAGCATTAATAATTTACTTAAGCTAAACTCTGTAGCTAAGATTCTGCAGTAATTTAGATTACATTCATTTGTTACAAATTATTGTTCCTGCTACTGCACAAATCCCCTAGTAATCTGAGCTGTTTATTGTTAATAAATGATATTAGTACATTAATATTTTCAAACTTCAAACTGGCACATATATATGTAATTACTGCTCACTTCAGGACATTTCATCACTCTCTTCATAAAAGATCTTAAACTTAGAGATCTTAAAAATGCTTCTAAGTACCATTTTTGTTGTTGTTGTTGGCAGAGCTATAAAATAACTAGAAAAGAAACAGAATGTGTGCCATTCATGACAGACATGAGAATAAAAAGGCCTTGATTTCATTTCATTTTTTTTCCTTGATATACCTTGACAGTAGGTTTGCAATAAACTTCAGGTCTATATTTACAATTGGTTACTTCTGATGTGAAAGTTATTATCATCTCCAGTAAGGTATGAGAGTATTTTATTAGATATTATATGAGAAATGAAGTAGGCCATTCCAAGTTCTAAAGAGTTTATAGTTCTGTCATGCTAACCTGTAATTTTGTAGTCTCTTCACCTGTGAAAGAGAATGCTGGTACTTATGTAATATCATGTTAGTTCCCATAGAAAAAATACATTAATCCTTAATGTCTTTCAAGAGCTAAAAAACAATTCATTCAGCACCATGTAAATATGCTTTATGGAAAAGCTGTATATATGACAAGAACTGTTTTTATGAAGCTGGACCTAAAAAGCAAATATATCTATCTCTCAGATGTTGAAAAGCAGTGTCCGCCTTGCAGACTATGGGAGAATAGTAAGACAGGAAATGAGGATTTAACAGCAGCTTGACAAACTGTGACTAAGGGCCAATAAAAAGTACTTTGCATATTCTAGTTGCATTGGGAAAAGAAAGGCAGCATGCCAGTTGAAAGAAGACAATTTTTCCCTCACTTCCGTAAACCTATAACCAACTGCCAAGAAAAGAATTAAACTAGCTCAAAAACCATGAGTAAAATAAAGGAATGGGACACATCTGTAAAATGAATTTGTGATTATCTTTTAATATATCTGTTTCTTAATGGGCTCACTGTGAAACAGTTTTCTGATCCCAGGTTCGAACCCTATGTATGAGAGCCTTGTCCAAACACTTGAACTCTGGCAGGTTGGTGCTGTGCTCACTGCCCTAGGGAGCCTGTTCTGTGCCCATCATCCTCTGGTGAGGAATCTTTTCCTAATACCCAACCTGAATTTACCCTGATGCAGCTCCATGCTCTTCAAAAGACTAGAAACCTGACACAGATTATTATGGTTTTATTTTATGTTTATAGGTACTCAAGAATGCGCTTACCTTGTTTCAGCCACATGCTTTTCCATGCCTAAAGCATTAATTTTTATCATGAAAAATTATGTATATATGTGGCAGAGAATCTTTCAATTTGCTACTATAGGCACTGGAGAGAGCCCAGAGGTATGTAATAAAGATGAAACATTTAATATTTCCAGAAAGCTAGAACAAAAATGTAACACACAAGATTCAGCTGCTTAAGATATATACCAGTCCCAATAAAGAATTAAAAAATGAAGCAGTTTATATTTAGAAGTAAAAGATACCCAATCAATACATTTCAGGGAAAAGAAGTTTAATATATATAAGTGAATATGTGAAAAAGAAACTTCACATATTCTTTCCTCTAGGAATCAAAACTAAGAACAATGTCCATTAAATATTTCTTTTGAAAAGAAAATTCAGTATTACAAAACATAGCAAGAGAAAAAGTATTGAACCTTTGCTATTCCTTACAAAAAAAAACTATCACCAGCAAGAAACAAATTACCAAACACAGTTCTTGATCTGTTAGTATCCTTCACATCTGTTATGTAAACTGTCTTGTGCCAGTGAAATAACTTTTTGTTAGCAAAAATTAATTAATTAATTAAGACTTAAAACTAATGTTAGTATTAATAATATTGCAGTCAATTCATTTTTATGAAAAACCTACCAAATAGATTTGATGAAAAATTAAAAAACTCTGTGGCAATCTGTAACAAAGGGCTAAGTTTATTTAATACCTTTGCATAACCTGTGAAACAAGTGTATCTACACACGCTGCTCATGAATCAGCTGACACCTGGTAACTTGATAGTGTGCTCATGCACTAAATCTTACTGCATGATTCATTAGTTTTGTTTCTGCATGAGAGCATTTTATTCATTCCAGTTAGTGTTCATACATGAATAATAGAAGAAGTTCTGGTGAGCTATACTGGGGAAAAATTTTTTTGTTTACGTGCAGTATGAGAAAAATTGAATGTTTGGCAATTTATAGTGGTGAGATGCTCCTATCATACAGATATACATCATTATTATGTGTGGTCTAGTGTACATGTGATCTTTATTGCACCGCTAGCATTTGTTTTATCATCAACTTCTTTTTAATCTTCTTTGCACAGCAATTCTTTGATCCTCAGCATTTGTCAAAAGAAGGGAAAACTTTCCACGTGCTGTGCTGTGTCAAGTGCGCTCTGTAGCTGGAACAGCAACAGACAGAAGGTTGAGCCACTGGAGAACCAGAGTGGATGCTTCTTGTATGACATTTTTTTTATTTTTATTTTTTTGAAGTGGCAGATATTTCCATAATTATAAGGCAGATTTAGCAATTTTTGACTTGATAATTGGATTAAAAGACAAAGATTACACAATGATATATAAATAGTTGCAAGTTAAAAAAAACTCTAAAAAAAAATTTTTTAAAAAAAAACAAAAAATCCACAGATTTCTGCTCAGAATAGGATTTGTCTGTCTTTACAGGGCATAGATAGAGGAGCTGTATGCTGTTTAGTTGGGCAACACATTGATTTGATCAACAGACTTACCTGAAACATTGTCACTGAGACATGATGCAAAGCAGGGTACTGCTAATCCTCTGTTTTTCCTTTTTTCTATAATTTTCAAAATGACTTTCTGAGTCTCATACACCGATGTAAGAAGTACAGTTCTCAACAGAGATAAACTCACAAGGAGCCCCAAGAAGAAAAGTAGGAAAACTTTCACTTCCCTTGGTTGTATCATGCAAGATCAGCTCTGCTGCCCCGGCACTATCCTGTACCCCAGACTGCACACATATCCCTCCTGGGCCTGACTGAAAGCCCACCATGATTAGAAAGGATGTTCTCTTACTTTACAATGGCTGAGGACACGCTCACAATGAGCAATTTACCCTATATTTGTGTATTTATGTTTTCACTAAATCTATGGCCTGCACAGTAGTTATTTGTCAGATGCCAATCACCATAATTTTCTTCCCAGTACAGCAGCATGTTGCAAACAACAACAACAACAACAACAACAAAACTTCTCAAATAACAGATTGATTTTAGTGATATTTTTCTTAAATCCTCCAACAAATTCATCCAAGTCTCAACTATTTTCTCACAGATTATTGCTAACTATATATGCCATCATCAATTGCAAAGTATTGCCAGAGCAACGATCGGTCTCATCAGAGCATAAATCACTGACAATAAAACTGAGTGCCTGCCTAAATTCTGCAGACATCCTTCTAGCTGCTGTATTTTTTTCACTATGTCTTATCTTTAATGATTATTGAGGGCAGAGCAGGTCCGAGACCGCCTCATGAGACTGAACGTGTATAAGACTATGGGGCTGGATGGCGTGCATCCTAGGGTTCTGAAGGAGCTGGCTGAGGTGGTTGCCGAGCTGCTCTCCATCATATTTGAAAAGTTGTGGCTGTCAGGTGAGGTCCCGGATGACTGGAGGAAGGGTCACGTCACTCCCA
>JAOWBP010002392.1:43163056-43175618 GCA_028571105.1 Tragopan temminckii
GTGGCAGGGGGGTTGGAGATTTATGATTCTTGTGGTCCCTTCCAACCCTGGCCATTCTGTGATTCTGTGATTCTGTGTGACTCCTTAGAAAATTGCAAACATATCAAAAATCATGAAACAAGCTGTTTTCCAAATGCCTGAGCTGAAGACAGCTCTGGGCTAGCAGCTTCCCCTCACAACTTACACTCTTGGAAGTCTTTCCTGCCTCTTTTTTTTGATTGGATGTAGCAATTCAGACACCCCAGAGACACGGGGGAAGTAGGACAGGTCTTTCAAACACAACAGAGTAAATGGAGCTGGGTAACCCAGTGGCAATTCTCAGTGTCCCAAAGATGAGAGAGCAACCCTTTCTGAACTGGCACAGGAGGAGGGGAAATAAACAAAAGGAAAAAATAAATGTGTATCTGCAATTCGTTTGACACGGCATAAAGGCATTGCCATGGGAACTCCCTGCAGAGGAGAGGGGCACTCGGCCTGGCACTTTCTGGGATCCGTTCAGGCACAGCTGCTGGGGCAAACCTGTCCGTTTCTTGAAATGTTTGCCGGAGGAATTAAAATATAAGAAATATTTTATTCACTTTGCTTCCAAAGGAAAATTCCTTGAAGTCCTCAGTTGTCAGCTCCGCCTGCCTTGATGTATGTTATCTCCTGTTGTTGTTAACAGATCAGTGTCACTGGGAGAAAAATGGAAAAAGGACAAAGAGAAACTGAAAGCTTTTGTGCCTCTGTTTGTTCTATGCACAGTGAATCTGATGGCTGAACACACGGTAAATGTCGGTATTCCTGAGAACTGGCACATGGTCCTGCTGCGGCAGATGTTAGATGGCCTGATAGATGACGTGATGCTATATTTTATAAACACAGCCTGTCAGAAATGCACCTGTACGTGTAATAAGGGGAAAAAGCTTGCCATTGTTTCCAGGAATATTCTGCAGTGGTACATCTGACCCAAGTATAATCCAGTCAAAAACGCAAGCGGTGGTACAGTTATTTGTGGTAGAAAAAGCATTCTCACCTTGCTGTGTGAATTAAAGCACAAGCAGAAGACTTGAAATTATTAATTCATAAGATCAATGGGAGATGGAGCCTCTAACTATTAATATCAAAACTGTATTAGCCCAGTCAGGCTGCAAAGTAAATTAAATATGTAACGTGAAAATTGTTTTGGTGGAAACTAGTATAAAAGCATGACACTGCAAGTGATAACTAGAATCAGCTACAGTCTGGAGGATGGGCTCCCTAAGCATATTCTATGTGTAAAATATTCTGGTAATTTTATTCAAGACCTACCAACATTCTTCCTACAAAGAGAAGAAGCCTGTTCATTTCCAAGGCTATCCTGACTCTCTCTGTGCTCCTTCGGGTTCACTTTTAAAATATAGAAGGCTTATTTCAGAAAAGAAGAAAAGTTTTCATGTGAGAGTATTTTAGTTGCCGTGCTTTCAATGCTAGCAGCTAAGATATCCTACTGAAAATGTTTTTTGTTTTTTTTTTTTAATTTTGTCTCTTTAATTTGCTGCGGTATATGAATGATCTGGTGGTAGATTATGAAGTGTTATATAGATTATGGTGTTAGATTATGAAGTTATATACAAGGGATACTCTGTAAAATTTGAGTTCTAAAACTTCAAAGGAAATTGAAAGGATCTCAGAGTGAATTAAAAATATGGATTTCATATTTTCCACTTAGTTATTTTATGAAGAGATATCCTGTCAAGGCTACTTTTATTCCAGAAGAGAAACTTGTAAGAAAAATCAAAATAAAAGTTATGCTATGAAAAGAAACTTGTGCATATTTACAGATTCCATTTTTACCTCTGTGATGCTCACACATCACATGGGAGATGTAAGTCACTTCCTAATGGAAAGAAATTACCCTGCCATAACGTTTATGATGTTTTCTTAGCTCAAGGTTTATTAGCAATAACTGTCATACTAGGAATCACCACTATGAAAGTATTCAATCTACTTCCAGTCTATAAGGAATGTTGCTTAATTAATTTGGTACCTTTCCCTGACTTCAAATTAAAATAGGAGCTCAAGCATGAAAAAGTAATGTGAGAAGCAGTTTACGTATGCAATCAACTCCAGATTCTCAACAACATGCTTCCATATCCCATCAGAGAATAAAGAGAGCTTATTTCTCAGGTAAATAAAACTTTTTTAGAAGTTTTAAAAGGAAATCTCTACATCTTTGCTGAGGTACAGACTTTGAACTTGAGATTTCTCAACTCTCCTGAGCATTCCTAGTTTTAAGATTTTATATTTTTTAATAAAAATATAGCAGTCTTCAAGTAGAAGAAAACCAAAGAAGAACTGCATTTTAGATTGGCATACATATTTGAAAGTCTTATGACTACCAAATGAAGATGGCTAACTTTTCAGTAACTAAAGACACAGTTTGATTTGTCAGGCATATAGCTGCCTTGCTTTAATGCTAAAAGGAAATACTGCAACTACTATTATTACCTTAAAGTGGGTGATAAAGAAAAAAAAGGTTTTTGAAAAAAGGGGGAAAAAAGCCTAATATAGTTTTGTATTCTGATACATATACTGATTTATCAATTTCAGAGTTATGTTCTGGTCACACTATAGCCTCACAAAGACAGTGGTAACCATGTAAAGATGAATGTTTGGCAACAAACAAAATCTCAAAATTTATCACAGATATGGAAAATTCTATTCTTAAAGTATATGTTGTTCATATCCTATTGCAGTGCAAATAGGAGCTTGTGACATTGCCCTGTTACTGTTTATCAACTAATTTGTCCATACTATTACTCAAATAAATATAGTATTATTTGAATTTCTGAGAGCTTATCATAGAATCAAGTCAAATATATACTTCTAGCTTCTGATTTTCATTCCAGAAGCAGATAAATCTTGCTTTCATCACTCAAATATTCCTATATGTACTTTTATTCATTTTTTTCCTATGCAGGGACAGGTCTTCCTGAGATTAGTAACTATTGAACACACAGAAAGGAATTTAACCAGTCTATGATCGAAACAATAGAATAAATCAAACCTGTCCATAATAATCTCAACAACTGCAATTCTAAATTCACTTTAAATAAAAAATTATGTACAGGAATCGCTAAGTATTTCATTTTACAAGTAACAATTTTTGTTTCTGAATGTTTCACAGATGCAGCCAGAAAAGAGTTAAAAAAGCCTTCCACGGAAACCTGTAATACATAGAGAAACAGCCTTAAGGTCACCTGTGAGATGCATAACAAAGCAAAGAACAAATGACATTGCTTCTAAAGAAAGTAGAACACCTTTAAATTATTAAAGAGAGGTCTGACTCATGTCTTTTGTCTCTAAGTTGGATGAACATTTATTTCACCCAAATCTCCAGCACCAGATGAGGCTTTTCAAAAAGTGAGTTATTTAGAAGTGAGTTATTTATTACAGAAAAGAGTTTCTTTAGAGGTTTTTGGATGAAGAGCAGTGTTGGACTGATCAGACATTACAAGATTTTCTTTTTGCTGAAGGAATGAACTTGGCTGATACCTTGCTTTCACTTCTAGTGTCTCCACTGTTATTCTTACTTTACCTCACATGTCATTAGCAGCAACCTTATGAATTACTAATTACTGGAATGATTTTTTTTTATTTGTCATCAAAACTGAGAGTGAATTTTATTAAATCTAGTTTTCTTTCACTAATCGTAACACACAAATTCATATTTGACTATTCTTCACTTTACTGAATCAAGACTTCCACAATTTGCAAGCCAAGCTTTTCTGGTCTGGAAAATAAGCCTGTCACAAGAAAGATGATACACACTTCATAGCAGATTATTCCATCAATTCAGTCAGACTCTCTAAAATATTCCGTACAAAAAACAAGTACAAATTTTATTATAGAAAGAAGCTATAATTGGTTCAGAAATTATGAAGAATCAGTTTAGTTTAGTTTAAAGATAGGTCTTAATGTGCAATGCTGAATTGTACTCATAGAAGTTGTGCTCTTCAAATAGCAGTTCTTTATAAAGTACAATAAGGAATGTGTGTTTTAGGTGAGACTCAAACACATTTGCTTTGAGTGACTTTTCACATTCCTGTGTGAAGATCAGAGCTTAACATATTCAAAAGAATGTGTAGAAAGGAAGGAAAAGGAAGTGTATTGGCTTCGATACAGGGCTGATACTTCCTTCTGCCTCTGTTTCTTGTTGGGAACTGGATAGGCTTTCCCTTAGCAATCAGAATTTGGATGAAAAAAGACAAAATTAAGCTATGGGAAAAATATTTTTTAAAAGGTGGTGTATACTTAGTTTATAACATTTCCTTTCTCTTTCAATTACTGTCTCTAATTCTGGAAGCTGTATTTTTGTCAGAAGATTTTGAAATTTCTATGGCTATAGGAAAACATGAACCTCGCTTTTTATTTAGAAGCTTCTACAGTAATACCTACTCAAGTATAAAGGTCAGGAGAATTACACCTTCCCTAAGCCAGCAGCTCTGTATGCTCAGTTGATCGTGAGGACAGACAGGTAAGGAAAGGTCAGAATGCAAAACAAAATGTATGAGAAAGGATTTATTTTCTAATTTTTCTTAGTATCTAGTAAGCCCTTTGCAATTTATTTTTTTTCATGCTAGTAGCAAGTTTAATTTCAGAAAGTTCTTGAACCAACATGTATAGTCATGCTCATGTTCAAGAAAAAAAAGGAAGATTCATGATGGAATATATAAAAAACATTATGGATTTCCCTATTCTATCTATTTTCACACATTTCATACTTTTGTTTCAAGATGTTGCCATAAAAGGCCTCCATTCACCTCCTCTGTTATCTGATCTCTTGGGTCCTGATGGGTGGAGTTAAAAGCCAGCTGGACATGATTGGGATCAACTGTCCTCACCTGGTGTGAATTAATAAAAGCACACCAAATGACCACTGATAGAAGCTGTATGTTGTCTGTAGTCACAGAAAGATTGGCTGTCATAGGATGTGAGTCTTTCTGAAGCAAGGTAGGAGAAAGAAATAAGACAAGCCTTTTCTTAGCTGCTTTTTTTTAGCTTAACTTTTGTATTTTGTTTCCTACAAATTCCAGATTTTCTGTTATGATGAGATACACTGTTTTATCCTGGGGAGTGGTTCATAGTAGTTTATGATTTTCTGTTTATTTCTGTCTTGCTTAATCAAGTCCCTGCTGCTAGTAGAGTTTTTGGTTTCATGAATTGTGGCTTGTAGTTCAGCCTCATAACATGGTTTACTGTAAAATATTTGTTTCTTGTGGGATACCTGGATAAAAAGTTATATCTTGTGGCATAAAAAGACTTAACTGGAGCTCTGTCTTTGCTGTGTCTTAAGTTCTAAGAAGTAATCTTTTGATATCTAATTTCAGAGCAAGATTGGAGGATCTATCTCCAATTTTTTAAAATTATATTATGGAGATCTAGAACCAGTTGTGAGCAGCTCTTTTCTGACTGTGTATGGGTAGTAAATATGCGTTGTGGTGGATGTGGTACATTACTGATATACTGTTACTGATTGTGTTCTGTGAAACCAGCATAAGGTATGGGCTGTGGGGATGGAAAAGCAATCTCTAACTTCTTTACAGAAAAATGTACCTCGCATCAGGAAAATCTATTTCTATACTGTACTCTACATCGCTTGCTTTGTTGAATTGTCCAGTTTCCTGATTTTCCTACCCTCTTGCTCTTATGTTCTGTGAGTTAGATTGGGAAAACCTGCATCTTCTCCTGGGAAATCAGCAGTGGTAAATTAACCTCTGTTTGGCAGTCATCCACATATGGTGCCAGCAGAATTTCAGCCTAAGTCAGTAAGAACAAGGCAATTTAAAAACATTAAAAATGCATTGACAGCAAAGGAATAAAAGCAGTCAACTCAAGTACAGCCAGAACAGATGAAAAGCACTTAAGGATACCCTTTCTCTTATTTATTTCTACAAAGCATCCTATTTTACATAAATAACTTTGTAGATAAGAATAAGCTCAGTACTGTAATTGCTAATTAAAATAGTTATTGGGAAAGAGAATTGTAACATTTTAATTTAAGAACTAGAATTAAAAAAGAAATTAAAATGTTTTGAATACATTATTAAGTTCTGTTTTTACTTATGATTTTAGATCATGTTTATCATATATTAGTCTTCTGAAAACTATTGTCTTAAACACAGTGATGCATGATCTTCATTCACAATTGCAGTGCCACGTATTAAATATTAACAATTGTACTGCTATTGAGGAAGACATTAGAAAGAGAGTGAATTAGGCAGTGAGGTAGTTCTATAAATATTTTTTCAGAACTGAAGCCTTATAACAATGTTTGCTACAGCCATGTTAAATACTGGGATTGCTGCCCATTGGTTCCTTTAGGAATGCATTTACTGCAGGTTTTAAAAAGTCGTTATATTTTTTTTAGATTAATATTGCTCTAGTGTGGATATTTAGCAAACCCTGTCTCCTAGGAATGATAGCATTCCATCAGCTAAAGATGTGTAGAAGACATGAATATGTACAAACTAGAAAAATGATCTAATATCCATAATAGATATGATAGAATAAGATTTGATGAATCATTTAGAAATAAATTTAGCTTCCTTGACAGCTTAGTTGGTATCAATGTTTTGAATTGCAATAAATTTTTCCTAAATGGGTGGTGGCAAGTAATATATTAGGATGTTTATTCTGTGTTTAAAATTTCAAAATTTAGCTGGGTCATCTGCTGTCTTTGATTTGACACATGCATTGAATTGGTAACAAGATGAAATCACTCTTCCCTGATACCATGAGAATTGTGTCAATCCCTGGTGAGATACGTGAATTTATTAACTCAATTTTATATCTTTATGGTTACCTAAATCTTTTATTTTTATCACTAGCCAGCTCTGGTAGCTGTATTATACAATAAGACATTCTCCACAAATAAAGTGAAAGAAGATTACAGATCTCAGGTGCAGGAGAATGGAGGGCAATAGTCCATATGCAATAATTACTGATATTCCACACAGAAAGTGTAATTGAATTTCAATATCTGAAATACATGCACTACTAACCCTGAAGTCAATGTTTTGTTTTTTTGTCATAGGATCCGCTATCCAAGACTGCTGTCCTTAAGCCTAGAAATTTCTCTATAAACCACACCTCCTTGGGTACATAGCTCCTTGAACAGCAGAATCCTTTTACTCGTAGCTGATCAGCACTAATGTAAAGGACTAATACTGCAAATCATAGAGTGGCTTGGGTTGGAAGTGACCTTTAAGATTTAGTTACAACCCCTCTGCCATAGGCAGGGATACTTCCCATTGCCCCAGGTTGCTCAAAACCTCATCTAGCCTGGTGTTGAACAGCTCTGGGGTGGGGGCAGAGACAACTTCACTGGGCAACCTGTTCCAGTGTCTCATCATTCTCACAGAAAGGAATTTCATCCTAATGGAACCTATGGGGTTTCTGATCACCATCCTACAGCAGTGTCATATTGGTAATGCAGAAGTCTCATTTTCAGACCTGTTAGTACAGACCCCAGCAAGCATATTCTATGCCATTGTTTTTAAAAACAGGTTTCTTTTTGAGACCTACTACTACTTATCAGTAAATCCTGACAGGATCTTATTGCTCTGATGGTTGGATATCATGTAACTTCATGAAAACATTGTCTCACAGTTCTTTTTTATGCATTCTTTTTCCAATTGTATTTTTAACCTTCTTTTTCTTAAAGATTGTTCCCCACATGTTCATAAAAGGATGCCCAATATACTTTCTCAGCTGTTATTTTTCCAAGCTAAATCAATTGTGCTCTTTGAATTTTATCTTTCCGTGTTTCACCATTCTAGGTGTGTGGGATTGCTGTTTGTTTTGTTTTTATGGGTTTTTTAGAAGCAGTTCCTGGTAAGCTCTATCCTTCTTTAGTTTAGAACCCTTAATTCATATGGTCTGCTAAAAAAGCTTCCTCCCCTTTATACAATAACATATCATTGTATAATATGACACAGAAAATACTATGCTGCATCCAGCCAGTCCAGGTGAGACGAGAAACCTTATCTGCTCAGTTCTACAGACTTCTCTGCCATTTTCTCAGCATTATTGGGCCATAGTCATGCTGGTTAATCAGTTACATTTATCTTGTAATGTTCCTCTGATTGGAGCCCTTTTTCACTTTTTTCCTCTTTCATCCCAGTTTTCAACAGCATTGAGCAAGATCTCCAGCTATCGCTAGTTTTAAGGAGAATCCTGTATTTCCTGAATATGTTGAATGAGCTAGGGTAAATCTGTATCAAGCAGTCAAACCCAGTAGTGCCTAATTATGTAATTATGTAAAATTGGCATGGATGAATTTGGTACAAGTGTGCATCTAAACATTAATAATATTCCAGGGAAAATCATGTTTCCTTAAAGCATCCTTTGCACTTTTTGTTGGTTTGTTTGAATGTCCCCCATGTCTACTTAGGTAAGACACTTACTATATACAAGTATTTCTGATGAAATTAAGAGCCATTTTGCTAGTAGCTTTACAGGAGGTGAGCTTTTCATACAAATTTGCTATTCAACCTGACTTCTAGTACTGTGTCAAAATAAAAAGTCTAGTTGTGAGAAAAATAAGTCATTTTTTGGCTTGTTTGCATAATATTGATCAATATTCAACTTTCTGTTTTCGAAAATATTTGCACAACTTTCTCTTATCTCCTCTGATAATCACGTGTACTTGGCTTTCATCTCAGAGCATCTGAAAACCTGATTAAGATGTAAAGCCAGATTCAGATGTAAATTATCTAAATGAAATTGTCCGTGATTTTATTTATTTATTGCAGATATTGTTTTGGGGAAACACTGGGCAGTTTAGTCTGGTTAATATTTATGGTTCTGCCTTCCTTCTGAAACTGTGCAAGTGCACTGTGGATGCTATTAGAAATTAATAAATAGTTGTAATATGTATCCACCTTAAAAATGTATTGAGCCAGACCATCAACTTTTCAAGTGTTATTTGCTTGGTATGAAATCACCAGAGCACAAAACTATTTTGATTTAATTGCAAAGTGCATTTCAAGTGAGTTTTTTTTACCTTTGATTAGTCTCAGACAAAAGTTCCACGATTATTAAAAATTATACAATTAAAAGCTCATCCACTATAATTAAGAGTCCTCATGCCTAGATTAAATGAAGTTTATTTCCTGCTGAAAGCACTCAAATCTAGAATGTGAAGGTGTTAGAAAGAAAAATTAAATTTACATTAAAATAACTCTACCTTCAAAATGTTTTTTTCCACTTTGATTCCGAACAAATATTTATAAAGATACTAAGATCTTCAAGAAGTACATTAAATTTGCTATTAATTATACTTAGATTTTATAATAAAAGCAAGAAGAAAATAAGGTATTAAATCTATGATGTTTCAAGTAATGCAATACAAATAATTAAGGTAGTAACAAGGTATCCATGCTATTGCATCACCAGGTATATTGTTTCTGTTTTCCCCTAAAAGAGCTGTTTAATGGTTAGCACAGCGAGCGTATTCAGGAGCATATCAAAATCAGGCCCTGTGAACCCTGAGTACACAGAATTCCACAGAATTATTGCTAGCACTAATCAGAACATACCCTTAAACTCCCCTAATGAAGAACAAACCAGTGTTGTTGCATGATACCTTCTCCTCCCTTTCTTTTGAAACTCATCTCTTCGTGAAGTTAAAAACTAAAGCCATCAAAAGAGTCGGTGCAATTTCTCTCCCTCAGGCTAGATAATTCCTGTACTTTTTTGCCCTAGTTCTTCACCTTCCTATTTTATCCTGAATATATTTTGTATTCTGTCAAAGATCACTCAAGATCTTCAGACAGTGTTTCAACACAGTAAGTGAAAGGAGTCTCTATCAGGCTACTATGTTTTCTTAACACTATTTTTTGTACCAGAATCTCATATTTCTGTGCAAAGTTGCATAAAGTTTTGTTTGAACTGTTGCAGCTTTTCTTCAGAATATGCTCTGAAAGAGGAGAAACCGTTATCAAAATATAGTAGGTTCTCACTGAAGGTAGAGTAGACTTTTTTCCTCTTCACTAGCTGCCTTCTCACCGGAGCACAAAATATATGTGCTTTTGCCTTTGTTATGATAATTTGCACTTCAAAAATGTTTCTGTAAAAATGTTTCTGTTTTTTATGACTGGTGCTGCCTTCAAGTATTTCTTGAAATAAGAGAAGCTTTGTGCTTTTCTGCATGTATTATGAAGTGATCAGGAATATTGCAGACTTTCAGAATCAATCACTTTTCTTAATAAGATCTTCTCCCTTCTAAGATCTACATCCAATGCCTTTGAGTTTTATTGAGTGCTGTGTATAGTTATGCACAGACCAGACATGCCTACAGTGTTATTGGTTCTCTTATAGCCAAGTTACGCAAAGAATCTGACTTAGCATATTGATATGTACATGCCAATGTGCTTCCAAATCATTCATGCCATTTTGATGCAGTCAGGGACTGGAAATTGAAAGGGCAATCATGGACAATCCTCATACAACAGATGTATCGTGTACTTCTGTGCTATCACAGGGCCAGAGATGCACAATGCCCTTTCTCTGCTCTCTGCTCAGGTTGTTGCACTCTTTGGAGGTGCAAAAGGCAGCTTGAACCATCCAGATGAAATGCTGAAAGTGAGAAAGTATGTTTTCTTCCCAGTTCTGACTCCCCAGAACTGAAGTCATTTGTTCCTCAGTGCTGTGAGTTGTAGGCTTGAAAGCATTGAAGGGCAGATTCTAAGCTCAGAAAAGCAGAGCATTTTCATTAGCACTGGCAATGTACGTCAAAAAACATTATATACACTCTTCAGCTGCTTTTATGTCAGCAGAAATGTTTACCTGATATTTGTTCACTTGTATCAGAGAAAATGATTGGGAATTTCAAAGCATGTGACTTTATTTTCCCAAAAAGTTATGGATGTCCAAGAACAGTTTTCTTATAAAATATTTAAAATGTTGAACTTATACAGAAGGTACAGAATCATACCATTTGCTACGTTCTTTTCTGTTTCACAAAGGTTTGAAAGCATAAAAAGAGAAAACAATGCTCCTTTTTTCTCTCTTCCATAGAAACATTTTATCACAAACTTGAGAAAAGTGAGACAGGCAGACGAAATAATTAGGGAGGAAACAGGCTGAGATACCTCTGTTTGTAGAAACAAGCTGTCTGTAGCTAATTCAAGTTACCTAAATTTCACAAATGTAGGTACACAAGTCATTATCTATTGTGTCCCCAAAGGAGTATTAATTAAATAGATTTATGTTCCACTGTCTGCAAAATTATCTTGCAGCATTTTTTTAAATAAAGCTGCTTGATTTGAATACCAAACAGAATAAAGAAAGCAACAGTTTTATAAATGTGCAATGCAAATACCTTTAGAAAGTAATGTTATGCACAGAGCAGACTTAAGGTAATGTTTTGGGATTATTAGCATTCAAGTATTTCATTGGTCAGTGTGATCCAGTACACATGTATCTTTTACATTTAAGAATACTCACATTCTTCTTTCCATCTTTCCATTCTGAGAGAATGACTACTGATATATACTTATGTGGAGCTAGAAAATATTTAGAGAAGAAAAAATTTCAAGAGGCAGTCTATTGAAAACATGCAAAGGTAGAGCCTAGCTGAGATTGAATCGTTATTTCAGTTATTTATTTCTCTAGTTGAAGAAGGATGTCACATCTCTGCTTAGTCTGCTGATAGCAGATACAGACTTGATAGAGTTGGGTGCTGTCTTCCTTTTATATCTGTAACTTTATTATTTCCCTTTTTCAAAAGGGAAATCAGAATTCCACCTATCCCCTGCCTCCGTCTAAAGAGAAGAACTAAGTAAGGATACAAAGTTCCGGCTTTAAATGGATTTTATGGTGAAAACCTGAACTAATTCTTGATCCAGCTTTGTCTTTCTGTGTTTATGCAATGCATATTAATCTGTCACTTATATGCTAAGTCTACTTCTGGATGGGATGGACCTGTTTCTCCTATGGCCTTAGGTGTTCTAGGACTCCCTATGAGGACATTAAGTGATCTCCATCAGCTTCTGAGTTAGATCTTCTATAGATGTGATTCAAGTCAGAGCCTACATGTCAAGAGAATTTTACTTGCTAAAAATGTCCTTAGAGTTCCTTGAGGTATTTATCCACGTAGCATTTTGTTAGAGGTGTGCTGTCCTGAATATGTAAGTTAATGCAGTGCATACAGTTTAATTAGTCTAGAGCCTCTCTAATTTAGTTCCCTGAGGAATTATCAACAATAATTCTGTCATATGTCATCTTTTCTTAATTGCTTTCATGCGACTAAGGGCTTATGTCAGTCTTCAAATTTTTCTTTTTGTTAGTTTTCTGTTCTCTGCAGGATCTCTGTTCTTCTCTTCTCTGTCATGGGGTTTATAAGAGTAAAATGAGAGGAAATTGTAGTATCTATGTTTTTTGGCAAATATTAAAATAGGTTTACATTTTTGTATGACTGAGCTGCTTGTCTCACTGATGTGAGATATTTGTAATCTGTCCTAACTCAAATCTGCTTAACTCAAACTTGATTTGCAATAAAAACTAAGAGTGAAGGGGGGGGGGGGGGGGGGGGAAA
>JAOWBP010002392.1:43182766-43222508 GCA_028571105.1 Tragopan temminckii
CACCGCTGCCCCCCCTCCCCCCCCCCCCTTTCTTTTTTGGCCTATGATTTCAGTAATAGTGATATATCTCAAGGCCCTGCTTTGGAAGACCACATCACCTCAAGACTTTCTATGAAATTAGATTGACTTATTGACATTGGTGCAATAAATTACAGAAGTGCACAGGGCAGCAGAGTAGACAGTCAAGTGGATGAAGAAGGAGAGGAACTAGTTCAGATTCAGGAGCAGTCTCAGTGAGGGAGAAAGTACTGAAGATGTCAGACTATTGTGTTAGTTTTTTCTTTGTAGGTTGTATCTTATCTTTGGAGTCATGCGTCTTGCAGGAATGATCCTTTCCCCAGCAGATCATTCTTGATATGGAAGAGATGCATCTTTCAAACTTTATTCTTCCAAAAGAAACAAGATACCACTAAGGAGTATAAAAATTATTCAACCCATTTGAAGAGTATTTTAACAGAGAAGCCTGAAACAGTCACGTGTTTTGGATTACATTTAAAATCAATTATGATATCTTTTGTAGAAAACACATCTAAATTACTTTGGCTGGTAATTGGATGCTTCAGAATATAACACTCACTGAGATATTGCAGATGTTGAAGTATGGATGTATAAAACCATACAATGTAAAGAATATACTGTGTGTGTATAATCAGGGCATTTTTACAATCTGTTCACACACTGCCACAGAGAAGAGTTATTCATTACAATAGAAAAGCTGAGACAAAAGGGAACAGGAATGCCTGAATAGCTGCAGGCATAAAATAGTGACAAATGTTGTGCTAGGAACAATCCAGATTTGTTGTGTTCAGGAGTCTAAAACAAGAAGGAACAACAGATGAATCCAAAGACACCAAAGTGTCTCTCAGATGCAGTTCCCTACTAGAGTGCAGAGGAATTTCCATGTCACATAAATTACCAGTATTTTGTTTTATTTATAATAAGAATTTCTCATTCTAGGTAAGGTGTTCTGTCAGATGCTGGTAGCAAAACACTACTATTGTTAATAATAATTATTATAATTTCTCATATTTCCCAGAGCCCTCTTCCCCACTGCTGTGTTTCCTCAACTGAGCAAGTTTTATAATTATTCTATGTTTTTCAGAAACTCAAAAATGGAAGAACAAGCCAACCCAGAGCAGGAATTTCTATAAATAATTACAAATGGCAAATTTATGTGAAAATAGAACCACTATTTATTTTTTGCTGAGGTTAAAATTGTGACATTTGGGGTAGATTTTGCACCAAGATATCATCATTGTTTCTAACACGGTCAATAAGAGGTATCATGTCTCACAATGTTAGCAAGCGCTGTGCTTATTGTTTCCCATTGCTCCTGAAAGCATTCCACTAAGCTAGGCATTGATCCCAGCCTGAAAAAAAAAGACATTTGATCCCAGTTCCACAGGTCGTCTTTTTTTTTTTTTTTTTTCAAATGCTTCTCATAAGACAGATAGTTTGTGATGACCTGTGAATCAATCTTTAGCTGAGAACTTCCCTTAGCTGCCTGCTGACCCTGAGACACACTGCATTGAGGCATTTCTGAGATACTGAGAAGCAAACAATATGACAGCAAAGCCCAGCCCAACACTTAGGAATATGAAGTATTTTACTCCAAATATTGACAATTTACACTGTAGTTTCTCTGATAAGTATAGTAAGTGCTTAAGTACAATTGTGCAAAATTTATGGTATCATATAGGCAGGAAACCATTTTGCAAGAGTATGTTTCAGCCAAAGGTCAGGATGTCAAACAATACACTCACAAGTAAATTGGTATTGTTTTTCACAGTGATGGTAGGTTCTGAGTAGCAAAGGCAACACGTGTTGAAGCAATTCCAAATAAAATGATGACCAAGTTTTGTTTTTGTTTTTCCTGTAGTGGAGGACACAGTCTTTCTCCCATCTTTAGACTCCCATCCTTTCTCTCATTCCTTTAGATTCCCTCTTGAGCCTTCCCCTGTTCTTCACCTCTCTGCTTTAATGCAGTGCCCTGGAGTTCTTGACTCCTCCTAGACCCTCATACCAGTCTGCTTTTGAGATCCAGACTGCTTTGTTTACCCCAGGCATCTCCTGAGGAGGGAGAGATCTGAGAGACACACCCCAACTTCTGTTCAAGCTCCAGCTGCCACCCTTACTCTGTTTTACTCGTTGTTTTACTAGCATGCCTTCTCCTGAATCCTGCTTTCTTGAAAGTATATTTCATATCTCTAAGTCAATAGGAGAATTTTAATATCCATTAATTAGGAAGCTTATTCATGCTTATGGGTAGCAAATAAGCATAAAAGGAATTTTGTTGACAGAGTAAGTACATTTATAACACAGCAGGTAATATCTCACTTTTATACCCGGTGTCATTGGATATACATTAAGTTTCAATAAGTCTTCCTATCTTCTCCATCAAAGGCTTTCCTAACTTCACAGCAAGACTTTTTCATACTCATGTATGGTTATCTGTATTTAACTCTTCCAATTTGAGTTTTCCATTAGCCAACTTCTTTGGCTGAATATTATGTACTGAATATGTACTGAAATAATTGATGACAGCAACTTATAAAAATGAAAAGTGCATGATCTAATAACTTCTGACAGAATCGTATAACAAAATATTTTGAAAAGCTCATCAAAGTTATAAAAGGTTAGAAAAATGAAGTCTCTGCGTAGTTAGTCAATATATAAATACACAAGTAGTAGAGGTTTGAAAAATGGTTGATAACATGACTATAAAAAGACAACAGTGTAACTCTTGAGTTCTGTAAAGCTTAAAAAAATAAAGTAGAAGTTTGGAGAACAGATGATTCAAAATTTCAAGAATTTTATTTACTAAATTTTTTTTACTAATTTTTAATTCTTTTAAACAAGGTCAATTAATTACAAAATTAATTCCTTCAAAATCTTCAAATTAATGTCATTTAACTCAAATTATGTATTTATTATTCGTACTCAGAAATGCTTCATTACGTATTCAGTTTTAACTAAGGTGCTTGACTCAGCCTAGGTAAGTGTTCAGATTTTACAGAAAAAGAATCTAGGTGTCTCAAAAGCAACAGTCTAAAATAAACTGGTGTCCTGTTGCTTCATCTTCTATTAAATATCTAACTACATTGTAACATACTTTGGGAATTTAAATTGGTTTTCATTTGAAAGGAGGTTGCTGTGCACTTTCAGTTTCATTCATAATTAAACAAAAAATTGGTATTTATTTAGAAAGTTCTACAAAGGCTTATGAACTGAATGTGGATGCAACACAAAGGAAATTTGGCATTAACGTCTCCTGTATGAGTAAACAAAAACAAAATTGCACTTCTGTAGACAGAAAAATACTGTAATTTCATTTGTATCTTTTGAATTTTTCAGATATATTTTATTAACATACTCTTTTTTCAATGTAATATAGGCCATTCATAATGTTTTTATAATTCTGCACAGTGTTTCTGAATAAAAATCCTTTTGTTTGTAAACATCTCTTGAAGAACACTGGTGTTTTTGTCAAAAAGAATACCAACTGTTGGCAAGCCACTGACATAGTACTGTCATGCACTGTGTTATATGCAGCTTTCTGAACCACAGTGATTTGATCTTAACAAGGAATAAAAAGAGGTTAGTTATTTTTAGCATTAAAATCTCTTTTTTATGGAATCTAAAGATGCGTTTAAGTACCTCTTCCAGTCTGGAGAAATTCTTAGATTGAAGAAGACAAAGACTAACCAATTACCTTTTATAGGGTGTTTTCTGCATAAGTGAAATACTTTGCAAACAAATATTTTACTGATATGTGCCTTTACTCCAGATAAAGAAATTTCTGACCTTATCATAGTATAATATTAGAATATTCTAATATATTATAATATATATAATCTTGAAAAACTTTGCTACCAGTTGAAGTACATGTGTCATTTGATGTATAAAATTAAAAGAAAGAATAAGAATACAGTTCTGTTGTGACATTTCTGTCCATTAATTTTCAATATCCTCTCTCAGTGAAATGTTTCAGAAACTTCTTATTTCAACTTAGAATAAATCCCAAGAGTCTAAATCTCCGATTATGCTATGCAACTAATTTTCTTCTTGACAGCTCTAATCCCAGAGGCAAAGGTATTTTTCAGGGTATTGTGAACTTCAGATAAATGCACTCCTCATGTCCACACATCAATTTCCTTATTTAAGAAAAGAAGAAGAAATTTGCTTAAAAGATTCCCTTTTTCAGTCCTGTTCTATAGAAGTGGTGGGGGAATATCTTTGGCTGTGAGGTTTTTAAAGCAGTTTCCAGATCAAAGTAATTTGGATGATCTTTAAAACTTTTGGATAGTTTTGAAGTATGACTATTATCTCTTCAAAATTTATATTTGCATTCAGGGGGCACTGTTCACTTCTGAAACTATCTAATGAATATAAATTTTTTTTAAAAATAGAAATTAGCTGATGATGTTTAGGCATGGCTGCTACCGTTATTGTTATAATACACATTCCACAGAAGTATATGTACAACCACAAAATGTTCTTGAAAAGTAGAGTTATAAACACTTTGTTAAAATAAGAGGATAAAATAAGATATATTGGGTTTGGTTTTTTTCTTTTTTTGCTGCAAATCTTTTTAGACAATTTCTGATTAATTCTCATCCCAGATTTTATTCCAGTCCTAAGCCATTTCATAAGACTTTAAGGAGAAACGTTTGAATTCTTTTGTAGTACATAAAATCCCTTTTCAAGCTCAGTTAGTTTGAAGTAAACAATATCAGTGTCTTGGAAGCAAGTCCTGCAATAAACATCTGGATTTTGGTGTGATCCTCAACAGGGTTTTACCCATTGCTGCGTTTTATTCTCTATCATTGAAATATATTACGTAGTTTTAAAAAAAAAAAATCTCCTGATATTTAGGTAGCTATAGAGATCACTAGGTGATAGTTACTAGCACTTCTTCATAAACATCTAAGCAGTTTATAATGGTGCACCAGTGGTTGTGTGACCTTGGAACAGTTGGAGCTGTGAGATGTATGCATTAGTAAAGTGGATCAGAGAAAGGAGAAAGAAATGCTTCCTGAGTAAAATCAGTGAACAGTGACATGGGTGAAATAGGGGAGCAGAAGATCATTGTTTGAGTGTGTTCCTTCAAAAGACTTTAAAGGTGTAAGAAGTGAGAAGTTTGTCTGAGTGGGGAGTTGACCAGATGATGGAGATGAAAGAACTAGCATCGCTACAAAAAAAAAAGTCACCTAGGGAAGGAGAGTTGAAAGGCATGAGAGTTGAAAGGGAAGGACTTCACAGGGGCAATCAGAAGAAAAGGAAGACCCAAACAATAGAGTGTTAGTGGGGTCAGAAACTGCATGAAGGATGTGAGAACTCACAGAAGATGAGGGGTGGGAGATTGGGCAGTGAAGTACGAAGTACGAGAGACAATGTTTGAAAGTTGAAGAAAGTAAGACCTGAATATACAGTATTATCAAAGTGGTTGTCATCTGCTAAAATCCAACAGCAACTGAGCCACAGCAGTAGGAAATCTGGAGATGTCCCAACAGCAATTTCAAACTTGGTACTGCTTCTTCCAGAAGGAACAGGTAGCAAAAAGTGACTGCAACTCACAGGAATTTGCTATGCCCTGGATCAGGTCCCTGATAGCAGACACTCCAGTTTAAAAGGAAAAAACAAAGAACAGAGGAAGGCAGGAGGAAGATTACAGTCTCTCAATGAGGCAGAAAGTTTGCACAGGACAGAGGGAAAAAATGATGAAAAATAACAAAACCCTTCCACTTCATTAGCTTCTGTTTTTCTTCAAATCTCATCTAAAGGAGAGGTTCTTTTCTTATCAATTTTTTTGTGTGTGTATTAAGTTCTTTCACTTTTTCAATTTTTTTAGATACATTCATAAGTCACAGCATTAAGCATTTTCCTGGATACAATCTGAAACACTACCTATGCTTATTTATGCTGGTTTTCTTCTGAATTAATTCCATTTGATGAGTCGAATTATAATTATCACACCCCATTAATATATTTATGTTGAATGTATAGATTTTATATGGAATTTAAAATACTTAGATGAATTTTTTCTCCAGTATATTAAATATTTGTATATGGTGACCAATGTTTCACAGTTCTATTCTCTTCTTCCAACAGCATAAAAGACATGACTAAGGGAAATGGGGATTATGTTAAACCAAATTTCTTAATGTTACTGTTACTTTGGATTTGATTTCTTCCTTTTATAACTACAGTTAGAATTACCAAAGTAATACCTATGTACAGTTTATGCAATTGCTGCAGGTGTGAAGTTATGTACATATGTCCACCAGGAACTTCAGTAACTTCGAAAATACAGGCAGATTCTCCCAAATCCCTAGAAAATATATACAAACATAATAATGCAGGGAAATGATGAGTGAGTTTTCACTAAAGCAGAATTTTTCTCTCTTTCTCTTTTGTTTCTATGGATAAGTATAGTAATAGCACACGCCATGACAGATAATGAATTGTGCTGATTCATAAATAACACTAATATATAGCTGTGTAAAAAAAAAAATATATATATATATATATACACACATACACACACACACATAATTGAGGACTCACATTTTCAGTGTTGCTGCTTTTTCTTCAGAGAATTCCTCTCCTAAATTTGCTATGATGGACTTATAAAGATTCAATTGTGTCTTTAATCTCCTTAAAAGCACGATTAAACAGATGCTTCCAAAATGCCACTGTCACACACAAATATAATCATTAGCCATTTTACACATCCTTTCCATAAAAAAATTTCAGAGCATGCCAAAAATCAAAGACTGTATTCAGTACCAAAGTACATTAATAATAGTTGTATGTCATAAGAGATTCAGTCATCCTAACATTAATTTCATAACCCTCAAAGATAACTGCGTAAGATCACAAAATTAATTCAATTTTTTATACTTTGTTAGTAAGTCCAGTCCCATGCTTAGAGAGCATTCTGTAAGTCGGGAAAAAGGTACTGGAGTATTCGGTTTTGGACATCAGTGTGTTCTGCTGTTTCAGCATTGCATCCTATGTGTAGTACTTGAGTTTCTCACTGGGAAAACCAAAATAGATATAAATATTGTTCTAACAACAAGAACTATTTTAAGGATAAAGGATTAGCACAAATTTTCCAAGTGGTCACATTCAGAGATTTTATCATGATGAAAACAAAAATCCTAATGTTAAAATTGGATTTATTTTCTTATTTTTAGAATTTTTCTCTCATTAGTATGTTTTGTAACACTAGTAATTTTGTGAACTATTCTTGGTGATATCAGAAGCTAGTTCCCCATTGAAAAGCTGGGAGATTGAGTGCAAAGCTCCTCAAAACTACAACACGTTGCTTTTCAACAGTGCAGTGTCTTGGATTTCAGCTGTCAGTCCAGATCCTGGCTGATGAGTTCGTGTAATCATCATTTGAAATGAAAGAGCCCACCAACCCAGCCCTATTGAAACTCAGCAGCATGGAGGAGGAACTGGAATAAACTAAATCCAACATGGCATGTGAATTTTAAGGATAGGTTATCATACCTTTGTTAATGCAAGCTTCTTTCATCTTCAGAAAGCTCCTGTGTTGGGCAGCATGAGAGACGCGACTCCAAGTTAAATGGGTAGCACATTTCATTTCCTATTACTGACAATTTTCCAAGTGATGTCAGCAAATTAACATTAGAATTGGGAAAACATCTCTATAAATAAACTTGATGAGCACACAGTTTGTCATATTGTAAATAAAATGTCTTCATAGATATTGTAGCTTAAGTGATAAATTATATCAAGAAAATGGTAAAAGTGCTGTAGCAATATTCTAGTTATATGAAGAACATGCCATTATTCTAGTCGCTACTGCTGTCTCAACTGTTGTGGGGCATCTCTGACAGATGACTGATTTTCCCTAGAGCTGTTTGCATTTCAATTGCAACTTCAAGATGAAGCTAGAGCAGAAAAAAATTTATAATGAGTTTTGCAAATACCAGTTCCTAAAAAAAAAAAAAAAAGTCTAATAGGAATATGTCAGATACTTCAAGACATAAAGCGTTTGTGTCCCTTTTTCCGAGATCTTCATGGATCTTATGAGAATAAAGTTTATTTATCAACATAGCAGCTTATAAATAATAGGTAATAGTAAGCTTGGAAAGCAAGTTTCCATTTCATGTTTCATACTGGAAATCTAAGAATTAAATTCAACTAATAAGCAATCAAATGATTAAAAATATACTACGTGACGCTTCACCAGGATGAACAGCACAAATGTGGAATAATGAATACTTACAATGAACTTCTAACAGGCAATCTTCAGAGCTAAATGTGCTGAGAAACAATACAGTGAATAATGAATACATCAGAAAAAATAACGACCCATATATGAACAAATCTAGCACAGAAAAAAAAAAGATAAAAATATGATAAATTAATAAGTGCTTTGTTATTAATTATTCACCTAACTGTTCCTGGCTGTAGAAAAGGACTTCTTTTCCTCGCAGTTCTGCCACAATAAATCTTGAATTACTTTGGTTATGTCCATCCTAATTCACAAGTATACTCAGATAGGTACTTCTGTTTTACCTGACACCAGTGTAGCTGAATTTCTCAACACTGGTTAAAATGACTGAGATCCTGGACCGTGTTTCTCTCTCAATCTATCTGAGTTTCTGAATGGGCCCTGCTAACATCAACAATTTAAACTTCACTCTCTCTGTAAAGTGTAAAATTATTCCTATATTCCTTAAGGTTAGAGAAAACTATTTGACTACCTAATCTGCTCCCCTGTATGAAGGGGACCATGAGATTCACCAGTTTTTCTTCTGTTAAGCTTAAAAGCACATAAGTAAACTCACATGTAGGTATTTCATATTTTAATATAATCATTAATGAAAAGGCAGAGAAAAGAACTCAGAGTTTAAACTCTTACCCTAGGTTCTCAGTTTACAGAATTTAAAGTTATCTTAGGTCCTAGAGTTTACCATGTAGCAGAACCGTGAATGCATTACAATTTTACTGTTGTCATTAAATCACAGCATCCTTCACCAGATTTCCAAAAATCAGAGAAATGTACCCACTTCATACAGAAGAGAGCAAATTTAATTGAGGATCTTGACCCAGGGATCATATCAGTTCCAAAATGCAGTTGTATGTTTCACACTGATAAAACCCTCTTGTTTCAAGCCAGAGAATCGCTCTAAGTCTTAATGAGTCAATTAGCTGAAAAATGGGGTAAGATGAATCATAAAATCATAGAATCCTTTGAGTTGGAAGAGACCTTTAGAGGTCATCTAGTCCAACTCCCCCGCAATGAATAGGGATATGCACAGCTAAATCAAGTTGGTCAGGGAACGCTTTCAATACTATGAATATGGATTCAGAAAAGTTTGGGGATTTGGAAAACCTTTAAAAAGCTAGAGATGGTGTACAAAATTCCTGAAAAATCTACTGTACTGTACTCTACTGTTACATGATAATTTTTGTGTATAATTTAATGGTATTGAATGTGAGACTCAGAGAATGCTTTCATTGTCAGTGAATGCTGTTTTAAGACCTAATACGTGGTGCTATAAAGATTTATCCTGTGAAAGTGTTTATATATTAATAACACTTCAATTGCAGGATATCTGCTATGTGAACTGTGCTATTATAAAATGATGGGTTTTCTAGAATGTCACTAAAAGAGAATTTCAGTGCTGACCCAAGGGGACAGATGACACGAACAAGTACAATATCTGTCACTTTCCAATCATCACTGTTTTCACATCACAAGATGTGATCATGACTCTTTTCTCCACTGCATCAGCATCATACTGATGTATTCTGGTGATTCAGCTCTCAAATAGGTTTGAAATCAGTTTACTGTCTGTAAATCCTCTTCATTGCTTTTTTTAGTTTACTTTTTTTCTTTCTTTCTTTCTTTTTTTTTTTTTAATGTATGGTCAGTGCTAAACCAAACTGTTCCCTGAGAGTTCTGGTTTCATACATGGTTTTGTACATTTATTTATTTTATGTGCACAGGACTTGCTTTGAAAAAATATTAAGTAATTTGATTCTTTTCATGAATTAGTGATTGATAGAATTCTAATCCAAGCAAACATATTTATCTTTTCCTGTTCTTGCACTTATTAGCCATTTATGTGACTGATTCTTTGATCCATACGAAAATGATTAGCTCATGTTATCTTCAAGCAACTTGAAAGTCCAAAAACTATAAAGTTGAACTCAAATGTCAGTAAATTACCATGTGGTAGATAAAAAAAACTGTTAACACTTTTTTAACACAACTGCAGTGTCAAATTAGAAAGGCTTATACAGTGTTTTTTCAGTGCATTCCATGTGAAGACGTGTTGTACACTTTGTCTTCCAAAAATTACTGGTGCACTGTGCCACTGGTTAACCATAGCAAATTTGGGAAGTTCTAATTATGCAGAAAATACATATAGTTGAACATGTTAACTTTGCAAAACCTCACTGACTGGTTCTCAGAATTAATTTGGAGACAGATTCTTTCAGCCTTTTTCTTATTGCATGATGTTTTAATCCAAAATGTTTTTATTATAACCAGAACCTTGCAACATAAGTAAAGTTGACAAAACAAGATCCTGTGTAAAAGAGCTTCTGCTACTCTGGGATGTCTGACAGCAGGACAGACAAAAACACAGAGAGATTAATTTCTCAAGGAAATAAACGATGATACCAAAATACATTTAACATCACATATCCTGAATTATCTTATTCAAAGATGTGCTTATCATACTGATCCCTCCAATACCCATTTTTTCATTCTTGTGGCAATGGTGAGTGTTAAAAGAATTACCCAAGACATCTCTGAGTATCTCATACCCAGCACATTCACTTAAGGTATTTATATGATTTGCAGACCATAAAGCATAATTCCCTCTTCATTTTGGCAAAAATGTTGACCATTAATTGAAGTGATACCATCATCCTAGGTTGAATATGAGACTACAAGTGTATGAAGCTAACAGACAATTGCTTTATTTTCTATATATTTACTCTATACTTTGCAAAGTATGACACTGTCTCTGATACAGAAGATTAACTGCATAATTGGAAATCATTATAGGACAAAACATTCACCATTGTGATTTTCACTTCATGATACAGAACTTCTTACAGCTTAATGCCTAGCATAGGCTTGCTCACCTTATTTTATTGACAATACAGGTCTACCCAGTATCATTGCCTGTATTCTTGAAAATCTTTCTTTGTAGTGATCTTTCATGATTTTTATCAGGTTGATGTAGAAAGGTTAGTGAAGTCTCTGAGTGCTGTGGTTGCCACAGAAGCTCCACAGGTTGTTCAGTTGCAAAGCCCACACAAAAGTGCAATGGTTTCATTCCTCTGGCAGAAATACAGTGGCATGAGAAATTGTTTCAGCAGTGGTGGGACTGGAGTTCTCATTGCATGGTGGAGATAAAAACTGTATACTGTTTTCTGTCATTAGCATTGCTAGGATTAATTTTCTCTTGTGGACAGTTTTTTATTCTTTGCATGATGTTTCCTTTTCAAAACTATTTCTTCTCCCTTTCTACTTTCACTTTTGGTGCAGATTGAAAAGAAATGGTTATAAATAAAACTTGAGTTAACAACCATTTCAGATGGCCCCATTATTTTAAGCTAAGCTGAGAATGAAAAAAACATGCTGCCATGAAAGAAGTTGTTGACAGACATCCCCAGCTATTTCAAAAGGTGTTCTCTTTTGAATCCATTTGGTCTTATTGAAAGGGTAAAACCTTGCATCCCTCCACTGGGATCTTTGCTGCACTTCTTACAGTTTTTGTGAAGCATTGTGAATAAGTATTAGCAAAGTGACTAACTGTCATTTTACTAAAATTAAGTTGAAATTTTTTGGCAATTTTTTCCAGTAAATAAAATTTTAAATGTTGATTATGTGAATAGAGGCTACACTTGATTGGAACAGAACTTTTCTGAGATTGGACATTTAAACTTAGAGAATGACCAGTACAATAAAACCAGCAAGGTACATTGCATAACGTTAAGTGCTGAACATTAAAAAAAAAAAAAAATTATTAATCCAGGAAAAAAATTGACAATTCAAATCAATTTAATTTGCATTTAGATATAATCAGTTCCAAGCATGAAATGTTACTTAATCAGGTAACAGCTTCATTAGCAGTAGTTAATCACATACTACCTTCAACTCATTTTCAAAACTTGGAATTTGTTATTCAAATTATAGCAATTAAAATATCTTAGTCAAGGGTTTGATTCATCTGAAAAAATACTTACGCGAACTCACCATTTGTGATACTGATCATTTAGAAATGCCAGATTGTGGACCGAATATCTAATTCTAAAAGGAAAATACATGTGATATTAGCTAAAAGGATAGCATTCTGCATGTAGAGTAACTGTAGACTTAAAGGAAACTGGATTTTTTTTTTAATTTATAGGATTTCTGGGATTTTAGTGTCACTTTATCCATATGCATTTCCTGAATCTATGAACCCAAAGAGCATATTAAAGATGCCTCTAGCAATTTTTTGAGTCACCTTTCTTAGAAAACACTGCGATCTCTGAGAGAAGGCCTCCAAAAACAAAAACAAAAAACCAACAACAAAATAGAACTATTCACAGCTTTTATTTGTCCTGTATGCAAAGCAGTTGGTCAAATCATCTCTTAGCCTTCTAAACACAGCATAAAGAAGCAGAGAAAATGGATGAAGATAAGCTGCTTTCCTTATATGTTATATGATTTACAGATATGCTAATTTTGAGTACTTGGCATAACATTATATTTTTAATAAATATGATTTCAACCGTTACGTTATAGCAAGTTGTGTGCTGGGATAAAAGATAATTTTTCTGTTCAGTGAGGATTTTAAAGAGTGGAACAGGTGAGATATAAGACACTTGTCATGTACATTCAGAGTGTTTTCATTATCTGTGTGTGATGCATAGTTTGTAGCTTTTCTGTTGTGCAACACATATATGCTCCCATTTAGTAGTGGTAGTTTAAATTTCTAAATGATGCTGGCTGACGAGGATTTTTTTCTAAAGAATGAAATAATAAAGAGAAAATAGTATTCTCACAGGTACATGGGGAGAAAAAATGCTACTAGAAATTCACCAGACTAGTTTTGCTTAAAAGCTTTTCATAGTATCCCAAGTGCTGTATATAATATTTTTGGTGTTCAGTAAATATTTGTTATACAAAGAATGGATGTCTCTTTGAAAGTTCAAACAAAGAGTTAGACAAAAGGGATGGCTAAGAACTTTTCTAATGACTAGTGTATAGTATAAAAAAATTATCACTATTCTACAAGTTAGAGAAAATTGTGTAAAATGGGAAGAACCATAGCATCAGTACTGGTATAAGATGCTTTCTTACACTTGAACCCATGGTCAGTTTGCTAGGTATCTGTAAAGTTTTCTTCACTGCTGCATACAAATTTCTATCAACAGAAGAAAATTACAGGAAGTTTTCAAAAAAAAAAAAAAGAAGTCATGACTACTTTCCTTATTAGCATAATGAGCAGCTGTTTCACAGTTAATATACTGTTTAGGTGCTATTAGCAGAGTCATGTGATTTCCATTTTCAGTGAAACATGAAAGCACAAAGAAATGATGAAACGATATCAGTGCAGTCTCTCCCATCCTCGCTCAGATGTTTGCATTTGAACCTGAAGCTTGTCTGAGATGAAGTACTATGACATGCTTCCTCTCAAAAATAAGCAGGTACATCAATTTTTCACTGTGTATTTCAGAATTGCATCCTGCATTTACGAGTTCATTTATGATATTCGACAAAGCAATGTGCAAGGTTTTGCACTTGGGTTGTGGTAATCCCATATATATACTGAGAGAAGAATTCCATGAGAATAGCCGTGACAAGAAGGACTTAGGGGTCCTGGTAGATGAAAAACTTCAGCGAGTAGAGTGCACTTGCAGCCTGGAAGGCCAATGATATCCCGGGCTCCATCAGAAGAGGGGTGGACAGCACGGCTAGGGAGGTGATTGTTCCTCTCTACTCTGCCCTTGTGAGGGCCCATCTAGGGTACTGTGATCAGGTCTGGGGCCCCAACACAGGTAAGATACGGAGCTGTTGGAGAGGGTCCAGAGGAGGGCAAAGATGATCAGTGGACTGGAGTACCTCTCCTATGATGAGAGGCTGAAGGAACTGGGGTTGTTCAGACTGGAAAGGAGAAGTCTGCAGGGAGATCTCAATGCAGCCTTCAAATAATGAAAGGGAGATTATAAAAGGGAGGTAAATCAACTTTTTACACAGGTAAATAGTGATAGGACGAAAGGGAATGGTGGTTTTAAATGAAAGGAGGGAATATTTAGATTAGATGTCAGGGGAAAATTTTTCACTGAGAGTGTGGTGAAGTGCTGGAACAGGCTTCCCAGAGGCTGTACATGCCCCATCCCTGGTGGTGTTCAAGGCCAGGTTGGATGGGGCCCTGGGCAGCCTGGTCTAGTACTTGATCAAGTGGTAGGAAACCCTGCCTGTAGTTGGGATGCTGGAAATTGATGATTCTTGAGATTCCTTCCAACCCAAGTCATTCCATGAGTCTATGAGAGATAAAAAGTAGGGACCTGAGAATCTTCCTACCCTGGACGCAGTTGCATGGGCTGCACTCTTGCTCAGTAAGGCTGTCAGTTTAGCAGTCTACTAGACTGTGTGAGCTCCATGTGCCAGCTGATAATTTAATCTTGCTCAAGCCTTTCTGCACATTTTGAATTACTATCTATTGGTCTATATTAATATAACAAAAAGTAAACAGATGTAACTCACAAAAAGATGGAACCCCTTGGTTTTCTGGAAAATCCAGATGAAGCTGTCTCGCTCCAATTTATAGGAGGGAGAGGAGGTTCTTTGATATATACCTGTCGTGAGAATAAGAAACAATGGTTCAAATGTTGATCCCACCAGTTTATTACAAATCTTAATCAGAGAGATGGGGAACGGGAGGCCGGCAACTATTACAAATTAGGGTGATGGGGAAGGGAAGGCGGGCATAGAAAAGATAGGAAAGAAGCAAGAATTGTGGAAAGCAGGGATAGTCACCACCAGGATCCAGCAGCAGTCCCGCTGCACGCTTTTCCAATAGTTGGAGGCAAAAGCACAGGGGGAGAGCAGCAGCAGCGTGACAAGTCTTAGGCAGCAAGAAGGTGCAGGAAGAAGCTGCAGGGTAAGTCCGGGAAGAAGTAGCAGGCCCAGGAGAGTCTGTCAGCATGCAGGCATTCCTCAGTGAGGAATCTGATGGCAGACACCTTTCTTCAGCATGCAGGTCTCAAGTCGTGAGGAATCTGTTGTCAGAAACTCTTCAGGGGAGAGCAGCAGAAGCATGGCTGGCCTTAGGCAGCAAGAAGGTAGAGCGCAGAACAAGTCCAGGAGGAAGAGAGGCAGGTTGTGAGGCTTCTCGTGTCAGAAAAAAAACCCTTCTTCTCCATGAGGAATCTGCTGCCAGAAACCTAATCTCATGGTTGTAGGTCCCTTTTTTATCCTTCTGCCACCATGGCATTCCTGGGCACTTGGGTAAGAGTCATGTGCAGTACCTGCTGAGAGAGCTATCTCCCTCGAGATAAATACACACAAAAGACTGCTTTCTGGCCATTAATCTGCGGTTTATCTCTCTTGTTGCCCCTGGCCTTGTCCACCTGTGTTCTCCAGACAAAGGATTTCTCAACCCTGGTCAAGAACTTGCTTGGACTTGTTCATCTGTGTCCTCAGCAAGCTTTGAGGCAATGGCATAAAAGAATTACCTCTTATAGAAGCACAAATGGTTGCTAGAGCACTTCTTACATCTGTCTTCATTTCCTTGTATTTTTATACCTCTTGTTAAAAATTCACTGATGTTTCTTTAAAAAAAAAAAAAAAAGAAGAAAGAAAGAAAGAATTATTAAAGTAACTTGGTAAATACTATTATCAGGATATTGCTCACTAAAACTTAAGAAAAAGTTCAGAAATTTATTTGCTCATAGTGGAAATTTCCAGATTTATGAAACCTTTACTTTCAGCACCATGGGCTGGACTTCTAACCTGTTAGGGTTAGAACTAACCTATTTAGATTCTTGAAGAAATAGTTGGATATCAGGATTTTCAGACAAGGATAGTCAATACTCTTAGATACTCCTGAAAAATACAGATCTGTTTTTTGTTTTGTTTTGTTTTTCTATTAACTGTCTAATGACATTTTAAAAATCTGGCACTGACAGAGAGAACAGTCACCATACTTTAAGAAGCAGAGACAATTGTCTTCTTACTGTTTGAAGAATGTAAACCTCAGACAGCCATAGCAGTCCTGGATTTAACAGCACAGTATATTAATATGTACTCTGAATTGTATTAGCCACTCAAAGCAGATGTACCAAGATCTTATTGTAGTCTGTATTTTAATGTTTACTAAAATATTATTCAGACATCAAAGAATATCCCATTCTAATACAAGTATAAAATCAATGAAAATTTCTATAATTACCATACTTTTGTACTAAATAGTACTCAAATTTTTAAAGAAAAAAGGAAACATTTAGAGCAAAGGAGCATGTCTTGCTCGTGTTTCTGTAATGTTTTAATTACCTCTAAGGTATCAGCAAATTATTTTTTAAGCTGATCTTGACAAACATTTATTTCCAGTCTCATTCAGTTGTTAAAGAATGGTGATGTAAGTGGCCACTGTAAATTCGAGACCTTCCTTTAAACAAGACAAAGGTGTAAGAGAATCTGCTGCTCTTGTAGACTAGGAAAAAGGCATTTGTATTTCCTCCTATACATCACTTGTCACTGCACATTATCTCACAGTAACAGCTGGTGACATAGACATTATACCTTTAGGAAAGTTCACTTTTCTCTCTTCCATCTGTTTCAGTCCATTTACTTCAGAGATAATACTCTGTTTTGGTTGATCTCCTCACAATATCTTATCCAGATCATAATTTAAAACTCTTCTGTTTGGGATACAGATCATGTATTTTTTTGCTTCCTTTAAAATAGCTGAAAATTATGGTTCCTGCTATTCTTTTGTTTAATGCAACAGAGGTTGTCCACCAAATTTTCCTGTAGAAAAACTAATAAATAAATCTGAGAAAACTGAATTCTCTTTTTGTATCATTCGCAGCTTGTGCTAAGTAAAGAATTTTTTCCAGACATATTTCTCTTTTGTGTTCTTTGGTAAATTCCTTTGTTTTTCCAAACAATAAGTATTTCTTTTAATTGAGTTCCATTTAAAAAGCTTTTTATGGCATCATTAAGAAGCCCCTCATCATCATCTCCTTACATACTGGAAGGAACAAACTTCCTTAAGTCTTTTCCTTGGTATCTTAATTGGGGTGACCTGGCTGCTGCCAGCTGCATAATACAGTTCTGAAGAACAGATTCATTTACCCACTTTTTTATTTTACATTCCCTGCAGTCTGAACACTGGAGATTGTTTCTGGAGATTTGAATAGCAGTTTTTGGTTATGATTTCTCTAAAATATTAGTTTCTACTTAAAATCCAAATTCAACACTGGGCCAACTTTGTTTGTTTTGTTAATATTAGCATACACAATCAATACTTATATATATTGATATACAATATCAATACTTATATATCAATACTTATATAATACTCATATTATGAGTAAGGTTCTGAGGGTTTTTAAGACAGTGCATTTTAGCTAATCTCTTATTTACAATAATAGAGACATCTTGTGATTCTTTGGCTCACTTCAACATCGGTTTGGGATTATTTTTCCTTTCCACACTTTACAAGGTTCTTTGTTTAACGGTTTTCTTTTTTAAATCTACTTAAAGACCTAGTGAATTCCCAGAAAATGAGAGAGAAGTTTAAGTTCTTACATTACTTAAGTGCTTTAATTAGATAATAGAAATGGAGGTGTACAGAAAATGGAAAATCATTTACTTTTTGTAGAAAATGTTTCCAGGCATATTTTCTTGTGTCTTGATTTTTTGGAGCTGGTTTAAATATTCTTTTTAAAAAATAGAAAATATTTCCCTCTGCCTTCCCTCTGAGCAGTTTATGACATTTTTTATGAAAATGTAAGAGTACAGCTATTCCTACTGTTAATGGGAGATGACAAAACTTAACTTCATTGGAACCAGGACAGGGCACTAAACAAATCCCAGCAATCAATTTTTTAGAAAGCTGATATTGAACAAAGTCAGTCATATTAATTTTCTCTTAAAAAAAAAAAAAGAAGAAGAAGAAGAAGAAGAAGAAGAAAGAAAAACTGCTACTGCAATACCTGCAGTAAGTTTAAAATCCTCAAAATTCTAATTCTGAAAATTGGGAGTGCTTTATAAATGTGTTATTAAATGACAAAAGCTGCTATCTGTCTTACCATCCTGGGCAGAATAAACCGCAGATGAGAAGGAATATGAAATTTTTGCCTTGGAACATATTTATTTATTCAATACATTTATCTGAGGGTGGCCTCATTTTTGTTAATAATCTGGTGGGAGACCACTCATGCAAAGCTACTCAGATGTGTTCAGTACACTTAGAAAAACTGAATCCTTAGTGCCTGGGAACAAAGATGTTTCCAGGCATATTTTAAGATGTATATTATCCTGTCAAGTTAACGGGTAGAACATTTCTCAAATCTAAACACTGGGAGTATTAAAGATCAGGAGTGATTTTCCTATTTAAATAATAGCATTTATAGGCTAGATGTTTACCTTAGAGCCTGACAAGCAGAGACTGTTAGTGAATGGAAAGAGTATATTTATCTCGCAAGGATTTGCAGCCAAGTCTCAGCCAAAAACATCTTGCATTTCATCTACTTTCAGAAAACTTTCATGAATAAACAAAAAGTATTTGTTGATTTTGAGTTTTGATGAGTGTATACATGAGATCCAAAGTAAATTCTGAGGAAGTATATTTTCACTTACTACTAAAAGGACTGGAAAGACATTTAGATTACTTATTAGTGATTCATTTTAAAATAAGTTCGCAGAGAGGAAGAAAAACAGACCTGCTGGAAAAGGCATACAAATCCTTCCATCTTTTGAAAGGTGAAGTCTAGGAAAGTGAGGCTGGAGGAACTGAAATATATTGGATGGTTATATTCTTGAAAAGTTGATATTCCCAAAATTTACTTAGAATAGACGAGAAGACGGTTAAAGCCAAAACTGTGATGTACACACCTGCAAAAACTATGATGATGTACCTCAAGAAAGCTAAATTCAGCTCATGTGGATAGCTTTCTGCAGATAATACTTCTGGAGTTTTACGAGACCCACAGTTTGTGTTACAGGATAGTCTGATAAAACCTATCATTAGGCTGATACCAATAAACGCTTAAGACGTGGCTAACTGAAAACTGCAAAATGAATGTCAGTAAGAAACATTCATCAAATTAAATATTTCTATGGGTCAATATGACACCTAGTATGATTACCAGATTAACAAGTCACAGCAATTATTCAAAGACAGATTAAATATTACATTAGTTCAGTTCACCAAATGTGTAACTATAAAGTTACACATCAAACTATGTGTACAGAGTGCAAAATGAGCACCCTGCCACATAGGCAGTGAAGTTCCTTGGGGGTAATGGTGATGCTGGCTAAATCTGCAGAGTCCTGAGTAATGGAAAGCCTAAACATTGTGAAAAGAGTGTAGGAATCATACTGAACCAGACAAGAAAGCTGTGAATTAGTTCTAGAGCAGCACTGCCTCTGAGGAGATTCTGGGATGTAAGAGGAGAACTGAATATAAATAGGATATTAACTTTCACATATAGCATTTTGAAGATATGTTATAATGCTTTACTTTGGATTTCCACATTAGTTTGAGTTCTCACAGTTTTTAAAAAAATAAAATGATGTTAGGGTAGTTTCACAAGAAGCTACAGAAATAATCAGAAGTCTGAAGAAATATATTATACGGTAAAACACTATTTGTTTGGTCAGCATAAAAAAAAAAAAAAGTGAATGAAAAAAAGGTTTAACTATCTTTTTTTTTTTTTTTTTTTTTTTTTTTTTTTCAACACACTCATTGCTGATAGGCATTTAATCTTACTGAGAATGGCATATGGCTGGAATTTGAAGCCAGGCATAATCAACTGGAAAGAAAGTATCTTCTTAGCAATGACAGTTTATTAACCAGGTATAAATTTCTCAGAAAGTCTTCTCCCTTCCTGTCTTTGCACAGTGAGGTTCTGCATAAATCACAGAATGATAAAATCTTAGAATGATTTGGGTGGGAAGGGACCTTTAAGATCATCTAGCTCCAACCCCTTTGCCATAGGCAGGGAGACTTCCCACTAGACCAGATTGCTTAAAGCCCCATCCAGCCTGGTCTTGAATGTCCCCAGGGTGGAAGCATTCACAGCCTCACTGGGCAACCTGCTCCAGTGTTTCACCACCCTCAAAGTATGGAATTTCTTTCTAATATCTAGTCTAAATCTACCCTTTTCCAGTTTAAAGCCATTTCCCCTCATCCCCTGCATGCCCTTATAAAAAGTCCCTCCCTTCCCAGCTTTTCTGTAGGCCCTCTCCAGGTACTGGAAGGCTGCTATGAAGTTCTCCCAGAGCTTTCTCTTCTCCAGGCTGAAGAGCCTCAATTGTCTCAGCCTGCCCCTACAGGGCAGGTGCTCTAGCCCTCTGATCATCTTTGTGGCCCTCCTCTGGATCCACTCCAACAGCCTGATGTTCTTCTTGGGGTCCCCACATGCTGAGTCTTTCAACAACTGACATCCCCAAATCCTTTTCCTTAGAGATGTTTTCAAGCCATTTTCTGCCCGGACTGTATTTGCGCTTGGAATTGCCCTGATCCAGGTGCAGGAGCTTTTGTTTCTTTTTGTTTTGTTGTTGGTTTGGTTTTTTTTGTTTGTTTGTTTGTTTGTTTTGTTTTTGCAAGATAGGTTTCATATAGCTATGTCTGGTTTGTTTTTATACTGAAGTCATTCTAGCTCTAGTTAGTCAGTCTTGAAGCTTAGTATAACTCTAGCTACAGCAGAATCAATCTACTGAAGGATGATAAATACTATGCATCATTTTCCCATCTACCCTGTAGGTTGGGGTTAAATAGTCTAGGGCCCCACAGCCTGGGAAGGGGCAAATAGGAGGATGGAGAATCGGGAAAAGGTAAGTCTCTTTCTTACAACGCAACAGCCAGCAAACCCAGAGAAATCAGCAAACTCCACTTCTAAAAATGACGGAATACTTTTAGATACAATGTATTTGAACTATTAAATGCTCTGTTCCAGAGTGTTGTGTATTTTATGTCCTAATATATATATATATATATCAAAAGACTCTTGGAAGATTAACCCATGCTGTTCCTCAATCCCATTTCTCAGATAACACATCTGAAATGTGTGAAATATTTAGTCAAACTGTAATACCCTTGTGTGTGCTGTTTGTCCAGCTTCCTGAGCACACAAACTTCAAAATCACTCTACCAGCTGCAGCATCCTTCTGAAAACCTACTTACTGAAACAATTTATTATTTTTTTTTTTTTAATTTCTGCTGACTCTCACAGAACCTGAATTCATTCATGGTTACATCAGGATAAATTTTTGCAATAAAATTTTATCTATACACAGAAGCAAGAATATCCAAATGAGAAAATAGTCTAGTGTCTTTATGTTTAGGAGATAAAAAGCTATTTATGCGTCTTGGGTAAAAAAGGAATTAGAGGCGACAGAACCTCTAGACTGCTCAAAATGTAAGGAAAAATTTCAGTTTTAACCTCATTTCTTTCTGTCTGGGGCAACTCTCCATTAAAGTTTAACTATGATTTCTCCTTCAAAATTATGTGATTATAACAGGTTGAAGAATGCACTGCTTAGGCAAGATCAGTCAATGGAATAAAATCAATATAATTAGCCTAAAAGCTCTGTCTAGCCTGTACATCATAGGGATTTAGAATAAAAATGCCCTTAAAAGTACGCATTTACTACTGATGAAGAAATTACAAAGAATGATAAAGGAATACTTGTACTTTTATAGGGGGGAGCATATTCCTGTTCTTCTTGTACCCCAGTTGGAGAGAAAAGAAGTTAAAAGCTGTTTCTTGCATTTGCTTTGATATTTCTCTAAGATAAAAATTTCTACTCCTTTAAGTTAGCATAAACTTCAAAACAGTGTAGTGATACTAATGATTTCAGTAAATTGGACATTTTTTTACACAAAATTATTTAGTAAAACTCTTTACAGTTTGGAATTTATTTGGAACTTCATCTTAATAAAATTGATATTCATCAGTTTTCTGAAATTCTTGCAAGTTTGTCTACTCAAGAAGATACTTTTGCTGCACTTCAATGAAAATAAATAAATAAATTTAATATTTTGAAACAAACCAAAAGTAAAACTTAGAATGAGAAAGGAAATGGACTAATTTTCTGATACAAAATATGTAAATAATAGGCCCGCTCTATGAAATACCTAAATGTCCAGTGTTTATCCTGAAATTAGGCTATGCTGAGCTCTTAGTATTTTCTCAGGCTACCAACAACATTTAGCAGACTTACAGAAGTGTACAGTTTTCAGGGAAAAAGGGAATGAATTGGATTAACATAATTTAGTTTTCTGAAATCAGTATGTAAATATTTTTATAAGAAACAATATTTTAAAGGATATAAGTATGTCTGATTATATTTTTCTGGGAAGTTTTTGGATATGTTTTAAAGTGATACATGATCTGAGAATTTGCTATCAATTATCTGTTATACTTTATCCTGCTGGGAACACATTTGTGAGAAGCTACAGTACCTATAATTTTAGGTGGTCATATTTTAAGATCTAAATTTTTTTAAAAAATAAAGAACTCAAAAAAATATAGCATATAAGTAGACCTTGTAATATACAAATGTTTCCATGTTCTCTCCATGTTGAGAACATGGAAAATAATTTCAGATCTTATAAACAACAGAATATAGACATAATCATTTTGTTGGGAAATGTTTCAGTCTTGTTTTATATTCAAGACTGTCAAAAGAAATATAACCCGAAATTCTTTCACAGATAATGAAAACCAATACCTTCTTTGCAATCTTTAAGAGAAAAATGGCAGTTTAGCCATATTTTGTCTTGCTGAATTATGTAGTATATGAACTGGGCAAGTATTCATATTAATTCCTATTTTCTGCAGTCCACTAAACCTTACAGACCTGATATCTCCCTTAGTATACATCAGCAGTCACAAATGAGAACGCACTTTCAAATCTCAAATAGTCCATGATTCTGAATATTCTTAGTAGAGTTCTAACACAGTCTTGAAAATAATAGTGTAGGCAATGAATTAATTTGGAACAGATTTATAATGATATGAAGCCACTATTCAGTGAGTTACCTAACAAATGAAAATAATGTTATGGTATATTTTTGCTGTTTCTTTTGCAGACTTATTAATCAGTCATATTCATACTGACTACGAAAAACAAATTTCAAGAGTTTTACTCATGAAAGCTATTCTAAAAATATCTTTAAGAAGAGTGTTTGTGTTATATCTATCCTCCAGTACTAAAACTTAGGAAAAAACTGCCTCAAGACTTGTATCAATTATTCTAATTTTTCATGGATGCTTACAGAGCATTTCACTTAATTCTGGAAAGTGCAAAGCCTGTTCTAATTTGGAAGCGTCTTGACTTACTGATGAGTGTCATCATCCCTGTCATTGTCAGAATCATAAGCCATGTTTGGATGTGGAAATAATTAGGTAATATTATGTCTATCATTAAGAGTTGATCACTTTCTATATCGTTCAGTGGCAGTTCATGTAATAGAAGTATCTATCTCTAAAGCCAGAGAAGTATATGACAAAAAATCTTTGAAACCCAAGAGCTTGAGTGCCTCTGGGGATTCTCACTGTGTTTCTTTCATGCAATATGGAGTTACACTGAGAATAAATTTTAAACTCTGAGTATTCACTGAGCTTTCACAATAGTAAATACATATGTATATTTACTTATAGACTCTAATGAGCCTTTCTATATTTCTTTTTCTCTTTTTATGATATTTTCCTAATCAGGTCATAAGAAGAAATACCAAACTTTGAGTAGTGTTTTGTTTTTAAGTCTTAAACACAGCTGTATACATGATTTTATTTCTCATACAAATCCAGTGTGGTTTTAGGAGAACACAGTATGTGGACTTGTTTATTTCAGGATTTAAAATTTACTTCAAAATATAGCTCTTTCTTTTTCTCACTAATGAACCATAAAGTATCAGGTTCCCCGCCAGAAACTTACTGATCTATGCTGCAGATGTTGCACATAAAAATAAATAAATAAATAAATAAATACAGCTAATATTTGTCTTTATAAATAACACAAATAGTTTTTTGATAGTGAAATAAAAAAAAAAATTATCACAGAGAGTTGCCTTTGTACAGCACACATGACTTTAGGTCAGAGAGGAACAGAGACCAGAGCAAGGGTCAGATGTGAGTGTTTCTACAGAAATGCTGGAGCTGAGGTTACAAGTTAGTTTTCATTATTGCAACAGCCTTTGGTGTTAGAAAAAAAAAAAAAAAGTCGGGTGATTAGGATTAGGTACTGAGTCTTATTCTGACCAGAAAGTCGGAAAATCTATACTATTACATCTCACATCTGATACATTTCTGCCCTCCCTTTCATGTGTGTAGTCTACTATTTTGATGAATTTCTAATCTAGCTCATAAGGTCAGATTGGGTGGTGCCATTAGAGAAGACTCACAGTCTCTTAGATGGAGAACATCCACGTGTGGATGTGTCAATATAAAAGATCTACTTTGAATTCAAGATACAATAGAGGGCACTCTTTACAAAGGCTGTATTACAGGAACAAAATAGCGTTCTCCTAAAGGCATGAAAGGGATATATTAAATTACTTCACACTCATCTTTCTTTAACTCTGGCTAAAAGACTGCGTTGATATCAAAATATCAAATGGGAGCTCAAAAAATGGACAAAGTGCCTTGTAGTGTCTGCTGACTTTATCAAACATGAATATTTTGATGTACCTAATGATTTTATCTTTGAAATAAAGTGGTAAAGAATGATCAGGGATAGCAGAAGACTCTAATTACTATCAGTGAATATCTACTAGAATCATATATCATTCAAGGAAAAATAAATGAATTAACCATGGAATTAATGATGAAACTAACACAGAATCTACTACAGGGAAATTACATTGTATTCTTGTCACTGCAATGAAAGGAGGTTCAAGCAGAGAAGCAATGAAAATGAAATATTTGTAGGAAGAATTAATGTCTTTAGCTGTCCAGACTATCACTTCCACCTTGCAAAATATCATTGAGAACAGTCACTGTGTAGAGATAGAGCCATAAAATTTATAACAATGTTGCTGATAAATACAGCTCTCAACTTCATTAAATTGTATGACATTATCTTGGTGAAGGACAGAGGAGGAGATCTTCAGATTTTACGTAGGCTGCTTCAAAAGTAATGCCACCTATTTATTTCCATGGAAACTACAACAGATATAAAGAGTGCAATAACAGTTTGATAGACTAAATTCTCAGATACGAAAGCCTGTTTTTCAAAATAGTCACCACCATTAGCTATGGATTTTCACTAGCAATGAACAAGAACCTGCATGCCGCACTTGTGAAAAACTGCACCAGCAGAGGTGACCTACTGCTGCTGTTGCCACTGCTGAAATGCACCACCCCACCTCACTGTGCTCACGTCCACTGTTTGGTCTCCATAAACATTCAGCAAGTGTCAAGGAATATCAATGGGTGCCATTTTTTTCACATGGAGGAATTCAGTGGCACACAGAATTCAGTGACACACATACTCATTTCCATGTCAGTCACCACTTTGTCAGATTGCCTCCCTGCTGCTATCTGTCACACAGCAACAAAATGTAACAGAATATTGGTGGGAAGGCTCAGCTTCTACTGCCATACAACCAACATCCGCTTCTGATTTTACAATCCAAAATAATAAAAGAGGAGGTATTACTTTCAAAGCAGCTCTTGTATAAAAGAAGAAGAGAAAGAGCAATGTTTAATGACAAAAGCACAACTCTGAAGGGACAACTGCTTGTTGTTCCAAATTGTTTGTGTAAAAGTGAAACACAAGAACAAATGAGGATTCACTGGATGAAAAGCAGCTCTGGAATCTACCCAGAATATTAAAACAAGAATAAAAAGATATACAAATAATCTTTAGAATATTTTGAAATCTTTAATTATGAGATACTTTTTATCTTTATAAAAAAATAAACAAAGTATAGTATCATATCATCAGTACAATGGCATGGACTATTTCTAGAGAAAAAGTAAGGCTGCCATGGTGCACCACTAATTTTGTTATACTTAACTTCAAGCTTGTAGTAATATGGATGATGAATCACTCATCCATCACCTTAGAAAGCAAGTCTTCCTGCTGAACCAAATTATAACAGACAGGGGCTTTAGCAACTCTGCTTAGCAGATTTAAGAGGCAGAGAGATTGTGATGAATAATGGAAATTTCTCTACAGACTGAACCCTGTAGCACCACCATATATGCATGCCTTAGAATGAGACTTACATTCTTAGATTTACCCTGGTTAGGTTTCATGGCATTTCAAAGGCATCTGGAAGAGGTAGGTACACAGTTCTTGTATAAGCACATGGGTAAACCTGCACATGTTCTTATTTCAGTGGCTTCTCTCTTCCAGTTCAGTACCTTAGCTACAAGGATATTTTTCTTCCTCTCATAGATTCCAAAACGGAAGGCTCACAATGTGCACACACTTCAAGATTTTAGGTGTAGCAACATAAAATAGTTAATCAAATCTAGGCTATTTTAATGGTACTTTTCAATGTTGAGAGCAAATCATAAGTTTGTCAAGAATATATCAAAGAAATTTTTGAATAATGCCCAGAGCCTATTTTACCTTTGTTTTCTTTAAAGGAAAAAAAGGGTGTGGGGAGGTTCTCAGCCCCTTCTCAGAACATCAAAAGCTTTGGTTTGATTAGAAACCTTCTGATTATAAGTAAATATTTAAAGCTGAATCTCAACATGCAGCTAATTATGGGAGAACTAATCCTACCATGTTATACACAGAAAATGTAATTTATTAGAGTGTGCCAACTGTGTTACATTTAAAATTGATTTTACACAGAAATAAATGGAAATGTCTTGAGAAGGTGAATTTATACTTCTGATAATAAATGCTTTCACATAGGTGGATGGTTGGACAAGATGATATTAGAGGTCTTTTCCAACAGTAATGATTTTATGATTCTCTGAAATCATCAGGGAGTCTAAAACAATCTCCATCAAAGCATCTTACTGATGGACTACTCTTGGTCTACTTCCTCATTATGGTCCAGAACTCACATAAACAAAATAGAAATGTCCATTAAATATATACAAATCATCTTCCAAAGCCTCTTTTTACACTTTTTTTTTTTAACCATTGGCATAATTTCCCACTGCCTGTTATCTCAGACCCTATTAGAAAAGAGAGGGTAATAGGAGACATTCTGTTCTGCTTCAGAGACTTCTTCAGACACATTCTGATATTTCCCATTCTTGCATTAGTTCACATTAAAATATTAAAGGCATATCACTAAGTTCCTTTGCATGCTTTTACATTAAGCTTGATTTTACTATGAGAGTTGTTTCCTCTCCTTATTAGTGTTTGGTTTATACATGATATAGCAGGATTATTAGTCTTTTTCCGTGATGACAAACTTCGCTGAACTTGTGACTTATGAATTACTTACTTGTCTTAAATAATTAAAACTGCACAGGATTGAAAAAACAAGAATGCTTGCTGTTTACTAGCATATGAAGATGCAGTCTTATATGACCCTGACCAATTTGTATTATAGACTCTACACAAAAGGGATATGTCTGTTGAACCATGAATATTTTCATATAGCTGATGGAAAAAATAATTGGAGAGATGTTGAAGGAAGATGTTTCTCCCCAGACAGAAGCATGAAGCCAAAGTGCTAGTAAAACTGTAAAGATCTTACCAATAAAAATAGAATTTTAACAGACAAAATGAGACTCAGATATTGTGGCATACACGCTAATGTGAGAAAATCATGAGTAAGATTAGGAAAGAAAAGTATAAATTTTTCTAATTCTGAAAACAATCCTGAATAAAGAGAAGTGTTTGTTTATTTAAAGGAAAGAATGTGCCTTTTATACAATACATTATTGATATACACACAAATATGAGAATGAGTGCATTGGTGGGTAACCAACAGTGTATTGCAGAAATATTTCAAAGACATACAGTGGATTTATCTACAAAGTTTGTTTTTATTTCAGTCAACATAAATTCCTACACTTTTCACATCACTTTAATATTTTAGCATCTTACATATTCAAGTGCTTTGTGAGCAGAAGATATCGATTCCTTAAAACATACCAGAAGGGGGAAAAGCCTTTTTCTGTTTTTCTTAATTTACAGATGGAAGAGCAGATGAAGGGATTAAAGATCCCTGAGGATGTAGAGTGAAAGTACTTCCCATATAGGCTCGTATTTAAACTTTCTGTTGATCAGGGTCATGTTTTCTTTCAGAATTTTGTTATGTGGTAATATAAAGCTATAGGTAACCACTGTGAATCAACTCTATATTCAAGTGATGTTCTATCATAAATCAGATATTGTTATTTCTGTGTTTTGTAAAGTATGCATATCACAGTCTGAGAGGATAAAAAAAAAATTATTTCTGTTGCTAAACACAGCCTTTCATCATTATAGACAAATTACCTATATATTTTGTAAGATGTTTACTTTCTCTGCCAAATTTATTTTCCCTTTTTATATGTACAGTGAAATGTTTTTCAAAAATGGAAAATCCAGTCTTGCAAAGCACTGAGGTTCTTCAAGGGAGGTTCAGGATATTTCTCGTCTTTACCAGTTACATTACAAATTTTTCCCTCTCCAATTAACTGACTATCCATGAAAATTTTTGCTGGATAAATGTTCTCCTTGACAGAAGTTAATTACAACTTCTCACTCGCCTTTACACAGCATTAGTTTTCGCTTTTTAGTAATGACCTGTAAGCAAACCAAAACATTTTTACAGTATTATGTTTTCAATTTCTTACTACATTCTTAAAATTTGAGCCTTAAATTGCTGTTTTGCTGTAAAGATAATGTCGCACCATTTTCACAAGTTCTGCAAACAGTATTCTGTATAAAACTACGTATATAATTCCTGGTTAAGTTTCTCATGCTTATGAGTTCAGGGATAACACTGTTGACTCTGACAAAAATGCAACTTCAGACGATTTAAAGTTTTCACAAAAGCTCATGTTAATTCAAAACTAAATTCACACATGACTGAACCTATTTTAGTTTTGCCAAGCTCAAAAAATTGCTTCACTGCAAATTCACATTCTTCTTATGTATTACAGGAGCATGTGATGTTGGTTTTGCTGCTTTTTCCAGGGAGTGTGAAAATACTAGAAGGAATATTGTACACGTATTGCAGAGAAACAGCCTTCAGTTCCTGCCGTAGATGAGTGTGTGTTATACATTTTTTCCACAGCAATATTATCTTCACTGATTCATCCAACTAAAGATATGTTGTATTGCACAGCTTGTAAACTGGGTCTCAAAGAGGTGAATCAGAATTCTGGGAAAGTCTGTACATCCTCCAGGCCTCAGCTGAAGATGTGAGAGGAAGCTGCATGGAAACCTGAGCAGAAAGGTTTGAAAGCTTCACAGGCAGCTTCTGGGCTATGCCTGTGAGATTGCACCTTCATCCCTATGCTGGAGGCACCCAGCTCCTTTGGCTTTGCAAGGGACTCATGCAGGCAGCTCCTGTTTTTGGCTGAGAGATGACTCTGACAGTCATCTGGGCTCTCAGTTCTTGGTCACTGCTTGCCAGCTCAGTGGTACAGCTGCGTGGGTACAAAGTCAGGGGTACTAGTGCTAGTTTGGACTGTGTCCCTACACTCACAGCCTGACCCAGCACACAGTGTTGACTTTGTAGAGTTCTGATCCAGGCTAATCTTTTGGAAGACCAATGACTGATTTGATAAAAATTTAAATGTATTAAAAAGTGAACTGGTTGTCTCACATTTAGTGTTTCAAAAGGAGAAATAGGGAAAAAAAAAAAAAAAGAGAGAACTTGATTTTTTGTATATATATAAATAAATATCAGCTTTTTTTTTCTTTTTGTTTTCTTTGGGTTTTTTTTTGTTTTGTTTTTTGGTTTTTGGTTTTTTAGTTTAAATGGTGTATGGGAACTGCTGAGTCACGGCCTGAACCTCTGATTGATCACCTGGGGCGAGCAATGAGTCAGCCATGGGAGCACAGGTGAAGGCAATTCACCTGTGCTTCCGGAAGGGGTGGAGCCTGACTCTACCTCTCCTAGACCCATTTAAGAGCTGACTACTGGGGGGAAGGATCTCTTATGGAGGTTGTCTCTTCTGGAGATCCTTAGCAAGCCCAGGATATGGGTGAGCTCTATATCTTTTCTTTGCTCTGGTGTAATAACAGCTTAGCTGAGCTCTTTGATATTTATAACATCTATACATTCATTGATTGTACAAATGGCATTTAAAAAAATCTCATTTTTGTTTGTTTCTAACATCTCAATTTTTCATGGTAACATCTGAATTTCCCAGAGTTTTCAACAACTGAAAATAAAAACCCCCGTCTTCTTCATTGCTTTCACTGCTAGAATTCTCAGTGTAAAATAGTGTCCAGTAAGTGCAAGCAGGTGTTGACAATAAAATTGCCTACTACCACATTAGATAGATAAAGAGAATTTCTGGTTCCAGCTCTGACAAAAGTCAATATAAAACTCACAGCTCTGTGTGAACAAATAGCATCATAGTTTGAACATATGAGACAGAGAGTAGAGTTTGGCTGTTGAGTGCTAAAAATTTCTATAAGGAAAGGGAGAAATTCAATAAGAGTTCTGAGAAGGAGTTTTATACATCATGTGCTCTCTGTTCAATGTCTTCTCTGTCTCAGGGAAGATGAGCCAACCAAAGAAACTCTCTCCAGGTGGCTGGGCAAACTGACAGGGTAAATGCCTGAAGAATTATAGGACTTATTATGGGGTGCAGATGGAAGAGAATTTTTGGATTTCATAAAATTTATTTGAGGATGTTTTAAGAGTATTGTTGAAAAGTGCAAAACTTACTGCCATATGTTTAGGGGAAGGATCAAAAGCAGATAACAAGGTGAATAAGTGAGGAAAAATATAGGAAAAGAGAAGGAAAAAGGAATAAATGCAAAGACTGACCAGATCTTGACTGGAGCAGATTCTGTGTCCCTCAGGTGTCCAGCAAGAGACTCTGGAGACACGCTTACTGCATGTTTGTCCCAGCAGCTGGCATTCCCCAGCAACCGGGAGGGACAGGGCAGAGTTACTGTGTTTATCACATCCATGAGTGCTATTTTTGTCTGTTTGGATGACAGCAGGGGCACCCCATTCTATCTCCATGGAGCTCATGGCCATTTGGTGCTTGGCCTTGGCACTGGCTAAACCTGGAACTGGTCAGCCTATACAGCCTGCACTGAAAGTATCCTACTACCTCTAGCAGCTGGCAGGGAGACTTGTCAAAGAAAAGAAGAACTAATAAGAACTGCAGTAGAACTAAGTTTCCATGACAACTTTAAACATTTTTAGGACTATATTTCTTCAATACTACCAGTGATAACTAATCATTGCTGTGAATGTTTCCTTTTTCTCATTATGCCAAGGTTGTAAATAAACAAGTGGCCTAATCTGTGCTAGGTCTGGTTTTACAAATTTTGTGCTCAACACAACCTCTAAAAGCTATAAAACCCTCTTCCAATAACAACACTAATGCGATGAATCAGGACATATTTCTCACCTTTCCCAAGACTGCAATTTGATGTAGTCTTCCTTCCAAACACGTTTGCAGCTGCATTAGGTTGTTTGATTTTCCACATTCCCAGTCCTACATGGCTGTACCCTTTGGATCATTTGTAATTGCTGTATGTGGAAGTCACTCACTGCTTTCCTCTCGTGCTGTCTTTTATGTCTAAAATGTAAAAAAGACAACATCTGTTATGGTTGGTAGGAATGATCACTGCAAAGTAGCTCACAACTATAATTAGAGGTAGTTTTCAGACTCACCAGCTGTGTTGCATCCCTCTCCATATACCTAATCTACAAGTTGCCGTTTATATACTTTCTTCTATGTACTTTCATAATTAATGAGATATCTTGAAAGGTGCTCCTTCTAAGTCAAGCACTATTACTTTTATTCAGGTTAAGTAGCATGTTGCTTAAATTGTTTTGTTGGCATCAGAAAGACCTTCAGGGAACAAAGCGCGTAATCTGTCTCGTTGGGAATATTTTAGTATTTTATTCTAATTACCTTAATTCTCCCAAGAAAAGAGAATGAGTGTAGGTTGGTGTTCTTGTTTCCTTTTTCTTTCCTCTCTGGAGTTGTAATTCTGTAGGGATATATAGAGGAAAATGAAGGATTTATTACAGTCTGTATTTATTGCCTAGTAGTGATGAATGCCATTCTGAAGTTCAGCCACTGATCATTACCTATGGCCAGAGGAATAATGCCTCTACTTTAGAGGTATACACACACGAAGTGCTAAGGTTAATATAATAATAATATATTATTATAATAACTATAATATATTATTATAATATAAGTATAAACAAATAGCGTATTCTCATACAATGCCTTTACTTCAACAAAGCAAAGATTGAATTAATACAAGAAATGTTCTTGAACTGCTATAAAGCAACAGTAAGTGCATATATCTCTATAAGTAATCTGAGATTATGATACGTGGAAATAATTGTGCTGCAGAATGGTTGCAAATGTCCACTTGGGGATGGAATGCATCTGATACATACTATTATTTTACAAAGAAGAGATTACAAGGCAGTATCATTAATAAAACACCTGCCTTCTGTTTTTTTATTTCTTTGTAATGTTGGTACACTTGTTCAACAGATTGTACTACTCTCATTGGTTCTTCTTAAATTTGCAACTTTCTTTGAATGAAGTTAACACAACGTTTGATTTTTTTCTTTGAAAAGTTTTTTTTTTTTTTTTTTTTTTTTACCTCTGTGGTGCCTGAATACTAAAAGGCAGATGAGTAGTACAACAACCTAAAAGACCAAAAAAGACGAAGAATTATGTGAGATCCCCTCTCTCTCTGATGTTTTCCTGCTCTGATGCCTAGAAGATAAGGAATAAGGATATAAATATAATAGCTAGTATTAACTACACCTCTGTAAAGCTATACCAGCTAATATTCGTAGTCACTAAGATTTAGGTATTTTTATCTACCATATAGATCCGGAATCATTGCACATCAGAACAAAGGACACATTTGCAGGGCTTCAGTCATTCTCATAGCACTTCATGGACAGGAAAACATTGGAATCCTTAAATGAGCTGCTTAACTCTATGAACTGGAAAAAGAAAAATAGCTAGTAGTGCCTCCCTTGGAGGCTGAGACACTGTTAATGGCAAAGCAAAAAAATATGATAAGGGAAAAGCTGTCCCTGCATCTCCTTTCCTCTACTAAATTTAACTAACTAAAATTATTAATCCTGATATTCACAACAGAATATGAACTCTCTGGGACTGAATATTTAACAAGAGACCTGCCTCTGATGGAAGATGGCATGTACTCTGGACTTGCCTGATGCTGTGGGATTTGTTTCTTAGAACCACAGCTGTGGCTCCAAGCAAAGTACAATGGAATGCTAAGTGAGCCGTATGTCTTTACAAACTCTAATTGCGGTTATCTGGGGAGAAGTGTACTTTGCAGTAGAGAAGACTGAAGAAGTTGAGCCATACATTTGAGGAGTAATATCATTTGTTGCTTAGCCAGCTTTGTACTCTAGCTTTTGCAGTGAATAAATGGCTAGCACTACATTACAAATCTTTCAGGTCTTTAACCTAGGAGGCTTTCTTCTACTTCAGAGCCATTTCTGTCACTAATCGAGTATTTTATATGTAATAAAAGTGGTGTGTTTCTCATTCCCCCTTTGAAAAGGCTAATATGTCATTTCAAAGTAATGACAAGCACCTAAATATGTGATTAAACACCTAAATAATTTTAGTCTCTAAGTTAACTATCGCTTTAAGTCTCTCTGCACAGAAGTTGTGGATGGATAGCATCCTAACATGCACTGAGGTCGTGTGACTACAGGTGCTAAAGCCGAATTTTTTTCACTCAAGTTCAGTGCTTTTATTTCTTCTGATTTGACTGAGGTGTAGTCTGATATGTGCAAATATATGTGAAACTAGCTAATCAATATTTGGCTCTGGTACAGGAAAACTTTAAGCTAAATCTAGCAGTGGGTCTCAGCTTAACAGACCTCATCTGAAGTCTTACATTCAGCAGGAGTCTAAATGCCTGTTTCAAACCAATCAGTATTGCCACCTGAAGATAAAAGGCTGGCAGGCAGCTGTCTGTGAGTGCTGGGAAGGAGGCTCTTCGGCTACCTTGCTCCACACTGAACTCCATCTCCAAGAGCAAAGAGCCAGAAATGAACCATGAAGATGTCACAAATAAACTGAAGCACATACAGCCCCAACATGGCCTGAGCTCCCCACACCACAAGACTTGTACATGAGCGCACAATTTCCTGTCCCAGGAGAGCTCTAGCTCTTGCTGATTGCCCAGCCTGGGTGCACTTGTGTGTACACCTGGAACCCTTGTTTGTTCTACAAAGCCTGGGGGGCTGTGATTGACAGAAATTCTGGTAAAATAATCCTTTAGTGCATTGGGTGTTTGGAGTACACTGTCTGAATGAAAATATCTCAGTTCAGGAGAATTTAGCAAACATGGACAGTTCTGGAGGTCAGTTATATGATTGCTGTGCACGTGACTGATACGTGCACTTCCCCACAATGGGGACATTTGGAAGGTTTAGTTGGAGCCTGTTCTGCTGCTCTTCTTTAATAATAAATAATAATAAATTCACCAAATCTGCACTGTTGCAGGAGCAAGGCTGTCCCTTTCATTCTGCTGCCACCAAGAAGAGATATGCCTCATGTGAGAAACCTTCCTGTGAAAAATTCAAGATCATAGGGATCTGGGCTTTGTGAAACTACTAAGAGATATAATTGATCTCATAGATAGTCTCTCTTGTAACATCATTTTAAATATGTTACTTGAATATACTGGATAAAGTAATTATAAATGAAATAATTTTGTCATCAATAGACTGTAATTGATTGATTAGTAATCAGTTTAGCATAACACAGGGAATGATTTAAGACAAGACCCAGATATCTGAGTGGTGTCATTGGAGTCAATCGTTAGGAAAGTGATTTCTATTAATGCTGAAATTTCTATTAATGCTCTATCTGCTCTTGCTTTTAGATTACTGAATAATCCAGTCTACAGTAAGGGGCAAAATATTCATAAGTTTGGGGAGAAGCTTGCAAATGTAGCTTCTATCTGTTGGCCTGCTGTTTATTTGCTTTTTTGAGGCAATTTTTTTTTTTTTAAGGTATTCTTTTTTGTGTCTCATAATGTTTAAATAAATTTAAGAATACGAGGAAGGAAGTCTGATTTTCTTTTATTTTGGAATTACTGGAATTTTTTTCTGGTAAGATTTCTATAACAACAGAAAGTCAAAAGAAAAATATTACATGGTAGATATCATGAAACACAGAAATTAGCAAGTTGCCATCTGAAATTGCTTACACAGTGAATATCTTTATTTATATAGTTAATAAACAGAATAATATCACCAAGATGCTCTCCTAATTAGTAAATATTATCAACAGATCTTAACACCCTAATTTTCCTACTTCCTTTCTTTGTTTCTGTTATTCCCTCTGAGTTCATTTTAAATTCTGCTCAAAGGCTTCTTGATTATGTGTCTGTGAACAGACTCTGGTAATGATTGCCTGATCTGACTGCTTATTTTGAGCTCTAAGATATAAAGTATGATCACTTCACTATTGCATGGCACATTGTAAACTCATGATTATTTGTCCTACACTTAAAGACCAGTGTTTTTGTGATAAGGAAAACTTTATGAATTATATATGGCTGTACAATAGAGGCTGATGAAGGTTCTAATTTTGCAGCCAGATCCAGAGAGGCTAACAAAGATCAAATAACTAAAATCGAGTTTCTACTTCTAATTTTATATAATTTACAACACCACAGTGCCAGTTGAAGTCCAGATTATGGAGGTTATTACCCTGGTGCTCACTCAGAGACCACAAAATGTCATGTCTTCTAATTTGTCTTATCCTCATGCCATGGCTTGGGAATTTGCATAATTTAATCAAATCCCTTGATTCACCTTCTGTATAAATAAATATAAAAATGTTCTATATATTTATTTTGAAAGTAGAAAGCCACTGTGTGATCTTAAATTCTAGTCATTGGAAATGTCAATTATTTTTTTCCAGACAGTGAGAGAAAAGCATTCTTTGTCTGATCTTGCACATAAGTACTTAGCTGAAATAACCTCTCTCAACTGTGTTAAAATACACTCAATTAAAACATACCTAGAAAAAGGGCGAAGAGCTTTCTCACTTTCAGCTGGCTGAGAATTAGGATGCTCTCCTCATCTATGTGATCCAAGATTAAGTTCCCTCTATTGTATCTGGGCTGATCTGAGAGTTGGACTGCAGTCCATCTCAACTAGTCCTGGCCAGAAAGAAATGAGACTAATCACACCCTTTCCCAAATTTAAGGTGTTGAACAGCAATCAAACCCATCACTAATAATTCCAAGGGGAAAGATAAGATGGGGAATGATGGTTGAAAAAATTTTAGGAAATCTGGAAGATAAACTGAGAGCAAAGTGCATATGTTTTCTATGTTTTCTATGTTTCTTTTTCTGTATATGCAAAGTGAGTAAAAGAATATTAGCATCACTGATGTACATAAGTTATCATAACTGGAGCAGCTTCACAACAGTCATTTAAGAATGTAAACCAGAAGCTAATTCAATTTAACTAATGTTTCCCAGGGCTTATGAGACATTCAAGTAAAAACTGGCTTGTGGACCACATTTTAGACCTAGATTGCAACACTTTTCTCTGTGAACTCCCACTCATGAGTGATTCTGACTTGGGAAGTCATTCCAGGGAATGTTCTATGCTTTGGTTCTAGGTGATACTCACTAGAGACATCAGTGTTGAAGAGGGAACACAGAGAGAGGACCTTTCAGGAAATGCCTTCTTATGCCAGTGGGCTTCCAGCAAGTCTCATCCTATAGTTCAGATGCACTGGGAGCCAATATCAAAGTGCTGGTATGAGCTCTGCTATGCAGTCTTCAGTGATGTGTGGTGCTGACTCAAGCAATGAGTACGATGTTGTTCTGGCTGTGAGTGGTATATTTGTTCATTTTGTTTTGAAGGTACCCCTAAGAAATTTGTAAGAGATGTGTTCAGACACAGCTTTTAAGTTTCTCTTAAAAATTGGGGTACCACTACACAGCTAATTACAGCCTTGGATGCGTTTCCAGAAGAATTTGTAATGCAGCAATCTAGCAGCACCTTTATCTTCTCTGCAGTATTTTGTTTCTATTTCCTCCCAGACCTGCTGTATAAAGTCTAACTCTAAAGAAAGTGCTAAGCTGCACCATTTAATATCACTCTCAGAATACTTTCATGGTTCTAGCGGCAGCCAGGACCAGGTCCAATAACAGTAAATACTGCAGGTTGCGCACAATAGGTATTTCTTTTCTAAAAAGAATTAACTGCCACTGTTAAATTCGAAATCGTTCAAATTCAAATTGAATGAGATCATTTGTCATTTGACCCATTTCCTCCATTCTCAGCAGACACTTTATTACCATCCTGAGCAAACCAAAGAACCTTTGCATCACTGTAATCATAAAACACGTTCTTTTGTCATTAATTAGACACAACTGGGCAGGAAATAACACAGAGGTCATAAAACCCAGTGATGTATATTCTGCTCAAGGCAATAGATTTTTCCTTCGATTTCCAGAATCCTTTGGCAGAACTGGAAAAATGTGTATTGTGTTTTGCAACAAATTCTTTTATATACCTCTTTGCCCCATCTTTACTACAGCTCTCTCTAGTCCAAGTAGTGAATGCCCCAGCTGTGGGAAGGAAGGCAGCTGTAAGCAGAAACCTATTTCAAAGACACTTCCAATACATGGCAAAAGTCACAATGACAATGTGTATAAAATGTGTCCGTGTTTCAGATCTGCCCTTTTCATATCATCTAATCTGCCAGGGTGGTGCTAGAGCTCACATATGGGGAGATTCGTGTAAGTTAATGAGTTCAGCTTCGTGCTTGAATCTCACAGGAGAGCTTATCCTGCAAGCAGCCTCTTGGTTACAACAGCTGGATAACAGAAGGACCAGAATTGCTGAACGGGGCAGGGGGCAAGCAGTTAAAATCCTCAATAAAGATAGTTCTACATGGTTTGGCGAGAATACCTCCATCTGGTACACTACAAAATTCCTCCAACTCTGCCTATCAAGCAAATTTCACTCTTGTACCTGCACTTAAACAGTTTGTAGCAATAGCAGAGCACTGTATTTTTATTACAGCAAACGATAGCAGCATTTCTTGAGATGAACCTCCTGCCAAGGCTTTCAAATTCAGGGGTAAAATTATTAACAGACATGTATGCATGTCATGTGAGAAATTATATCAGAAGAAGGAAAACATCAGTTGAACATTGCCATAGCAACCTTAGCACAGTAAAAGCATATACCTTTCTACAGAATCAGAAAGAAAAAAAAACAAGTACAGAATTGCTTTCCCTGCTGTATAACAGAAGTATGTGACTACATACAGGAGAGAAGAATTCACATCACATTCAACTCATATCTTGTATATATATGCAAAAGAACCTAATCATTACACTTGTGCATACTGACACACCTCAGATACAAAGCTACCATTATTTTCCCTAAAGTGAGAAGCATTTTTTTTTTTTTTAATTAAAAACATCTCATAATTCTAACATTACTTGTAAGGAAGATAGTATAGTGGAAGGTCTTTAAAGAGCTTGGGTTCTTTAAATAATTAACTTCATAAAACTAGATGAGAGGATACAGAGCAGCTGCTGTACTGTACTTCCTTTGTTAGCCTTCAGTGCTTACTGGGAGTAGGATTAAGTCATGACAGTAAGAAAGGTCGGCACATATTTAGTGTGTCTGTGAATAAGGTAGGCATGTATTTTGATAGACTCCCTGGAGAAATCAATTTTTTATGTATTTTCTCTTGTCCAAAACATCACTTGCAGATTTTTATTTTTTACCAGCAATTTCAGAAGAATAGAATCAAGCACAGTGTTATTAGAAGATATTTAGAGTAATTTTAAACTGAAGTCTTTTGACAGCTAAAATGTGAAAAACAACAAAAAAGGCTCAATATAGAAATCAGTATTTTACAGTAGTACACTATTGATCATTTTACATGGATTATTTGTGCCCGTGATCCTTTCACTACTGACTGCTTAAGGTACACCGCTGATCCCAAACATTACAAGAACACTGTTCCTGGTCAGACTGAACAAGTAAAACTGATGTGCATAGCTCAGATGGAATTTTCTAGATATTTTTATCATATTGATTTTAAACTGGAAAACAAATATAGATTATTATTTTTTTGTTCATTTATTTCTTTCAAGCATTGTCAAGTTTTTTTGTTGTTTTTGTTTTTGTTTCGTTTTGTTTTTTAATATATATTTTCAAAGTAAACTATTACAAAGGAAATTTCTTAGGGCTTTTTCTGCCCTTGGCAAAAAGAGTAGCAACCTTTAGGGCTAAAAATGGACAGAATTTAAAAATTACTTGTTGTATGGGAATTGCTGAGTCACGGCCTGAACCTCTGATTGATCACCTGGGGCGAGCAGTGAGTCAGCCATGGGAGCACAGGTGAAGGC
>JAOWBP010002392.1:43222608-43289965 GCA_028571105.1 Tragopan temminckii
TCTTTTCTTTGCTCTGGTTTAACAACTTAGCCAAGCTTTTGGGTATTTATAATATCTATATATCCATTGACTGTACACTTGTGTCTACTAATTTCTATAATTCTACTGACACACGTTTCCTCTAGAAACTGGTGTGATAACAATATAGAATATAAATTGTGAGAAAGTTTGCATTTTTCATTTCTAAAAGAGATTGCTATTGGTTTTGATGGTACATGATATACAGTGCTATGTAATAGAAGTGAAACAGAACATGAGTACTGGTATATTCTCCACTGGTGGTGCTTTTACTGCTCTGGACCACACGTTTATCTTCTGAAATCAGAAGCTGTGTCATTGCTTCTCCAGTTGTCCTCAAAAATATTTTTAATCAATAGATATCTTCCTCCCATATTGAAATCACCACATGATTGACACCTGTGGAGATTATTTCGTTATAAAATGGCAGAAAAATAAGAATTACAGTGTGGAAATATGGTATTTGGAAATACTGTGGTAATGAATTACATTTCACAGTCTTACTGGGCCAGTGTATATTTTTAGCTCACACTATGATATTACTTGCTACCTTGAGCCTTAAAAGACTGGGGGGGAAAAAACAAAGGAAAAAAAAAAAAAAAAAAGGAGAAAGGAAGAAAGATGATGAAGCAACTTCTAAAAATTGCTGATCTTCAGTTCAGGAAGTAGCAAATCTCCCTGTACTGATGATAATCCAAAAAAATATTTAGCTAAAATAGTAAAAATATCTTTCTTACTATCATAATTTTCCTAACTTACATTAATTGTTAAGAATGTTTCCCAGCAGTACAGATATGAATCTTTTATCAGGCCACATTATATAAAAAATGTTTGCCAGACAAAGCCATTAAAAGAAACTATACTGTAACGGAAATACTAAGTCACAGCTTGAAGCAGTGATTGAACACCTGGTGGGAAAGCAGGGTCAATGCAGGGGAGCTCAGGTGCATGCAACTGGAAGGGGTGCAGCCAGGATCCACCCATTCCCAGACCTCATTTAAGGGCTGGCAGTGGAGTTGAGGGTGTCTCACTGGAGATCACTGTCTACCTGAGGTCTTCTAAGGGTGAGCAGAGTCTTTCCTTTGTTTTTGTGTTCACAGTTTTTGAGATGTTCTCACTTGCTGTAGCCTGGGATTTTGCAACTATGCTGCTGTGCTTTCCATTGCATTTTGGCTTTACGTGTACTAATACATAACAGATTGTATCTATAATTAAGCTTACAAAAAGCAGTGTAAGGGAAAGTAAAAGAAACAAGTGGGAGCTAGGCAGACACAAAGAGATAAAGATAAGGATTCAAAGCTTCATCAAATAGTACTTAGGTACTTAGTTTTATTCAGTGTTTCACTCATGCATCTTGAAAAATATTATTTTAAAAAAATCTTTTAGCATTAGCATGCTTTCTTGTGAAAGTATCTGTGTGTGTATATACATATTTCAAATTTTTTACAAACTAAAGAAACCTCTAAAAATTATGTATAATAAATCACAAAAAAAGTTAAACTTCCTTTTTTTTTTTTATTTCACTGTACACAACTGATTAACATGCATTTTTAAAATAAAACTAACCAGATTCCTTTTAATTCTTTTCTGCTCAGCACTTGATGTGCACCCAATTTGGGATGATAAATGAGCATTTTCACATTCATATGGTGCTCAAACTTTCAATTTAGTCACTTGATGAATGGTAATTGATAATATGGGGTGAATAGTGCTTTTAAACTGTTCTGATCACAGTACTAAGGATTCACCATGTGAGAACCACGCGTGATCAGTAAAAATAGTATTCTACTGCAAAAAATATGCAACTGTGTGCATGCAAAGAGGGGTAGGACACAAAATGATCTCTGCAAAAAACTTGAGAAGCCCCTGCTAGAATTGAACCTTTTGAAAAAGGTATACAGATTAGAAAAGTCAATGTAAGGAGAAAACGAAGGAAGCATTTTTAATTAAGAAAGCTTGAAAGAGGAACAAAAAGATCTTTCTTTATAGAAGAGCTTTTGTAAGGATAATATTGACCACTTTTATTAAGTTCTTTAGTGGTAAGACAACTGATCAGATTGATTGTACAAAATAAGTGCTAGGGTTAGATCTAGGAGAGACTTTTTTTTCAAAAGGAATGATATCTGAGTCCCAGACCTCCTCTCAAGCTCCTCAGTAATACTATGGTGTGCTCTTTATTGGACAAGAATGCTGAAAAGGAATGATAAACAGCTGTCAGAGTTGAGCAAGGAGTATTTGTCCTTGCCAATAGATAAAAGATGCATGCATGTATAAAGAAGTGATTCTACAAATTAAGCACATAACAATATCCTATAAACTCAAGGCATTTGAACTTAAAACTGTCGACTTCTTTTCTCCTTCATTAATCTCAAAATATAACTGTTTCCTGCACAAAATTACATGCTATAGATTTAAGTAATGACTACTGTCTAGTTAAAGAGAGATGTAACATATATTTCCTGCTCATCAGGCATAGATAGAAAACAAAGAAGATATATTCAAAAACTGAATTTATTCTTTGATCAAATTCAGTCTTTGTTTTCAATAAGACAGGCTAATTCAGAATTTATTAAAACTTGAGTTTGCTTGTTCTCTAGAGTTTTGCATTATCACTGAAAACATGTTCTGCAAGGTTGGTTTATATGTAAATCATCTAGCCACTGAATAAAACAGCAAAAAGTAGGTATAAAATTAGTACTATGTTGGCCAGTTTTGCTTTGTCAATCAGGTTAAGAATGAAATATCGTCTCAGTGCCAGGGAGGAACAGTGTAGTCCTGTAGAGACATGTTTTGAGGTTTGTGTTGATGAATGTATTAACGGAACATATTGTTGAAAAAGAAATTAATTGCAGAAGCCATAAAGTTTGTAGGCAACACAGAAATCATTAGAGTAGTGAAGAACTGAAACTTTTGAGAAGTATCACATACGTTCTCAAAAGATTGTAATATTAGGCAAAAATGAGGAGAAAAAAAAAAAGCAAAAAAACTGGCAGATTGGAAATCGCTAAATGTGAAGAAAAATAGCAGACAATACCTTGTCAATTTTCAATAGCAATGCACCAAGGAAATAAACTGTAAAATATACTAGTGAAAGAACTGAAAATAAGTCTCTCGAGTACTAACTCACAGAGTAAACCTGTTTAACTACAGCCTCTGTGCTTTCACCATTTGTCATTTCATCTGAAAAGTAACAACTGAAAAATGGCAGGGGAAAGGTGTCAAAGATGACCAGAGGTATACAGCAACTTCTGTACCAGGAGATAAGAATTGATTAGAACACTTCCATTTGGAAAAAAAGGTATTTAAAAGGTAATGGATGTTAGTTTTTTTCCTCTGTCCTCTCATAGTTTCTCATTATGGAAAGACTAAGAGCACCCAATGAAATTATCACACAGTGTAATTAAATTAAGTAATTTATTGCTACAGAATGTTGCAGAGGCCAGAGTATAAATGTGCTCTGAAAGTAAACTTTGAAGTAAATTCAAGAGGAAACATCTACAAGAGACTGCTATGCATGCTTATTCAGATGCAGTCTCCAGCTCTAGGAGTCCCTGAACTGCAGATTGCTGATAGGCAGAATTGCACACTAGGGCAAGTGCCATTGTATAACTGACCTGTTTGTCTTTTTTTTTTTTTTTCTAAGCCTCTGCAAATAGTTATGGGCACTTATTTAAACTGATCTTCGTTTTCCTCAGAAAAAACTGCTCTGAAAAATCTTAAGATTAATTGTGATGCAAAAAAGGTACAATAGGTCATAGTCTACAAAAAGTTTCCAAGTCTACAAGACTACAAAGTCTACAAGTTTAAAAATACTGAAGCATTACCTATTTGATATTTTGAATGTGCTAGTCAGAAATAATAATGCAGCGTTCCATTATCAACTTTACTCCACTGGTATTAATTATATGGGCCAGGTTGTTCTCATTTGAAATCATGTCTTCCAGAGACTGAAGAATTAACAAGCTCAAAGATCATGAGATCATAGAAGCTTTATTGGTCCGGTGATCTACAGTTTCTTCTGTGTGAACGACTGCTTCTGAGAGTTACTTCCTTGCTCAGATTAAGAGAGCTTATCTTATGAAGTAACTGGTGTAAGAAACTTATAATGCCTTTTTCCCCCCCAAAAAATCAGATGTTCTTCTGTCTACAAAGTGATTATGACAAAAATATATGCTGGGTTTCAATGTAAAGTAAAAAGACAAGATGATATCTCAGCAGAAAGAATCTAAAAGATATTTGTACCAGTCACATTTTGCAGAAGTCAAACATTATAAAATACATTCCTTTATCTCCTGTTAGAAGATCCTTCAAGAGTGTTTATTTATCTACTAAAGTCAACAACTTTCATCTTCAGAAAGCAAAAAACACATTTGTTTCAAAGAACAAAATATCAAATTCTTGATGTTTCAGCTATTTCACACCAAAGTGACTCCTTACTAAAGTTTAGTTTGCAGCATTTGAGAGACCCTTATCAGTGCCAATATTCTCACTAGGCAGTGTATCTGCTTCAATTTCTCCAGTACAGTTTCTTGTCTAAGCAACCAATGTTCCTGCCTTCGGGAGCAAGTCCCTGCCTCCAGAAGTCCTCACACAGGTGCCAGCACTAGATAAGATGGTGTAGAGTCCTTCCATATGAGAAGCCTGTAAGAGCACAAGAAAAATGAATTGATTGTCACATTTGTAAGTTCATGCGTTGTGGGATATAATCTCTTGACCTTGCTGTGGTCTCCGTTCAAATTTCCCATTTCTGAGCCTGACCATGTGAACAAGTGTTTGTTGCATGGCACATTTGCAGATGTCCTTGCCTGGTAGTCAACTGGCCTTGAGAACAGCCAGTGTGGCCCCCATCTGTGATGGTGACCTTACTATAATTGCATCCTGCAACCAAGGGCAAATGGTGTCCAAAGAAATACCAGCTAGAGGTGAGTTGCAGAAGGGGAACAAAGCCACAGCAGAGAGGAGGCCCTCTGGTTTCCTGCTACAGCACACTAAGCAATAGGAAGCATGGAGGGCCACAGTCCTAGTTTTTTCTGATTACAAGCCTATTAAATCATGCTATTTTCCTTGACAAGGAATACAGAAATTGGATATATTTTTCAATTGTGAAAAGCTACAGAAGTTTTATTTTGGCCATCGATACTTACACCAAAAAATAAGATTTCTTACCCAAACCTCATAAGACTGTATCCCCATATGGTACAGCAGTGAGTCTTTCTAAATAACAGGAAATACACCAGTTAGCTTTCTGTGAGGCATGGGAACAGGGAAAATGACAGCATAGTTCCTGTTAAAGGAGATCTCATGAAAATAGAGTTAGTAAATTCTGAGTGTACCTGAAATGGAAGTAAAAAGAAAATAAGATTTGTGAGGCAGCTGATTAGCTTTCATTAGGAAAAAACACCTTAATCCTTCTTCCTGTATGTAAATTAAAATACTGTTTAAATTTCTCAAAAAAAAAAAAAGAACTGCTGACAAAGCTGTTTTATATTTTAAAAATCTCCCTGTTTTCCATTTTTAGGGTATTAGAGTACTTCACCAATCTCTCTAGACTGTGTGTATTAACTCTGAACTCATTCAGAAGACTAGAAGGATTTTAAAAGCATTGAGATCTCTGCAAAGAAAAGGGGAAACCAACAGCTTTATCTCTTTCCCACCTGCCTTTGAGAAGTATATGTATTCAGACAACATGGCTTTTACACATTGTAAAACCTTCATAATTTAGAACTTCATGTTTTACGCATTTCAAATTGATTTGACTCTTTACCCTCTCAGGCACACACAAGTACACAAACTGAGTTCTTTTGTGTTTTTCAAATCACTGTACCTGCTCATTTATTTGAAGTTTTCTTCTAGAGTGGTTAAAAAAAAAAAAATTCATGCTTAAGTCAGAAACCCTCCTTACTGTTTTGTGATTAAGAAGAGAGTGTAAAAGCGACTTGGTATGCATACTGCTTATTTTGTTGCAGTGCTAAGATTTTTGGATGTAAATTGTTTGCAAATGTGTTAACACCTCAGTGACCAAATAGCAAAAATGCATGCATTTAATTATTAAGCTCTACTTTATTCTACTTTAAAGTGCTTGTAACTAAGGAGCCAAAAAGGAATTCCTCTTCTAGTATAAGGGAAAGACAAGAAGAGAGCAGGAAATGGACACATACAAGAAGTCTCAGCTAATCTTGGCTTTATGCACACAAGCTATAGAAAGGAAAGTCCCACAGCTATTTCATACTTTTTCAAGCCAGACTGATGTGTAGTTTCCTGCAAAGAAAGCTCTAATCAGTTTCTAGTTTTTCTATCATTTCTACATTGGAACCAGTTTCTGAAAAGAATCTGGTTCAATAATTACACGGGTGGCTTTGATACACCATACAGTTAAAAAAACAGCACCTTAGCTCTCACAACTGATAATCAGTTACAATCAGTAGTTACACTGCTTATTTCTATTACAAAATAAACAGCAGATCAACTGTAAGAGACTTCTAACAGTGTGAGATACCTTTACTAAGAAAGATATATGGGAGTCTTTTTTTTTTTTTTTAGGTTGGTAACATTGCTAAGAAGACAAATACCTAAGTGTTTTTTGATTACGATTGTTGTAGTTGAGAGTGGAGCGTATCTAAAAATGTTATGGTTTTTTATATCTAATATCAGCTTAACTGAAAGGAAAAAAAGCCATGAAAAAGTAGAGAAATTTAGGTTGGAAAGACAGGTCATTTAATCCAACTCTGTGCCCAAAGCATTCTCAAGTTTGTTCCAACTTCAAAGTTGTGTCAGATGCCTCAGGATTATATCCAGTCCAGCACTGAATATCTCCAAGCACAGGCATTCCAAAATCACTTTGGGTGAAATTAATGGCAATTTAGAATAAATACAAATGCATTGGTCAGTTCAAAATAAAAAAAGTGAGAAAGTAAAGTAAAAGCAATGTAAAACTGCTCTTATGAAGAAACTTCCTTTATTAGTTTTCACACAAGTTTTTCTTTGAAGGTATAGAATTATCTCTGTCAGATTAGAATTGGGCTTAAAAAAAAGTCTGTTTCTTTTCAATTAATTCTCAGTCAGTTTTTCACTTGTTCTGAGGACTAAATATTAGAATGCTCAGCAGCAATTTTAGGATTCCATCTCACAGAATGGTTGAGGTTGAAGGGGGCTTCTGTAGGTCACCTGGTCACCTCCCTGCTCAATTAGGGCCACCTGCAATCACAGCTAGTAGACAGAAAGGAATGAGCATTGTAATTACCATGGAGTCATTGGTGTTGGAGAGAAAAGAAAGAATTTTATAGAATTAATGATGATCTTAGGTGTTTATGCATTCTCACTATAAATCACTGGGAAAACTTCATTATATTCTAGGAGAATGTATTCAGATTCTGAGCAAGGCGTTCTTGTGTTTATAACAGGAATCTGATCTTTGATTCTTAAATACATGCAGTGATATATTATTTTTTTTGAAAGACTTTTGTTCAGAATTGTTTAGCATACTGAAGCAAATGGGCATATGTGGTTATTAATGCATATTTTTAGTTTGGAAAGAGAAAAATTCTTAACAATCTTTGCCAGAGGTTCCATATCACCTTGCAAAAGAAATAGTCAGGAAACCTAAGTAGGTAATGTGATTATATGGTCTATGCATTCCAGTTCTATAATCCAACTAAACTGTGGGGGAATTGGCTTGAATTCAAAGAATGTGAAGGGAAAAACTTAAAATCATGAAAAATCATCACTTAGGTTTTTTGTTTTTTTTTTGCCTTTTGTCCCAGTAGACAGTATTTATTTTTCTGAGACTTTGAAAAAGCTTTATTTAAAAAAAACACTTTTCCTAGCACTTCTATTGCTGGGCATGAAGCCAGAGCTTCCCCAAAATGTAACTCATGTACGTGCCAAGGGCTCCCTGCTGGCAGATGAGCAGAGGCAAAGCTTGTAATGTCAGAGCTAGAGGGACGGTAGCTGGGAGCACTTGAAATGAACTGCATTACAGTTGAGGAAAGTAGTATATAGCAATCAATATCACACAGAATTAAGCACAAACATTACCTTTTGCAAAGTAATCTGCTTTTGGAATTGCACAAATAATTTGTGTAAACCATTCTACTACATATATCATTGCATAAATTAGAATTCTTGAAAAGATTTCTCAGGGTCTCCTTAATTCTTTATTAAGAGAAAAACAAGAGAATACACCAGAATAAATAATGGCTGGTTGTTGGCTCTTTGCCTTTAAAAAGAATAATAATACAATTTTTAAATTTAGATGTTTGTCTGCTTTTGGGGTGCAAACAATTTGATTCTCAAACTCACTTCTTTGGATTTTGATGATTCTGACATGAGAAGAAAACTGCCAGTTTGTGTGGAGAAGCAATTTGTGGGAATGAAGCTTTAGCCATCTCAAAATGGTTTTGCATTTTTGTTAATGGAGGAAGTTATCTGAAGTCACTGTACAATTTCTTGTTTCCCTGAGCCATCTTCTGTGGATGCACTTTATGAAATTAAAATTGTTTAATTACCCGGACTATATAGTTCTAATATAATGAATTTCAGTTTTTTTGGAGTAAATTAATGTAGTATATAATTTTACTAACAGAAGGATACTTTAGACTGTTAAGAAATGGCTTAGAGAGAAATAAAGAAGACAATAAAAGAATTTAAGTATTCTGCTCTGAATTAAAATGATGCTAAATCATCCATTAAAAACTACATTAAGCCTTCATGTGCCTTCAGTTTTCAAAGGAAGTTTCACCTATAATGTCTAAGCAGGGGTAGTCCAGGAGTGCTCCCTTCCTGCTAGCTCTGGAGGTTCACTGTGGAAGATGATACTGTTGAGCATCATACCTCATCTGGTTCTTGGGAGTCCTTCTGGGCTCACAAAGAGGAAGTGGCCTGAAGTCTGAATTTGATGATAAAGGATCACAGCTGGGAGGACATCATAGTGAATAAACAAATGATGGAAATTAAGTGAGTACATTCAAGGAAGTCTCAGACCAGAGAAAAGCAAGAGCTCCATCCTGTTTGTCTTCAAGAATGTTACTTAATGTCTTTTAATTCAGGCTGTCTTTTCCTAACCCAGCTTCCTGAAATATTCAGTCTTTGCTTATGCTTTATTTTTCCACAAGAACTTGAGTTCTATTCCTTTTATTAAACACTATTTTTCATTATGTCCTGTCCTTATTACAGTCTCCATTCGCAGGCAAAGCACTTAAAATACCTGCTAAAGCATAAAAATATCTTAAATCATGTAAAAATCAGTAAAACCAATTAAGCTAGAAGATTAATATTCATTAGGCAAATAAAAGAGAAGGGAAAATTGGAGAGCAAAAAAAAGTTTAGTAAAGCCAAACACCTAACATTTCATTAGGTGTCACAGCTTAATAGAAAATCAATAAAGTCAGAGTGCAATCTGCAGATTAGTATGTAACAAGTATATATCAAGTCTTCTATGTCTACAGGGAATGTAATTCTTTAGTACCCTGGATATATGATCCTAAGGCAGATAAACACAGGATAAGAGTGAAGCTGCATGTACTGGCTGCAGCTGAGGGGTGCATTTCGGCCACACAAGAACACATTAAGAAAACTTTCTTTGTGTTGCAAAGCAAAATGAGAAAATGTTGTAGTTTGGGGCAAAAAGATGGAATTGCTCAAGCTTTAAAATCTTCAGAGTAGGTGAAAAGAGAAGCGAGAGAACTGGAATCTCTACATCATCAGTCATTAATGTTATTAGCAAGCGTTAATGGACATGGTGGTATAGTACTACATATGAAAGGTACCATCACTGTTCAAAGGACATACTCATATAAATAAGTATTATGACTCTTTTTTCCAAAGGTATCTCAAACAAATCAGAGATTTACCATAATCTGGGTCTTTTGGGTTTTTTTAGCTTTTATCTCTGCTAATCTACCCTGAGCAGAGTGCTTATGATTTCTATCATTTTATGGGTTTTTTTTTCTTCTATTAACATATGATGATTCATCAGCTAGATATTGTTGGGTTAAATTACAGAGAATCGCTAACAGCTGGAGGGACTGAATGATCAGGTGCATTGTCTCTTCCCACATTACAGGCAAGGGTCAGGGTAAGTTTTATATGGTAGGTTTCAGATTCAAGCTTTTGACTTACAAATGAAACAGATAGGAGAGGGATGTCAAGATTAATGTTGCATAAAGTTCAGATAGACTCCCTCAAGCAAATAGCATCTTCACCCGTGTATCAAATAGCAAGGTGTCTGTTTGCCATAGTTTTTAAGCCCATGCTGAAGGTTTTCATATATTCCTTTGGAGTGGGATCTCCATGCAGTTATGCACTGTATGCTTTCTGGTAATATTGCTTTATGAAGACATCAATCGGCCACTGTTTTTCTATGGAGAATAAACCCCCAGAGAAGAAAATGCCACAGCTGCAATCCAGCCAGTTTGCCTGTGTCAGATGTCACAGTACTCCTATCACGGGCAGGTGCCTCTGAGAAGAGAGAGATCTCCTTCACCACAAGTCATGTGTGGAGGTAGAGGCAGACTGTCATGGAAGAAAAAATGAGTGGCTAAAGGAGAAGTCAAGTTCAAATGCAATGATAATTTGGTACTAAATTTTCAGGGGAGTTATTTTAAAATCCATAATATGCCACAGACAGCCATACGTTGGAACATGTAAAAAAAGGAACATATGCTTATGTTCTTTATTAAATTACTCTGATTATAATTGTATTAGTTTCTTTGGAACAGAAGTGGTACAATTTTGGAGTTTTACTTCCATAAGTTCCATTTTAAAATCCTTATTTCAGTTACTGTCTGTGGCTATGGAAGTAAAACTGCAGGAACTTACGAGTGGTGTAAATTTTGAGCTGTTCAACCTTCTCTCAGCATGTGGTGCTGAGCCCTCAGTAGCTCACCCTTTCATCTGGTATCATGCTAGAAAGTGCAGAAGCGTTTCCAGGAGACAGCTTAGCCCTGAAGCAGTCCTTGCCTCCCTCATGAAATTTAGACATAACTTCTTAATTGTTAGATGATATAAATATGACAGAGCAGAGACTTTTCCTGTCAGACTGGCATACAGCAGAATTACAGTAGTAGAGTATTCAGCATTAGGGAAATAGTATTTTGGCTTAGAAAGGTGGTTCGATGAGTATGAATGTGTGCATGGGTGTGGAAGTTGAAGATTGTTCTGCTGAAATTAACTTCAGTAGCAATGGTGTGTTTGAGTTCTTGGTAAATCATGTGATCCAGAATCCTTACAGCTAGAAGTAATTTCCATGATTTCCTTGTGGAAATCAGTGCAAACGCAGTTTAAGGTTTGCAAAACGGGTTATAACCAAACAAAACTGTAGAGCACTAAGGGGGCATCGTATGTGTACTGTACTCAGTGGGCTACCCAAGTAACAGGAGACAATTAAATTCACTTTTTGCTCGTCAGACAGCTACTGGGAGCACTACTCTGAGCATTTCTCCAAGTTGCAGTGGTCAACTACTGTATTCTGGTTTTATAATCCAGTGCGTGAAGACTGATGACCACTGAGATCTGATCTGATATATTTCAATGCATTCTCATGTAATCCTAGATGCTTGTTTAGAAAAACAAATATTCTTCCTTTCCTGAAAGAAACTCAGCTTCTTTTTAGTGCTCAATTTCTTATCTCCCTCTCAGAGGTACCCTTACTTGAAACACAGTTCTCTTTGCAGTGAGACACATGGTTAAGAATTCTATGGCAACCCTGCTGTCACCACTTTACCTCTTTCAGTTTTCATTTGAGCATTTTGATCCCACTGGCTTCTAAATGCACGTAAACATGTAGCACTGTAACAACATGTGTGATTGAAAGGCCAAAGAGAAAAAAGAACTGATCTCCATGGGGAATATTGGCATATTTGTAAAATTTGCCCCTAAGTATAATTTCTTAAATTGTTTAGAAATTCAAGTAGCATTCAATAAATTGAAAAAAAAATAGAACAATAATAACAGAAAAGATTAATACATACTCTCTATACTGTTATACAAAATATGTTTTACCTTTCATTTTCTAGTCAGATTTTTTCTTCCTAACTTGTAAGAACAAAAATGGGATTACACAGTCAAATACTCTAAGGAAACATTTGTTACTTGTGGAACTAAACAGCACAGGTTAACTCCTGTAAAGTGCAACAATATTTCTGGTTGGTCCAAGCTGAATCCTATTTTTTTTTATTATTTTTTTTTCAGTCATTAAACCCAAATCCTATAATTTAATGTGTAAGTAAAGCTCCTCTTTCTTCTCTGCTTGAGATACATTGGTCAATGAAAGCTTTCCTTAGCTGTCTTGTTGCCAGTTTAGAATTGGTCTGAAATCAATTAAGTAAATAGTCTTCACTAAAATTAATGTCAACATGATCTCTAATCCATATGTCATCATCTTTAATTCATGTATTTTCTTCTAGACATTCTAGGAATTTTACAAATAAGTGACTTTTACAGGGAAAAATTGAATTTTAATCATAAAGTTGTTTTTTTATCCTCTACTATTTCTTTATTTACTAGATTTTTATTAAAGATATGAATCAATAGCAGTGTTTTTAAAAGCAAATACAGCAATCTTACAATTGTCAAAAATTGATGGAAACAATTCCACAGTATATGATGCACACTTTAATGTAAAGTAATCATTGTCTAGGCTATGTTCAATTTTAAATGGTAAACTAGTTACAATTTGTTTAATGATAGCAAATAACTAATAGCCTGTACTCTGTCCTTCTAATATTCATCTTTTCTCTGATTTACATGGGTAAGAACTTGTTTAATACAGCGGTATTTGTTCACAAATTCCAAGAAATACACATAATTTTTTTTTTGTACCAAAGACTCAGAAGTCTTCTAAAGTGAAAATGTCATTATTCTTGTTCAACAGAAAGCTAGACAACAGAAAGCATATTGGTTTTTCTCAGAGTAGCCTAGTACAGAGAGACATGACGTAGGAAGACCAAGTTACTTTTGGCCAGAGATGCCACATGGGCAAAAAAAAGCTGTACATCTTTCTGCAGCTGGCTGGTGAGAGACAACTATTTGCTCTGGTGAAAGAGAACTCTGGGCAGAAGCTCTGCAGATTGAATCTGTTGAAATGTCAGTTACAAGAGAAAGATTCCCATGTTCACCTAACTTTATCTGCTGAAGAGTCCTTTCAGGTCTGCTTTATACTCCCAGAGGTGTTTGCTGCAGGAAATTTGTATCAGGCTTTCAGGCCAACAAAGCAGAATAACGCACATCTTCCACAAACGGAATAGTCTGAAGGGAAAAGGTTCACACAGAGCACGTATTCCCTTAAGGATAGGGAAAGTGAGACAGCTGCAAAAGGCACTACTTTGATATGTGTGATGACCTTTGTGAGATCATTTAAGATCTCCCTTTTTAAAACAGGAGTAAATTTCACAAGTATCCCAAAACATGCTGTGAATTCTCTTGTCGTGAATTACTAAAAACTGTGGTAATGATAGTCACAGATTTAATAGGAGGGGAGGGACAGGGAAATAAGATATAAAGGGGACTATGGCTTTCCCCTAATGCTGCCTGATTTGGATCCTGCCAATGGCCTGGCACCGTACAGCCGTGCAGCCTCCCTGATGCATCCCTGAATGAACATCACATACAGCAATCTAATGATGTTCAGAGATGGCATTAGATTCTACACTCACATTGATTCTATTATAATATTATAAGAAAGTTTCAAAGCACAATTAAGATGTGAGGGGAAAAATCTATATAATGCATTAATATGCATAGCATTAAAGCCTAATAGGAAGTTATACTCATCTGCATTTTATGCAGAAACAATATAATTGCAAAGTGGCTGATCATTTCTAGCTTCCAATGAGACTCTGAGCAAAATACGAGTCTATTAAAAGATTGAACTGGCTTGGCAGCAAAAGTGTGCTGTCAAGACCTTTCACACTTCTATTTGGGATTCACAGCTGTACATCTCAGTAACAAGTATCTTCATTTTGTTATCCACAGTCAGAGAAATACCAAATATGTGAAAGGCATTTGTGACCTGACAATCCCCAGGCATTCTGCTACGTGACATCCACTTTCTTGGGGGCATCTGCCTATAGTCCATCATAATAATTTTTGTCAGCTTCAATTGGCTTGTGGAATATTTCTTGCCTCAGAGACACCAGATCTATTTAAATTAAATTGTCAGGAGTAAATTGGGAAAGGAAAGCTACAGGAGATCATTTCTTCACTCCTTTAAAAGTTTTTAAAGCAAACTAGACTGTCCTCAAAAGCAGACGACATCCCACAGACAACTCTCTTCCTGTAAAATAGAAACAGCTAAGTGATGCTACATGTGCACTTTCTGTAAATCGTGTGGCATCTGATCCTGCACTTAAGCCCACAGTTATCTTTCATCCCCATTCCTTATGCACAAATTCATTTGTGAACATAGGCATTGGGTAAATTCCAGAGCACTTCCCAGAAGGGGAAGTCACATTCTAACATGGTACACTCTAACATAATCCCAAATTCACCTGTACACAGCCTGAATAGATCTGGTATGAACCAAGACAAGCCGAAAGCCAAATCCTCTTATTCACCAGTACACATCTCTCTCTTTCTCCTTCCCTCAACTAAGCTATTAAGCTTGAATTACAGCTTACCCAACAACAGTGAGAATGAAAGCATTCATTCTGCACATTTTTGGCGTACTGCCTCTTTGCAGTCACCGAAACCACCTCTTTTTCTTCACCTAGAGAGCAGCACAGAGAATCCCAACAGCTACAGTATACTTAGAAAAAACCAAACCAGTGCATAAATCTGAAGCAAGTTTTTGCCAGTCAGGTACAGCGCACAAATTCTCCAGGGTTTCTCTTGCATGTCATTCAGATATTTCAGTGACGTTTTATTGCTTCTTCTCCCAAAAAACAGAAAGACAGTCCATGCTCCAAAGTTGGCAAAGTTTGCTGTCACACTCGTTTAGGCTATTGTGTTCCAGCTCCCATTCCAGCAGGCCACAGATGTTCTCTGTGTATTTATTCCTGCCTGAGTATCACCCACTGTTCCTGTTTCCAATCTATTAAAAATCCTTGAAGGAGATGACTTGGAAACCATCTGCAGTATATTATGACAATAATTAAGAGAGTGCCAAGTGCAGCACTAAGAACTGGAATCTAAGTCATAGCTTGACCCTTTCCTAGCTGTATGTGTTCAGATAGCATTCAAAGGGACTAACACATGAAATACATGTACTCTTGAGTGTATCACAGATGTTGAATCATTCTTCAGCAAGCAAAGACATTTACTGATCTGTTTCCTATGACCGCTTTGCCACCAATACTATATCCTGTGCTGTCACAGCATAAATCAAGAACTACTGCATCTGATTGAGATCATCAACGGCTAATTTGTTGAAAAAAAAAATATGTTAGGTACAGAATTCGTGAGAGCATTTTCTTTCTGGACCATGGAGCTCCTTGTCTGAAGATTTGGCATCTCTTGTAGTTTAGTGCAGCATCTCATTGGTCCTGCACACTACTCTGAGACTCGGTATAAGGAGGAACAAAAAATAAAACTATTCCGAGCCTCACAGTAGCTTTGATTTTCTATGTAATTTTGGTATTTTATATAATTTACAGCTGAGAGTGTAGAAACACAGGCTTTCTCACACTATCTGGTATACCGGTCAAAGTTAAGGAACCTTATTATGTGAATGTGGTAAAGGTAAAATTAAAAAATTCAGCAAGTTTGTTGGTACAGGAGTTCAGGGGATTGGCGTTCACTCTGTTCCAGATTTTGCATTCCCACAGATCCCAGTTTCTTTCCATGTTGTACTCACCAGTTAATTTTAACTACCTCACACTGAGAAAACCCATCTAGTCTCTGAATCCGCAACCTCAGCTCTAACTATACCATAATGTTTCCTTCTTCATTGTATTTCCAAAGTTAAAGTAGATTTGTTGTTTAAACACTGAAATTCCTTCCTCAGGCCATGGCTGTCTCCCTCCCAGGGCACTGCAGTTCTGTCTCATTTGGCTAACACACACCTTACTTCTTCACTGAGTTTCACAGACACAAGGCCATCCCTGTCACTTAACATTCACTGGGCTGTCTCCTCTTCGGCATCCAGACAAAAAATTAGCTTTTAAAGCTCACAGTTTGAAAAATCATTGCTTCTCTTTCCTACCAGAATCCAGTGAGATAAGACAGGGACTTACTGTGAGGACCATCTCATCACTATTTGTAATAAAAGTTTGCACAAAACTACAATGTAAATAGCAGTCACTTATGAATTTTTAAGGGAGCCATGATAGAGAAAAAAACTGAGAGAGAGAAACAGAAAGCACTGCAAGTTAATCAGGCCTAAAAAAGTACAGCTCTGTAATTCCAAGACCACCAGCTTGCTTAAAATCTGGTTATAACACACAGCACAGGTGGCCAACTACATCAACTCCCATACCTTCTATTTACAACGTATCTGAGGCTTCCTTGATTACCTGTCTCTCTTGTTTTTATTGAGGGTTTGGAAGGTACAATGAATGATTTCAGTAATAAAAATGATAAAAACAGATTAAGCTAGGGGATGACAGGAAAATCTCTCTTTCTGGTGTTTAGCAATCACAGGTGCATGACCTCAGATGGGCCTTCCCAACACAATCGTGTTCCTTCAGCCAATTGCAAATCTTCATGAAAGAAACTTCCTGCTCATTCCTGATTCCACTTGCCTTGATGAATCACAAACAGCTCACATTGACATGTCTTCTATCTGAGCAGCTCACCCAAACCCCATTTGTTACACTTCCATGGTTGCAGTTAGGAGTCTGAGAGATTGCAGTCCACAGAGACAGGAACAGGTACTTCCACACTTGGTGGTAATGAGAAAGGGAGCTGTAAAGCAAGAGAGACAGAATTGAACCTCCCATGGTAAAAGTAATCATTATGGCTTTCATCACAAAGAGAAGAGGAATGCAGGCTAGCAGAGGTAGAATTTAGGGTGTTACCAAAGCTATGACAGGAATGTATGTAAGAGATAAGAATTTGAAAAATAAAATAAAAAATAAAATAAAGAGAAAAAAAAAGAAAAGAGAATTCTGCACTGGTATCTGTCACCTAAAAAAAAATTCTTCATCAGAAACAAAATAAATATTCAATCAACTGTACATCTCCTAGAGGAATAAATACTTAGAAACCAAAATTAGAAGGGAGATAAGATTGCAGGAAACCCATTCAGCTACTAAGTGCGCAACCTTGCCTTGTCCTCTCCCAAACTCCAAATTTACTGTCCTTTCCCTAAGCAAGCATAGAAATGAAAGGCAACTGGAGGTGAAAATAATCCCTTTTCTACTGCAGTATCTTTTCTACTGCAAGTAATATGTTTGTATCCTGCCATTACTTCACCCAGTCTTCCTAATTCTCACACATAAGCAGTAATATGCACAACGCCAAAGTGCCATCTGTGAGCATGGCTATGTCACCGGCTGCCAATTATTTCATGTAAGACAAATTGAGACTGCCACATGTTCTTAAATGAAAAAACTTAAATGAGAAAATAACACTTTTTATACTCATCGCTGTTGTCTTTATCTGCTGACATACAACTGTTCCTATTTTCTTAGCTTTCGCTAACCAGAGCTTAAATCTGTAATTCTGGAGATGGTTTCCCTCAAATGTTTTATGCTGTTTTGTGCTATTTTTCTATCAATGGCCTCTTTTCTTTCACAATCCTTTTTACAAACATGGAACAATCTTAGGATTTTAGAGGCAACAATTCCATGCCTATCATGTACATTTTAGCTTATAGAGTAATTTGGGGGAGCTGCAAGAAGTACTTATTTTGAAGAATAACTGTTCTTTCTTTGCTACCAAAAGATATCTAGCATATTGGCTTGTTTTTATGGTTACACAAAGCAAATATAAAATTTTAAATTGCTATTCTAAATGGCTCATATATAAGTATCCTGCTTTTATAATGCATGAAATCATTAACACCTTATTTATATCAAACTTTTTAATTGCATTGTTTATGGGTAGCACAGTAACAGAATGGAGAAATTCTTTTTTCTTTTTTTTTTTTCTAGCAGAAAGTTTATCCTTTCAAAGATAATAAAAATATATTTGGAATAAATAATATCCCTAGTAAAAAGACAGAGTGTATTTTGAATCTGAAGCAACTTTTTCAACTTTTAGCAAATTTTAGGTACCAGCAGGTGATCCTGTCATTTTCCATATTAGCTGGGTGCATTCTACTGACATATTCCTTTTCCTTGTAATATATTCTCATCCTCTGTGCCTTCATGAATTTTATGTCTTTGTCTTGTGTCATCGAAACCCAGACGGTCATCTCAGTTTTCAAAAAGAAATTGATTATTCTGTGTGGTGGTGTTATTTCCACTTCATTTCCTTTTTTTTTCTGCTCATGTCAAAAGAAAAAAAAATAGAAGAGAAAAATATGATTTATTTTCATATGTTTCTGAGCAGATTGTTATAATTTAAAACCAATTATAATTTAACTCTTCTCACTCTGCTTCTCCCAGTTAAACTAAACATATTTTGTTTTACAACAAATAAGAAATGTAATATGCTAAAATAGCCAAAGATCCTTGCAAGATCTAATTTATTTTCAGAGAGGAAATTTGTATCTTTCTCATCATCAGCTTCAGGATGAAGAACACAAGCTTCATCTGTATTTTCTGTATTTGTAGGCATTTCATCTTGGTGGGGAAAAGCGTAGACAGTGTTTACTGTTTCAGTTTTTTCTCTTTTGATAGGATTACCAATTTAAAATCTATTATTAACATATCTGTAAATACATTAGGTGGCTAGTGATCTCAGTAGTTCTGGATTTAGCTATCACGTGAGTGGGATACAATCCAGAAATCCCTTCTGTCTAAATCAAGAAATTGTGGTTCAGGTAATGCTTGGAAAGATTAACTGTTCTCCATTTTGCAGAATGGCAAGAATTCATTAAAAAAAAAAAAACAAGAATCAAAGACAAACTGAGAAGCAAACTGGTGACCTCACTCCATCCTAGAAAGATTTTAGAACTTCCAGGATTGCCGACAACAGAAGTAACCTCTGTTTGCACGCTCACTTCACTTCAAAGTGTTCACATCACCTCTTGAAAGGCAAACATTTGGCTAAAAGATGAATCTTAGGCTCACCACTGATAGTGTAGCAACATAGTATCCTGTAAATCAAGTTAGTAGACGGGTGTTCAGGAACTGTTGAGTCACAGCCTGAGCCACTGATTGAGCAGCTGGGGAAAGGACCAGGTCAGCCCTGGGAGCGCAGGTGAAGGCTGTTTGGGTGACTGGAAGGAGTGGAGCCTGGCTTCTTGGTGGAGTTTTCCCCTGCAAACCTGGAATCTTCTGATACCGGTAAGCAATCTTCTTCCCTTCCTTTGTAGCACCTTTCTATCATGCTGATTCTTCTGTTATTACACCTCTGGTGAAACACCTTTTCCCATCATATAGATCTGTCCAATTGCTACAACAGGCTTTTGGCTGATGAACCTCTGTCTTCTGCCCCATGACGCAAGAGGTGTCCAAGCTGTGCAAGATGGTTTGTGCTCTTCAAAATATTTTCAAGGCTTAAAAGAGATTCCAAATACGCACTCTTGAGCATTTGAAATGTGAAAACAGACCTTAAAAAGACCTTAATTACTTTTTGAAATAGTCATGGCTGTTCAGTAAGTCTCTTGGGTCATGGCACTTGATCTCAAAGCACTTACTGTACTTTCATTCTAGCAAAAGGAAAGTACAAGAATACTCAAGAAGAGTATTCCTGGAGTGGGGGGGGGAAGGAAGGGAGAGAGGGAGAGATCTTGTGTTTCAATATCTGCGTAGTTGTGTCAACAGGAGAAACTTGGATTTTACAACTGTAAAATGATTTGGGAGGACAGTGCCATCTGATAGAGTCAGGGTTCACTCAACCAAGTAGGACAAAAACATCCTTGCTAACAAGCTAGACAAACTAGTGGGAAGAACTTTAAACTAGGAATGCTGCAGAAGGGAGGCAAGAATCCACAGCCAGGTGTGATACTAGTATTCTGGCAAGCAACCATTCTTTATGTGCCTCAAGACAGGCAATCAGTTGTGAAATTCACAGTAGCTATTTTCTCTAAACTGACCAAAACCAAAACCAAAAAAAAAAACAAAACAAAACAAAAAAAAAAAACCAAAACAAAACAGAAAAAACCTTTAAAAAGGTTGGGAGAAAAACTAAGCTGTCTAACTGCCTAACTTCTATTAAATTCTGATTACATTATTAGTTCTTCCTGCTAGCCTAAGCTGGCAATGTGAATCTATTCTGACAGAATCTATTCATCAGGCCAGCCTGCTATAAAACATCATGTCTGCAATTCAGTCTTGGAAACCCTCAGAATTACTTCATGATCATGAGGTAATTCTGAAAGAAGTCTGCAGGATTTAAGATATATCTACTGCACCCAAAAAAAAAAATGCTCTTTTGCAATCTGTAGGTCGTCTTACTTCAGTTGTAAGACAGTCTCCTATTTAAGTGATGTCTTTGTTGGCAGAAAAATAACTTTCTGCAGAAAGACTGCCAAGAAGCCCAAACCAAATTGTTTCTGCAACTCTACAAAAGCGCTGCACATGCAGTCCTGGGGTTTCCATGGGAGCACTGTGCATATGGCTATAGCCTAGGCAGGATGGCAAAGCACTTCTTAAGTGCTGTATCTGCAGACCTAGGACTGCTGGAGTGTCACAGAAAGATAATTGAAAGTGGTGATGCAAAGGGATGCTGCAGACCACTAGCGAGCTCAATATGTGCTACAAACACTGAAGTTATTTAATGCAGCAGCAAGTTATTTAGGTTACTCTCAGGGACAGCTAACTTTCAAAGATAAACCTAATGCTGCTGGTGAGCCTCAGCAATACTTCTGCAGGACACGCAGTAGAAGTCTAAATTTCTCAGTTGAAATTTAACAGGGAGTTATGTTCATAAATTCACAGTTTCACTATAATAATATTGAGTGTAAATCTCAAATTTACACCACAAATTGCCTGTTTGGACCTCAGAAAATTTTCAGTGAACACACACAAACACTTCCATGTGTTGGTATAGTTTTTGTAAGTATTTCTTCTAGTTAGTCAAAAATCTGAGATTTTTTCATGTTAGATATCAGCAATCCTACCAAATCACTCAAAGACTGCCTGGATGGTGGTCTGGTTCTGAGATGTTGCGATTGTCGTTAGTGAAGTCACATCAAGAAAGAAAAGGGAAAGTAGTGAGACAAGATGTTTGTGGAAGAGTAGACTTTTCAGCCTCAGCAAGAGTCATACGAACGGACAGCTTATCCCCTGTCTCACCTACAAGGACACATTCACACTTCTGAAGGCTCTTAGTATGGCTTTGTAGGCTCCACAGATATCCAAGTTAGTTCTTTGTATTTAAACCGAGGCTGGGCAAGGAATACACACAGTCACTTTATTCTGGTTCTTTGGTCACTCACAATGATGTGAGTGTTTCCAGTATTTGTTTGCAAGCTATAACTAAATGTTTATGCAATATGTATCTATTTCACAGTAAACTGTGATTCGGCTTTTCCAGTTTGTTATTTTTTTATCTCTCCTAAATGGCCTTTAAATAAACTATAGTTGTTTGTGGCTTTTTTTGTTTGTTTGGTTGGTTGGTTGGTTTTTGTTTGTTTGTTTGTTTTTCAATCTATGTAAAGAACTTTAGTTTCATAATATCTCAAAAATTAATTAAAATAGTTAATTACGTAAACCTCCCACTAATTATATTTCCAGTAGATGGAGAATTTTGCATTTTGGAAATTTTTAAGCCTCTACATAGCAGTACAGCTATGTTTGAAAACTAAATAAGGCAGCATATCCTAATTCCTAAAATTGAGACTAATCTTTAAGGCAGAAAAAATCTTCAGTTAGAAAATGTTAATTAATTCCTCTGTTCTTAAGAATAAATTTAATACTGAGACTCAGAAAGTACCTAGGATACTTGTTAGCAAACCAATATATGTCATCAGGGAAACCTTTCTAGCAGAGAAACCACGGCAAGACTGTTAGGAGCACTATCACTGTTAGGAGGAATATTGTTACAAGGAAAAATTTGAATGCTAGACCATTTGGGCTCCACCTGTTTCCCTTTTCTTTTTCTGTCTGTGCATAAACACGTATGATACTGATCCAACTGGTGCCATCCAGAAAACATGTATTCTCACAGTGTCACTTCTCTGCATACAAAGGCTCAGTGATAAATTGACTACTTTAGCAAACAGTAACTTATACAATGTAAATAAAGACAAAGCAGCTGAATTGGGCTGAAGTTTTGCTGTCCCTTTCAGTTTCAGCTGAAGACTGCAGATGCAGAAAAATTAGGACGGCTTGCTTATCTAGTTAGTGTCAAAGTGCAATCCTCATTAAAAACAAAGTGAAGGTGTTTGTGTGAAGAAGAAAACAATGGAGGCAACATAAATGTTTAGGTACAGTTCCAAAACCTGCCTGCATGTTACATTGCTGACATCTTAACAGTGAGTAGAATGATCCAGAAGGGCATAACCACAACAGTTCTTTCAGCATCCAACATGGGGCACAAATTGTTGAGATGATGTAATATCTGACCAGAGAATGTTAAAACAATATTGTTATAATCACTCATACAGAGACTGTTGTCCCTGAGGGAGAGAATTGGGTTGAAAAAAGGTAAAACTTGTTGTTGAGGTAAAGAATAGGACAGAAAGGAAGGGAAAATTAATAGTAATAAAAATAAAGAGAATCAATGATGTAGAATGCAATTGCTCACCACCTGCTGACAAATACCTAGCCAGAGACAGAGTAGGGGTAGCTCTTCAGACAAGTCCCCTGGTTGTATTATTCAGCATGGTGCCATATAGTAGAGGACATCCCTTTGGCCAGTTGAGGTTGGCTGTTCTGGTTCTTTTCCCTTCCAACTCCCTGTGCACTTCAGCCCCTTGATGGCAAGGAGAAGAAGCAGCAGAAACATCCCTGTGTTATCAACATTACTTTCATTCTAACTCCCAAACGACACATTATGCCATTTGCTAGAAAGAAAGTTAATTATATCCTAGCCAAAGCTGTAATGGTGGCCAAAAGGTTAAAGTTTTTATTTAACACGTTTTCTTTTATTACGTATAATTTTAAAATAACTGTAATATAGGCTGCATTTTAAGATGCTGTGTTACAGGCAAAAGGTATGAAACTTTGGGAAATTTTGCTTTTGTATTCCAGTACATGTCATGCTTCATAGAGTGACGATCTTCTCTGTGGGAAACAGACTGTGTGTAGTAGGACAGATTGATGTTCCTTTTCTGCAGATTTTCAATGGGAAATTTAGTGGGGGAAAAATAAAAAAGTAAGAAAGAACGGAATTTAGGAAGTGTTGTTTCATGGCAAGGGCACCAGAATATTGCCTGAGGGAACTAGAGTTGTTGGACAAGTTACTACAGCTAAACACTTAGCATGTGCACTTTATTTTTCAGATGCTTGATTTGCAATATTTGGCTAATCTACCCCCTGACAGTGTTTGAAGTCTAGCTCATGTCACCTTGTCATTTCTGTAAGATTACCTCCCATTTTAAGCAACATGTGTGTCATCCGTGGGGATTATTAGGATCACAGCAGAGATCAGTTCCCTGTTGATAGGTGTCACATGAAAATCCAGATTTACAGCTGCAGCCCTGTGCATGCCTAATTGCTCTGTGAGATAGCAGATGTGCATCCAGCCACATGCAGAAATCTTGTCAGCCATAGGAGGTTTGAATTCCTTGAGTTTTTTTGTGATATACTTGATTTTTTTTGTTGTTGTTGTTACTATTTTAGTTGTTAAACTATGTAAACAGCTATAATCTGCAGTTGATAGAGGCTAAAAATATTTTACATTTGATTTACACTGTGGTGCAGAAGCCAAACTGAAATGGGAGTGACTGTGTCCAAACCATTAAAGTATATTAGCCTCCAAACAGGGCAGAAGTGCAAAATGCCTTCGATGTGGTTTGTGTCGTGTTTTAGTTGACATAAGCCAAAATCACAACAGTTCTATGTTTAATGATTGACTTCCAGTACTTCAGAAGTCCCCAGAACTGTTTCATTTATTGTCATAAAAGTAGCCCTGCTGCCCAGATTTGGACCAATAATTTTTCAACAATAGACAATAAATATAGCTCTACTTCTCCTCCCATATCAATGCTTATCCAAGATTATAAAAACTTTACGCAAAAATGGGAAGCCCAAACTGTCTAAATCAACATTTAAGTGTTATTTGTAACGTTAGGTTTTTAATTCTGTTTTCTCAGAAGGGAAGGAATGATTTTTCCAAGGGTACTACAGCCTCAACAAATGCCATTGAAGCAATCTCAAATAAAACCTACAATATACAAAATTACAGCACAAATATTTTAACTTGCCAAGAGTTTCTTTTCAATTGAAAAGAAAGGTTTATACTAGACAGGGTCAAGCAAAATTAATAATGAACAGTTTTACAGTCTTGCAAATTACATTATCCATCATAAGTAAATTATCTCTGATGATTATTTTTTTTAACAATTTTCTTGGGCTGCTAAAATTACAAAGATAGGGTGTAACTACATATGTCAATAGTGCTGTCACTTTATCACAAAGATGAGATCTAAATTGTTTAAAAATCCCTTGGCTTCTATTTACTCACCAATAGTAAACAGGCTTCAACACCAGCATCTGGAATTCACCATTCCCTTGTGGTCTTTTTAGTCAGATAAATTGATTAACCTTGATGGAACCCTGCAAGCATTGTCTGCACATGAAATAATAAATTAATGAGTTTAATTTATTCAATTAATTTTGGTTATTGCTTCAGCAGTGTCCTTAGATGCAGCTTTGACTTTTTTGTCTTTTATTACTGACACCTTGTGAAATGTATATAGTGAGCATGTAAAAAAGCAAACCATGAAGTGCTACCTCACCTTATCTCCTTAAAAATCTCTTTAGGTTCAACAGGATCTCTGTGTCATATCCATTTCATGTTTATATTTTCAAGTGTGTCAGAGCACATCTGAGGAAGTCAGGAAAATTTACGTTCAGTACGTCTTCAGAAGTCTGATTGGATTTCTCATATTTCGATTTCAAGTTTAGGTAGAATGAAACCATTTCAGTTACATGTGTTTTAACAAATGCCATTCCTATATGTTGTGCGAAAGCACGTGAAAAAATTGACTCAGGAGACTCAAAGTAAATATGTTATTTACACAAATCATTCTTCAGAATAAAGTCAAATTGTGAGAAATGTATGTTTTAGTAACAACATTCTCAGGGAAAGGAAACAGGAAAAGAAACTACTAACTGAAAAGTAACAAGCGTAATCAGAATTTTTAAGTTCAAATTATTTTAGAATACTATTAGTTGTGATAATTTTGGTTTCAGAGTGTAACATAACTTCTAGTTTGCGCTTTTATAGATCCCACAATTTTTGGTAAGTGCTTGCCTGGAAGGAAGTTTTTCATAAGTTTTCATAAGTACTGTTTTTTCCACGACTTCAGCTGCAACAGGGAAGATCTAGTACCTAGTAGGATTTTTTTTTTTAAATAAATGAATATTTGAATATTATCACATAAGCAACATACTATTAATGTGACTTTACAGATCTGCTGAGGGACATGTGAATAGCCATAATAACTATAATAGGACAATACTTGATACGCTGTTTTCAGTAAACTACAGCTGAGTTTCTACACACACATATGACTGTATGAATGTAATTTTCTGTTCAAATTAGTAAACGCTTCACTGTTGGATATGCACATGCCCCTTCCATGCTTAACCTACTATTGCTTTTCAAACTGCAACCATCATTGTCACATCTTTTTCAGTACACCAAATCATAAGTTTCATAAAATCTTATTTTACCTTGTTAAACTCAGCAAAAAGGAAGAGGCAGCATTTTTTAGACTCTGCCATTTCCTACTGAACAGAATACTGGCAGATTGTTTTTCTTTACAGTTCTCAAAGAATGGTAAATTGAGTATGGGTGTTATCCCGAGAACCAAGAAATGAAGAGTTATGGAAGAGAAAAAGTAAGATATATTTCTGACTTTATTGCAATGACTGGAGATTATGTCTCCACTCACTGGAACTTGTCCAGCATCTGTATTCTGTTCTTGTCTGTCACACCCCCTGGAGATGAGTGGAAAAAGAGACATTCATTAAATAATAACAGTGCTTTGTAAAGTAGTCTTATTAAAAAGTTAAATAGAGTATTAACAGAGATTGGGAGAGTGGCCTAAAACAGAATAATCAGTGTAGGGACAGCATTCCTTTAAGATCTAGAAGGAGATATGGGAGCTCAGCTTTGAGATTTGCCAGACAAAGCAAGACTGAAAATCTGAATCTGATTACTGACAGAACTGAGTAGGACCTGAACAAAAATCTCACTTGTGATTTGAGAATTTTTCCTAATAAAATGAATTAGTTATTGCTGATAAGGAAATAAACATTCAAAAAATTGAAGTGAAATATGAATTTCCAATGGAATGTATTTTAAAACATCACGTTTGTTACTTAATTTAACCAAAGTCACCCATGTTTGCGAAGAGTTGTGAGTGAAAAGTTCTACAGGAGCTAAAATCAAGGAGGGAAAAAGGTGTGATTTTGAATGACTTAATAATCTTTTTCTTTCCTTTTTGGAATACACAACTGTGGTGAAAATTTTCATCTGAGCTTTGAGACTCAAAATAAAAAAGAAATACATCGAAGCATGTGGTAGTTCAAACTTTGTGGTTTTTGTCATGAATAGAGATGGAAATAATCTGCTGAGTAACAAAACAAGGCAGCAGACAGGGTCTATTTTAGTTATATTTTCTGACACCCCCATCTGCCGACAAGTCTGTGATTCAAAATTTCTTAAAGCTTGCATGAATCTTCATATTGATTTGCATCTTTTGTTAAGATTTTACATTTCCTGTCTTATTTGCACTGATTATTACTCATTATATATTCAGTAAAGTGTAGGTGAATACTGAATGGGAGAATTATCAGACCATCTGATTGCTTCCATCTGCATTCTGTCAAATTTGCTTGGTAAGAAGAGTTTGCTGCCAGTTGACTATGTGAATCTTTATGGAAAAATTAAAAATCACTTACAGAATGTAAGTAATAATGAATTAAGCATAATCTCAAACAGCACAAAAAAAAACTTTCTTCATCTTCTTGTCTGAAAATCAATTTTATTTTGAAAAAACACTATGACTTAACATCAAGATGGTCTATCAACACATATTTGAAATATTAAAAATAGTAAACTTTTTTCACATTTCTGGGGCCTTGCTTTCTATATCTGAACTTACTGAGCAAGCCTACTCAAATCCACACTTAGTTGCAGCAAGCCAATTATCTTGAAAGACACAAACTTTTAATTTGCATGTGACTTTCCTTATCTTTCTGGCTGAAACCTATGTCAGAGCCTGAGTTTTGCTCTCTGAAACTGAAGAATATTCAGCATAATCTGTTTATCACAACTTATGTATAATACAAGCAAGGAGATAATAGACCAAGAGGGAAGGGATGCTGCTGACTGTCAGATAAGAAAAAATCACTTGTTTCAGAGCAGCAGCTCATTCCCTTAGGAGATTGCTTCATCAGCAGAAGGTAGTTATCTCCCTAGTCACTATAGGATGCAGAAGTTAATGTGCTAGTTTAGCTTCTGACTATGTTCATTACTAAGTCTCATTCTTTAACCAGCAAGATGATTATTCCTTTTCATCCCCAGTATGGTCACAGCTATAACTGTGCAAATATTAGTGTGCTTTCAGTTTGTCAACAACAGCAGTTCTATGTTAGGCTACCTGTCAATGCCATTCATGTAAATAAATTTTAAAAAATGAAGTGCTAGAAAAGAAATTCTTTTGATTAGCCATAGTATATTGGTAGTATAGAATACTTAATTATCTAATTAATTTTCCATATAATTCCAGTTTAAATGGATGGCCCTTGCTAAGGATGTTTCTGCAAAATCTTGATTGGTAGGAGTTGATTCTTTTTACTAATAACCTGACCTTTATAATTTTCTTGGTACAGAGATACTATACAATACAGTGCAGTAGTATTTTGTGTATTTCATCAATCATTCTCTTTCATATCACTGATTGGCCAAATATATTGAAGAAAACTGAGTACTGAAACAGTATTCCAGTCTCATCTGTGTGGATTCAGGAACCAGACAATTTAATCTGATTCAGTTTTATATGGGAAAATCTTCCATGAGAAACATCTTGACTTTTAATTTCTCCATCCTTACTTCTCTGAGAAGTAGAAAATCATAAAATGAAGCAATGGATAACAGGGCATTTCTATAGTGAGCTTGGACTTTCAAGTTCAATAACACAGAACTTCACAACTTCTTTGAGCAGCTTGTTCCAGTGCTCTGCTACCCTCAGTTTTTCCAAATGTTCGTATGAAACTTCCTATGCTCCAGTTTGTGTCCATTATCCTTAGAAAAGAACCTGGCCCCATCCACTTGACTCTCCCCCCCACTCTCCCACTCCTCTTTAGACATATATATATAAGTGTTGATAAGATCCCCTCCTAGTCTTCTCCAAGCTGAACAGTTCCAGGTCTCTCAGCCTTTCTTCATACAGGAGATGCTCTAGGTCCCTCATCATCTTGGTGGCCCTCTGCTGGACTCCCTCCAGAAGTTCCTCATCATTCCTGAACAAGAGAACCCAGAGTATATGAAACATAGACTGTGGAATAGTGATAGGAAACTATCCATGGACATAATTAAACATAGAGAGTTATCTTTAAAGTTTGCCATTAACAACAGGAGGCAATATTCCTGAAGAGCTGAAGACTTAGAGCAGCTGCTTCAGGCCACTAGTTACCATTAAAAGGACTGGGGATATACTTTATATTATGAACAAGCAGAGGAAAAGGAGAATTAGGACTCCAAGCCCAGGAGAACTGTTCTGATTAAAAATTTTAAGTTCCCATGGAAATGAGCCAACAGATATGGGCTGGGGGTTTTCACAGGTGAAAAGACACAGGCTATTGAACTTTGTACGCTGGCAAAAAGCCACCCTCTGCTTTCCCCTTAGCAATTTTCTATAAACAGCAATATGCCTTTGTAGCTTTGTTGCTGTTTTTATTCTCTTGAAAGTAAACACAACAAACTAAGTGAATGCCTGCTGAGTGCGGTGAAGATAAACTGACCCACTTCAAAGCCTCAGCACTTTTCTTTCTCAGCAACACTTGTGCAACAAGAAACTCTCCTTTTAGCTATTTACATCAAACAGTATACAAAATACACTAGTCACATATGACAGCTATTTGTATTTCCTGCTTTCTTCCTCGTAACCACAAAAGAATAAAAATATTTAAAAATAAAAGCCCAAGAAAGCTGGAGCCCAATGAATTATATATGTTAGCCAACAATGTTTATTTATTTAACTCAGCAATGAAATATTCTCATGTGGAGTTAATAGTGAATGAAAGCTCAAGAATTTAAAATTTCAACACTATTCCATTCCATTCTGGTTGAAGTTTTTTGTTGTGTTTTTTTTTTTTTTTTTTTTTTTTTTTTTATTTGTGTCTGTTTACCATGGTGAATTTTGTGAAGAAAAACCAAGGGTTTTGAAAGGCTTGTGAAGTAGCCTGTTATTACGTATTTTCATACCTGAAATCTCAATCTTCAAAATCCAAAACTGTACCTTGAAAAAGGATTTTGCAAATGTTGTCAGGGTGCATTTTAATAGGAAATATCAATAAATGACACACTGAGAAAATGTTGATGGAGCAGCCTGGAAAACCATGAAGATGCGTTTGTATGGTAATTGCATCCTGCTGTAGGTATAGTACTCCTTGTACAAGGAAAAGGTGTTTCCATTAAATACTCTCCAGCTTCTCTGTTCCTGGGGTATACTACTCTTATCAGTGTAAACTATCTTATTCTCTTTGACACTTCTTACTTCCTGTGGCAGTAGGTAGTAAGTCAAATGCCATTTAAATACCTTTTAAGAATCTGCCTCTGTCAGTAACCTGGGGAAAGTCAGTGTATAAACTGTGGGAAAAAGATGAAAGAGAAGAGAAGAGATCCTGGAAACCCCTGACACAAGGAGAATTAATACTAATGCTCTTTCATAGTTAATGATCATCTTTCATGACTTGCTACAGAACAATACAGTGCTAATCCATGTGGCACCACACATATGTAGTTTTAGAAATAAACTTCAATTTGTTGTGTCTTTTGACCCTTCCTCTGCCCTGCAGTCACCTTCAATATTTTGCATTCACCTTCATTACTATCCCCAACAGTAACAGCTAAAAAAAATTTCATGTGTTTTGGTAGTAGTATTGGGCGGACGAGAGTAACCAGTCTTTCAAATCTGGCAAAGTAACTCAAAGATTAGAAGTGCCACAGATCAGTGTTTAAAACCTGACTTGCAGCTATTTATCAATCTTTTATGAAGGCTACAATTTTAACCAAGTGTTTTTGGAATTCTACAAATAAAGTGACAGTAAGAACACAGAGTTTTTTCTTTTTGTGAGGGCGCTTGTGGTTTGTTTTTCAAGGCCAAAATGCCTCCAAGTTGTATGTGTCTCCTTATCACAGTATCTCAAGATTGGTACATATTTTTAGGTGTCACATTAAGCTGCCATATATTTCCTGAGCACAAATGAGGAATCAGTGTTTTTACAATGTGAAGTCAGCAAAACGAACAGTGAATTATTAGCATAGGCCATATTTTGTCAGGAAGATGGGCTACACATTTCATGCTAAGGCCAATTACACTAGCCAGGGAATGTAGGAAAGGGCTCCACCTGCAACATCTCCAGAATGAGTGGGAACAACATGTTCCCATTATCTTCCCAAAGCAGTCAAAACTAATTTGATTCTACACTCATGGTCTTCCACAGCTGGAAGATGTGGGCAGCAAACTCACTGGTACCTTCTTTCTTGTGAAACAGAGCATTGCTCCTGAACCACATCTCCAACGGGACTCTGAGATCACTGGGACTGGCCCTGGCATGCATGCAGAACTTTTACCCTTTCTGACGTCAGTGTGGGGATGATGATGCATCAGTTGCACCAAGGAATTAGAAGTTTGACTTTTGGACTGGGAGAAACACGTGACCTTCACTCAGTGGTGAGTCCCTACCTCTCCCATTCATCTGGGCAAGGCAATCATAGCAGATCCCAGGTCTTACTGAATTCTGATGGAGTAGGTCATTTAGAGAAAGGACTGTCCTTCTGAATAACTGCTTCTACCTGTGCAAATCTCTCCTCAGATCTAGTGCACACTACCACGCATTCCTCACTGACCAGCTTCAGCATCACCAGCAATATCTCTCAAGGATATAATGAAGCATGCACTAATCTGAGAAGTATGATTTCTTGTGGTTATTTAACTCAATGTCTTTGTCATCCAAGTCACATGACTTGAGCCTGTGGACATCGCCACATGAAAGAAATCATCTCTTCCAAATGCAGTTAGCAACTTGAGGCTACAAAAGAAGTGTCTGGCCTCCAAATCCACGGGGACATTTTCAGTGACTGAGCTGAGTGACTTCTTGTGATTTCTCTGCTATGTATTACTTTACCTTGTTCCATTAGAAACGGTGTATCCATAACTTCACTCTATAAATTAATGTACTGTGGATGTAATTGAGGCTTATGTAAATTTTTATGACATACTAATGTCTTGAATATAGCTGAAATTGAATACTATCTTATTCAGGAAACTGAGTGCAGATAATGAAAGGTCTTACCAGAGACAGAATGGAGAGAGGCATGATTGACTTTCACAAGTACTAACCCAGGCTGATCTTCTCAAAATATAACTCTTAGAAGTTTGGACACTTATTTTAATATATATATATATATCTACTGTCTCTGGTCTGGACTGGTGGTGGGAGGAAAGACATCAATATATTCATTTTCTTCAGTGTTATGAACTTACTTTCTTACTCTGTCATAAAATGCTCAGATTGTTTGGCATCTTAATATCTGGAAATTATGTATTTTAGAAAAGCACTAAAGAATTTCAGAGAACTAGCTCCTACTGGAGCAGGTGAGAATACAATACCCTTGGGAAGGACAATACTGTACGCTTGGGAAGGCTGATGTGTAGCAGCCTTTTGCCTTTGGGTTGATCTCTGCTTTATAGATAAGAAACCCAATTGATCACCATATTAACTTTTTACTATATTGTAGCTAGTCCCAGAAATTCTTATTCCCATGCTTCATGTTGCTTCTGAACTGAGCAAAGATCAAAAGCAATCACTTTTAAAGGAGCTGCAGTCATTTTTTACCTTCTCTGATTTTTCTTTCTCTTTTTATCTCCCATTAAAACCCCATTATTATTGGGTTTTAATCATCAGGTTTCGGCTAAGTAATGCCATATGTTTCACTGCAGATTTATCCATCAGAATGGGGGGACAAGATGGAAAGTGTTTAGATTTTTTAAAGCAATAACACTGTTCTGGAAAAAAAAACTTATTTTTAAGAATGCTCAGTGGAAAGATTTTCTCTCTAACTTCAGTAAGTCTTGACTAAAGCCCCAGATGGGCAAAAATGTGTGCTGTGTATTTCATTATTTTCTAAACAAATTCTCGCTAGAATCAAAAACTTCCCTGCATCTCCTTAGGATGACATTGAGAGAATGAAAAATGTTTTCTTTCTCTTCAAAGACTGAGTTAATACTGTAGATACAATTTTGTAGCAGCCTGCCATCATTGAAGATATTTGATGAAGCCGACATTGACCCCCCCAAAAAAGATAGACTTGACAGCTGTAAGAGTACTTAGGTAATATATAAGTAAGACAAAGATAAAACAGAGCAAGTAAGAACTATCACTGAAGGAGTAATTTTGCAAAGTAGCTAAAGTTCCCCTTCTGCTAGGAGCATTGAAGAAAGCCATGCATGTTCACAGCACAGAAAAAGGAAGAGATGGTCTTGAGCATCCCAGAGACTTCTGGATTGATAACCAAATATTTGTGACCATAATGGGACCACTTCCCACATAGAAATCCTAACTCTCTGCACCAGAACAGAGCATTCTCAGCTGGTCTTAAAACCTATCAAGAGGGTCTTTTCTCTCTATATTGTTACAGTTAAGCAATTTTCCCTTTAATAAGAAAAAAGGGAGGAAAATACAAACATATAATTTGCTTTAAAATGTGCGTATCATGAGGAAATCCAGATTTTTAGAAAGGAAAATCTCTATTACCAATATGGTTAAGTCAAATATTTTATAATAGACCAGCATAGAGTCAGATAAGAGGTTTGGAGCGTCTTTTTTTGTGTGTTTTTTTTTTTTTTAATAGTTTTATTAATATCTTTTATCACTTTTCTAGGAAGAACTGTTTTTTTATGGCTGATTGCCTTCTGAGGCAATTCTTACATACATTTATTTTTTTAAATGTTGGTTTTTGTTCAAGGATTCTCCCAGTAAAGAAAGAATTGTTCTGTCCCTTATCCACCAAGAGAAATTAATTTAATATTTCAGTAATCAAACTAGATTCCATTCAGTGAAAATGTTTACTCTCATTTCTACCTTAAGCAGTAAGCCTTTCTCACACCCCTACATGACAAATCTGCACAATACCAAAACAAGACTGAGAATTTCCCAGCTTTCTTGATTAAAAATATGTTTCAGTACTGACACAAGGCAAGCGAAACCTCAAAACTCCTGTACACTCAAGGAGTTTCTGAACATAAATACAAAGGCTGTTCGATTTCTTTTAAACTTGAAAACTGAAGCTCAAACTGAAGGAACTTTCCCTTTGAGCAGTTCTCTGCACCGTATCTGTAAATGCAAAGCACAAAAGTAATGATATCTTACTATTTCAAATTTTTAAGGTTATTAAGGTTTTCCTTTGGGATGAAGTGCTCCCACACGGTGGAGTTTTGTCATTAATCTAGATGGAAGAACTGGTACTCCTGTGCTATCCCATGCCTTAGGCAAATGTTTCATTGCTTCTGTTCCTAACAAATCCCACTGAACCCTGAACAGGGCTGTAGGCTATAAACCTCTTAACAGATAGAGCTGGCTGTTTTCTCAGAAATTAGCTGGTCTACTTGAATCAATGCAGGAGCTTTTCTTTGCCTGACTGGTGTGAAGTTGCTACTGATTAGCAGTTAACCTGAATGCCCTGAGGAAAATAAGTGCTGGAAAGTTCTTTCAGAGTCACACTCAGTTACGCTGGTGTACTTAAGAGTTGTAGTGAGCATATCTGAGCTTGTTTAGCATGCATACCTACGCAGTTCAGCTATTTCTGGTTTTCAGCTCAAGTCTTTCTGCTCCTACTGGCAACTAATAAGCTCTTTTTAAGGCTAATGTTGCAGTTCTTATGCCATGAAGTATAACACATTCATGCAGATTTGGAGGAAAAGAAAAAGAACAGACCATGTGATGACACTCCAAGAACCAAGGGCTACAAAGTCTCACCAGGAAAGGTTTGCCACCAAGGAACCAGACAACTCTCATCTCTCTTTTGGGTTGGAAATCTAAAGGTAGCATGTGTTTAGAGAAGATGAAAGAACTGTAGGATGTTTCCTTGACCCATATGAACAGAGAAACCATTTGTCAGTCCCTTGCTGAGAATGTGATCTAAATGCTGGGTGAGCAGAGATAAACAAATATAGCTCAGCTGCTGGTAATTATTTTGCCCATGCTGCTTACAGTTTTCAAATATCTTAAATAATAGTCAAGAATCTCATCTGAAAGCGCACAGGGGTTTCTGGAGCCTCATGAAGTTAGTTATTCTCATTGCCTTGTAGGTTCTGGATAAAAGAACAGCTGTGAGTTTACCGGAGGAAAGAAAAGTATCAATGCAAATTACAGGTTGCGTGTAAATGCATGTTGTAAATCTTCATTAACAGTAATTCAGATCTTCTGGCCGTGAGCTTAGTGGAATACAAATAAAGGAAGGAATTAGAAACCTCTAATGTTGCATTTAATAACAGTTTCTTTCCAGTCCAGAAAGATTTTTGCCATGTATTTGTGATGGATTTGTTTCCAGCAATTAACCATCTTGTTAGATTTGCAGAGGAATGTCGGACTGATTCCAGCCTATGAGCACAGGTTTGCTGGTGATGGGAGGGGGAGTTTCTTCAAGGAATTGTTTAGTGTTATGTCTGAAGTCAGATATAGAATGAAAGTACACTGATAACTCTTAAACTTTGAAATTATTATTGTGCAAAAAATCTGAATTTGCAGATCCCCACTTGATGCAGTGTAGGACTTTACTTCTCTGTTGTCACTGCTATGCTTTCCTTGATGTTACAGTGTTACGCATATTCAAACAGTAAAACACTCTTTCAGGTGTACCAGAATGTTACATTGCAAAGCATTTATGTTGGCTCTTTGTTCTAATCGTGTTATTGGAACAAAATAATCGCTTTTCAGTTTGGAGTTTTCAGAAAACATTTAACACAAACATACTAAAAATAGGTAACGATTTTTTTAATGCTTTTTTTGTTTGTTTGTTTTTTATTTCAAGGCTATCTGAATGCCCACTGCTGCTATGAGAACTGTACTTGAAAAAGAAACGTTGAACTAATAAATCAGAAAGTTTAGCAAGGAATTGCGAAGACTGATGTAAAATATCAGTTTATACTCAACAAAATTACAGTGCTGGGTTGGTCAACAAAGGAACATACAGATATCTTTCAGGATCCATAGAGATTGAAATGTACTATTTTAAACCAATGTGTTACCACTTTGCTGAAGTAGCACCTGATGTTTTATCTGCTGTAATAGAGACAGTGACTATGCTCCTCTATGGTAGCACTGCCCTTGTGTGACCTGGCTGTGTCTCCCATTTGGATGGGGTCGTGCTTGTCTTTAGAAGAGTAGTGGGATGAGTGCCAGAATGTAAACACCAGAACACTTCCCCAGATAGAGAACTGCACTTTGTGCAGATAGGTCTGTCATCTTCAGAAGTAATCTGGGATGGAAAGATGCTTCCTTATTTTTTCCTTCCAACTGATATGAAAGAAAGAAGCAGGGAGGAAGCTTGAGAATTTCAAATAATTTGCATTACAAAGCCAAGCAGTGGAGGGAAGGCAACATTTTTTCATTGCTTCCCTATTTAAAAAAAAAAAAAAAAAAAAAAAAAAAAAAAAAAAAAATTTGGTTTTATCATGGAAAACACAGTCGCACCATTGAATTAACACTTTAATGTTCTTGAAGAAGCTAGATATTATAGTTTCAAAGAGGAGACTATTTAGTAAATGCCACCCAGAGCACTGGATCTCTCAGTAGGACAAATTAGAAGTCAGAGAGGCTGTTACATTCAATTAGCTATATAAATTGAGTTAATTCTAATAGTGAAAGGTAAACAGATGTTGTAGTCTGAATGCATGAAATTCTGCGTTTTTCCTGTGTTTTGAAGGCTGAGGTGCTCACAAGTCAGCTGCTGATGGGGCTCCCTGGGGAAACAGCTTTCTTTGACGTTCACAGGTGAAAGGATGGAGATGGATGGCCCACAGCCCTATTTTCTTGAAGTAGCAGTGGTGTTCAGAAGTGATCGAACACTGTGCCTCCTGCTGGGTGGTGTTCAGGGTCACCACAGTCACAGCCTTGAAAATAAGCAGAGTAGCAGACTCCTGACGAACTCAGTGTTAAGACTAAGGACACAAGATTCTGTGAATAATGCAAAGGTATTGCCCAGGCCAGTTTCACTGCTGGTGATGTTTGCCTGTATCTCTGAAAACTCATTTCCTTAAATATGACTTACTTTCTAAAGTCTCCATGATTTTCCACAAACAAATATGGTCAAATAACCAATGCTTTTGCCACAGTGGGAATGACACATGCAGGGTACATCTGTATGTCTGGATAAAGCTGTGATTACTGCTTGTATAAGCAGAAATCATGAAATGTGTATTTTCAGTTAGCACAAGTGATATTAGGAGCAACGCTAGATCTACCTTACTGCAGAAACCAAGATATTTTCCTGATTTCCATGGAGAATTTACTTTCTGGTCATGTTTTTGCACAAAATAAAACCAATGCTGTTGTACCTTCACTGCTATTCTTTATTGATATGCCAAGTATCACTTACTGATTATACCATATAGGTACAATCACAGTTCATCTAAGTCAAGCAGAAAATACAGTCTGAGCTTTACCTGCAGCTACAAGTGAGCTAACCATGTCTCTGCACCACCATTTTCACTTACAGATAGAAACATCATAGCTGTCTCGGAAGTGTTTGAATTCATAGCTCATATGAAACTCAAGTGAAACCAGACCATGCTCTGCCCTGTGTTCTGTTCTTGGGCCTATTTTGTTGTTTGCTTTTTGTTTTGCTTGTTTGCAGGTGCGGGATAATTCAAAGCTTGTAACAAAAAGGCTAGATGAGCAACTCTCGAATTTCAGGATGAATCGTCCTTTCCTCTAGATGTAGATTAAAAGTTGCTCTGCGTAGCTCAGTAGATTCATTTGTGGGGGTTTTGTTTGCAAAACTGGAAATCCAATACCTACATGTTGCTAATTAGAGACTGTTAAATGGTGCATTTGCAAAATTTAAGTGCTAATGCATAACTTAGGAAAGGTTGATTTCTCTAACGATTTTGTCACACAATATTAGCAATGACTGTACCTCAATGAGCAGTTCATTGGCCTTCTCCAGTAAAATCACTCTAAGTCATGGCTTTTTTTTTTTACCTAACATAAGAATACTAGCTGAGATTTGTGAAAGATGTTTACTGGCCATATTTCTCTTAAAGTTATGAAAAACCTTAATAAAAATCAGTGTCTAGCCACTTGTGCTGATGGATGCTATATTCAAAATTCCACAGAGAAACTATCCAGATATGCTACATATCAAAGGGGAAGAAGGCAAACTGAAGCACAGTCAATTTCAGAAAATGCATCTGAAGTATTTTGAGGGACTATACTTCTGATTACTTCTGCCATTTTTTTCTGTTATTGTTATTATTGTGAGTTTGTGGCTTTTTCATTGTTTCATCACACCTACAGTTTTATGAAAAACTCTAGGGGAAAAAAAAAAAAGAGATGAGATATTGGCTGACATACCACATAGGTAGGAGAAAAATTGATGGCATTAGATTGTTTAGTCGATTGCATAAGTGAGCAAAGTGAAATAATAGACTGGTAATGTCAGAGGTTGTGTGGAGCAGAGAAGAAAAAATATTTCAGACAAAATTATGATTGTTAAGTTGATGTTTTACAATTGGCATGTTTTTTCAGCTTTAAAAGAGTATTCCTATGTCAATATAACATCAAGAAGAATAGGAAAGAAGAAATACAGTTATTAAAGAGCAAAGAATTGGCTCTGAATCTTGTATTTCGAAGTAAGCAGATACACTTATTGTTTTCCTGAATGCACAAAAAGTACAATAATGTATTATTTAGATTAATTTGATATCTTTATTTTAGTATCTGCATAAATATTTTATTATTCCTTTCATTTTCTTCTTGGTTTCTTCTCTTGCTTTTTTCCCCCATCTTGGTCTATACATACTTAGGTTTTTTTTAGGTCAAGGCACTCTTTTGGTATCAGGAGGAGTGGTACTGATTTCAGTTTCATCACCAAACGTTAAACTACTGTCAAACTACTGTCACCCAAATAGAATGGATGTAATTCAATATGCTGTAGTTGAAGTCCGTTCTAAAATGGTATCGTTTTGCACAACCATACTTTACTGCCAGTGGAAACAGGTAAATCTTCTTTCTATGCTTCCCCTTATTTAGATCTTAGCATAATTCAAATAAAATACATGCAAACAAATTTGCAAACTTCCCAATCTTTTTTTTTTTTTTTTATGTCTTCCACAATGTCATGCCAAATGTCATTAAAAGAGCATCTTTTTTTTTTTTTTTAATCGAGAGCAAAAGGTACTTTATTCCAGCAAAAAGGTCAAAGCTCCAGGTAATTTACCAGATGACCATATTATGGAGGTTAAATAATCAATCATTAGTGAAACATAAGAATGCTCCTATTGTTTTATTTCCTCATTTAGGGATATGCTCAGCATTAAATAACCAGTCTGCGAATGATTATGAACCCTGTAGATGCAGATCATAAGCATAATTAAAGAACAGAAATTTAATGTATCTCTTTATCTTCAGGAAAGCAGGAAATTCCTTCCTTTAAAAAAGATCATTCTTGTGCCTCTGAAATGATACAAACTATTTCTTAGGTTCTCGTTTATGTCTGAGACATCCTTGCAAAAAGAATAAAAATGATTCTGGATGATTCCAAAATTTTAATGTAAGCATAGAAAATAATACAATTTTGAAAGTTACTTTGTGTGTTGCCAAAGAACTTTTGTAGTTTGTATCCATCCTTTTTTATATGAAGTAGACTAGAAACTGTATCCTGAGTTATCAGAGTCAATCTCCAAGTTTGGCCAAGTGTTAAAAGACCATACTTCATCTCAGAGCTCACCTGGCTTCTTGCCCAGTTATTCCTTGCAATACTGACCTGACATACTCTTTCATACCATAACAACTTCTCTAGGCAAAGCTGAAACAACACATCCTTGTCTAGGTTGGACTACAGGCTTGTTACATTAAATGGATAGGAATTTTTGAGTATATTGGATTTGAAATAAGTTGGAAAAAGGCTGGTGGAGCTGAGGATTGAAAGGAGAGCTCTAAACTAGTTCAGCAGCTGGTTAACAGGAATATCAGGAGCCAGCAGTTGGGGTCAGATCTGCCAAATGCCATAAAGAATGGTGTTAGCTTAAAAAATAAATTAAAATGAGAGCTTTTAAGAATAGCAGAGGCCAAAAAACAAGATGACATCTTCAAAGGAACCACATCAATACCTGACAGAACCAGTACCCACTTTCAAGGGAATGGAGCTCACTCCCTGGTACTACTGGAGGACTGTTCGAAAGGCTTACTTAATTACAACTTTAAAATTCTTATCAACATTTATTTACATCTGTTTAAAATATTTGATCAAAGGTAGAAGTATTTGATAGATCTAATATTTTTTGTTCCCTCCCTAGTGTTTATTTCTCCAAGTTATTTGCAGGGAGTAATCTTTACTTTTGATGGACTAAGCCCCTGCCTCCGTTTATTTCCTTCTTTACATAATCAAGATCACCTCACAGCTCTTCTGCAGCTGTTGAGAACTCACTCTGTCCTTTAATGACTGCGAGCAACCACAATCAGTTGCAGTAAATGAGGTTTGCACTAGTGGAATGTAGCTTAATATCTCCTTATTTCTGCTGAGGTATCCCAGCTGAAATATTCTAGGATAACATTTGCCTTTCTCACAGCTGTACAGCATTGAGGGATCATAACCATCATTGAATGGGATAGCACATGAGGATCCTTTCTCTCCAGAGGTCACTAAAATGCTGAGAAACAGGCTGAGTAGAGCACTGTGGCAGCCTTCTGATTTTATGATAGGTATGCGTAGCCTGGGAGAGGAGAAAATGTTATTAAGACAATTTCTATGGAAATATAAGCATTAATATAAACACTATGAAATACAGAGCTTCAAAACACATGCCCCAGTTTTTTCTCCTATAATTGTTTCTAGATGCTACCTTATTGCTAGTTGTTAGTTTGTTTTTTTTAAAAAAAAATAAAAATAAAAGTATTGTTTAGCTATCTTTTCTGCTAAATTTCTTCCAACAGTATTTCAAAGCATACCAGAACACCTTGCTTGAAAATTCTGAATAACATGCAGATAGAGTCCATTGAAACTACCTCTAACTTTATGGAGTGGAGCCAAAGAACTTTGATTTTAAAAATTCTAGTAAGTAGCACCATATAACGTTCACCTGTCTTGATTAACTGAAGTCAGTAAATTTGTAACATTCCTTTATAATATGCCTTCATGGTGCCAGTGACAAAATACATCTTTCTAAGACTAGAATTGTGGTTTCTAGAATCCCTTAATTTCAAAGGGAGCCCTCAAAAAGCTGGAAGGAATAAGAGCATCTTTTCTCGTACCTTGATTGAAATAGATGGAAAAAGAGTATGAAGTAGAGAGTGAAAGCTACAAGGGAGAACTTTGCCCACTGTCCCAATAGGGGCTTGGGTATTTGAAAATTTTCTTCCTTCACATTAAAGTTAGAAGTATGGGCTCTTTGCAAATGGTCACTCAAATAGTCCAAACATTCACCACATAGTCATACTTCATGCTCTGACAAAAGATTGAGAGATCCTTCCTGCTGTGTTCAGGTTCAGAATCCATGCGTGGATTCTCAGAGATTCTACATACAATTCACATACAAAGCAGAATTAACTTGGTAAGCTTTGTGCAAATAACTACTGATTCAAACCTCTCATATAGATAGCAACATTCAGAGATGTCTCTCTCTTTCTTTTTTCCTTCTATGTCCACCATTCCCCCTAATGGGATACTAATGGATTTGGGATACAGTGGTTGTCACAGCTGACAGAAAATATTCTGAAAGATTTAAACAGGAAAAAATAAAAATAATAAAAAAAATCCTCTTCCTAACTCTTCAAAGAGTTAAGTTAAGGTAACACATCAAATAATGTGGAATATGATCACTGATTCTTTTTCCTCGGTGCTTTCATATGAAGATTCAGCAAACTTCCCTTTCTCTTTCTTCTTCTTTCTCTCCTTCTCCTGGGCAAGTGGAGATGATTAAAGAAAAACTGATGGACTGACAGAATCTTTAGATATATTATACTATTTGGTTAACATTTAGATACTTCACTCTAAAAGAATCAATAGCACATTTGAGTCTTAGGAATAGAAATCTGAACTATAACTGTTTCATTTTGGCATTACACAGTGTTAGAATAGATGACATCAGGTTGAAAATGCTACCAGAGCACAGACCATCTACCACAGTAAGCAAATAGTATTGCTGGGAAGCTGTCTAATGGATAGATCTCTTCAAAAATAGCTCATTTTGAGAAACTATTTAAAAAAAAAAAAAAATACCCTGCATCATAGATAATTACAAAATAAGTGACATAGGAGTTCAGTAGCATGATAATATCAAAGATAATTAAATGAGATAATCAAGAATGAGAAACCAAGATAACATAACCATTGCAGATGTTTAATGGAAATGAATGGGGAAAGGTCACTGCATTAATACTTCTTAATAAATCAACTAATATTTTTTCTTTCCTCCAAGTACATTAATTAATCAAAATCTCCCTAAAAATTATATCTCTGAACAGTTACCTCATTTGACTACATTCTTGTTCCCTGCAGCCATGCTATGCTATTATAACTGCTTATGAAATTTGTTATTCAAAATTGAAGTGAGACTTTTTTCCTTTCTGCAATATTTTTGTCTTTCTAATTTAGTGACAGTTTTAGAATTTTTCAGTTCTAAAATGTTTATAATGGAGTTCTTCCCTATCAGATTTCACTGCTTATGTCCAGGGCTTAGGCTTTTGATAAGTTTTAGTGACAAAGACTTGATGAAAACAGTGTGATTTAAATAAGCTGCTGTATAAATAAAAAGATGTACCTGTGTCAGGTCAATGTCATTCCTTTTACTTTTAAATGCTCTATGAAGTGATAGGTTGTTACCTTCTACTCCTACGTGAATATAAGAAGCGCTACTAAGATGACTTACCCATAAAATGTAAAATGGCTGAGTGAGGAATCTGCTTAAAGGTATTCAGAAACCTTTTAACTACTTTAGCTGCTTTAAAAAGCTATGGATTTTATTGTCTTCATGGCAGTGCACCACCTAGTTCTGGATGAATTTGATATTGAGAGCTATAAATATGATAAAATTGCATGAAAATTGATGAAACATATGTAAGAATACTAAAACGTCATTGTGTTAGGAGAAGTTTGCCTCCATCTTTGAGCAGCTCTCTCAAATAAGACAGAAAATGCTGACAAAATATTTTCCAAAGATCTTATAAGTTCTGTGTTTTTAACCTATGCTTCAGTTCACTTTAATTGAAAATATGCAGTATCTTCACTACTTCCTCCTATGCAATTTTAGCCAAGAAGCAAGAAAAACTACACAGAATGGGTCATGGTTGTCAGCAGAAAAATGTTTCAGCCTCTCACCAAAAGATTTTTTTTAACACAAAGGCAAATATTTAAAACAAATGATGATGAACTCCTACAGTTTTTGAGATATGTTGGGTTTTTTTGTTTTTTGTTTTTTTCCAAATCCCATTAGGATCGTAACTGCATTTTAACCTTGTTAGTATCCTTGTATCATAATTGCTATACCTCTTCTTGCTCACAGAAGAACGGTTGGACTATTGTGTGTGCTTTTGGCACATGACTTCAAGTACAGGAGCTCTTCTTAGAGCCTGTCATTGTGCAGCCTTACCATAATCATCTCACTGGCGGCATGCATTTAGGAGTCTGCTGGTACAGGGCTCAGGAGTACATCAGCAGTGACATTCAGACAGGGAGCAGAGGATCAGCACCAGATGTGTTAGTCTTTTAACCAAAAGATCAGGCAATGCATCCTCATAAAGCAGAAAGAAGACTGTTTGTAATAACAAATGCTGATGGACATGTAGAAAAAGAGCAGTGTCTTCATCTCACTGGGGACAGGTAATTTTGTGACAGGTAATCACAACTGATCCTTCTCCTCATACCCTTTCTTATGAAAACACTTTATGCACTTAAAAAAAAAAAAAATGCAGCATCCCATCATGGTTTAATGTCTGTTTTTTATCCCCAGTGTAAATGCAGAGCTATGTGGGTATGGAGGCAGGGAACATCTTGCTGCTCTCCCCTCTTGGACTAGAAAACAACAGGAGTGATCACGGCAGCACAGCAGAGCAGGAGTAAACAAGATCTTAAATGAAGGTCAGGATGTTGAAAGCTCTATACTGTGTTTCATCACCAGTTGGCCCCTGTGCTGTTTGTGGGATAGATCTGATGCAATGATTTTTTGCAGTTCTAAGTTGCAATATCTTCTAATCAAAAGTTTAGAGAAGGTTTGTATTTAGCTAAGAAAATAAATTAACCTATCTGATTAGGAAAAGCTATCTTTACTAGTAAGAAGGAGATGAGGGAGAACTAAAATATACAGTCTGCTGTACAGCATTCGCCACTGAAAATCCATATAAAAAAGATACTTTGAGGCTTCCAAAGTTATCGCTTTTATTAATCCAGCATTCTGAGGGACCACCTATTTTATTTCTACAGCAATAACAATGGGCAAAAATGAATCTGATGGCTGAAGTGGTGCTGGCTGAGTAGGGATGGGTGAGTGCTGGCAGCAGCAGGAGCCCCTATCCCTACATGATTAGTGGTGCTGGTGTTTTTACACCTAATGTTTTCCAAGGAAAAAAAAGTCACTTTCAAGCACTGATTTGTGTTCGTTCATTGCTCATGATTTCTGCAGGATCTCCATTAGCAATTCTGTTTATACAGTTTTGTTTATTAAATATTTGCACTGAGGAAAATTATCTTCTTTTATTCACAGCCTGGATTCAAGGCACTATAGACAGATGTCTTACTTTAAATTCAGGGCATGGAAACAATGCTTCTTTGTTTTATGAGCAAGAAAGCCCCGTATTTTTCAGATGACATGTTCATAACTTACTTCTATTTCTGAAGTGTCTTTTTTCAAAATAAAATAAACTCAGTATCCCTTTGAAACCCATTAGGAGGTTTCTTTATACACTGAGAAGTTACTTTAAACATCCTAAATTCAGTGTGGTTCTTATAAAAGTGTCTGTGGCACTGAAGTACTAAGAGTCTGCTGAGCCACAGCTGAAGGAAAATGGAGATAGTGCTATCAGCAGCCCTAGCAAACTGTAAAGCAGAATTCAATTATGTGTGGCTGATTCGTCCACTCTGTTTTCCTCCAAACTGTTCCCCTACATTTGATTAACTTGTTGTTGTTGTTGTTGTTGTTGTTGTTGTTGCACATCTCTGTCTGGGAGAAACATTTAGCTCTTATTTGAAATCAGTGTAACGCAGATATGTAGAGTATTGGACAACTAGCAAGGAGTTTTGCTAAACAGCAATGACTTGGAGCAACAGCTGAAGAAATTTATTTGCTTGAAACTAGAATTTGACAGCAAAATGTGTTTTTGCTGGGAAAAATATGTTCATCAATAACTAGAAAAATAATCCATACCCCCATGATTTGTAGTGGAAAATGCTGCTGTAGTATATCAGCACAGATAATGCTTAAATGCTCACATTTCTTCTTTCCTTGTATTGATCAGATCTCTCGGTCAGACTACATTTCTCATGAGACATCATGCAGCACTCCAGCCAAAGATGGAGTCCACGCTTAATCCTATGGAAAGCAGTATGGCAGGACTGTGCAGCACCATCTCATAATGGATAGGTCTAGTTTAAAACTGCAATTTGAAGTACTGTCTTTTCATTTGTTTTGGGAAAAGGATCATATGTGTGTATATGAATCCCAGGTCCACTGGGTATTGAAAACTATACTCTTTACTCAGGATGCATAGATTTGATTATGCAGTCCTAATGGAACAGTTTTCTAATCAATATCAGTATTATTCACTTAATGAAAGTTAAAAAAGAAAGGAAGAAAGAAAACTGATGTTACTAAACAGCTCTATTATCAGCTACTAAGAGGAACAACCACCTTTTTATTTAAAAGCATGGTTGTTTGGGGATATAATGATTATTTGTAGAGCACTGGGATATAGGAGGGAGAATTTAGTTAAACCGAGTGCATAAAACTGCTGTGTTCCTTGATATCACCTCACAGACTAGTTTCTTTCCAGAGCCACCTTCATTGTTTCGTAATCTGTATGCATAGTGAGTAAACTCTACATCTAAGGACTTGGACTTGATGATCCTTAGGGGACCCTTCCAACTCAGGATATACTGTCATCCTGATTCTACAATTCTTTGAAGTGCATCCATGACATTTACATGCAAGGCAAAGCTTGCTCTTCTCCACAGTAAACTGACGGAGAGACACCTTAAAATCCCTAGAGTCCAAGCACCTGCAAAATGTGGGCAGTATATGGTCACTGCCTGCTTTGTCTTATTAGTGACCAGACTTGAGCTTCACCAGCTTATGGCCCAGGTAAGCATGTAGCCAGCAGCAGCAGCTTGGTGCCATGGTGGGCTTTTTCTCCTACATCTGAAGGCTTCCACCAAATGAAAATCAGCCCTGGACCACAGAATGACTAGCTGTAGGCACTTCCTAGGATGTGTCTCTGGGCTGTGAAAATGGGAGATATTTTACCCTGTATAATCAAATAACTGCTAGATCTGGAACTTTATTTCAGGTCTCCTACAACTTGATTATCTTCACCCTTTAGGCTGTTTGGGAGCACAGTGAAATGTTTTTGATTCCTACTTCTTTTGGAGAAATATATGTAAAATATTTTTTATCCTAATTAAAAACTGATTTGTTTTTTAATTTCTTGTGTTTCATAGGACAATCACTTCCTTCCTAGGTCTTGTCAAATCTTACTGAGCTAATTTCCACTGGGACTAATCAAAGCATAGCCTGAGCATTTGATGGTTTGGCCCCCTGTCAGAAATACATGACTATTTTGATATTGCCAAAAAATATATTGCTGAAGAGAACTGTTTCCTGTATTTATATTCATTTATGCTTGGGTGAGTGTCTTTTTTGTGGCGTAAATCATATGTGATGTTCCTTTTTTTTATGCAAGCAGTGAGAAAATATCCTCAGGCAACTTGTTTTCCAAAATAATCAGCTCAGGCATCTCCCACCTGGAAAAATACTGCTGCACTGCTGTGGCTTGAAACAGTATGAATGGTGGAATATGACTGATGTGAGCCAGTCTACCAGAAAATGTTTTTGTTTCAGACATTATACCTGGTCTCAAATCTAATTCCAATTTTAGTGGAATAGTGGAACTCAAGGGCAGACATCAAACGTCTGCTCTGTCCACTCTTCTTCACAGCCAACACCATTAATTTTCCAAATAAGTCAGCACATCTCTATTTATTTTTTAATTGATTGGTAATACTGAGTTCTAATTGAGATTGTGAAATGAAACTTACAGATTTGATTGTCTGCTTAGAGTTCAGAGCTCCTCAGTAATCAGAGCTATCAGTCTTGTAAGTGGTATAAGCAAATGGAAAACAAAACAAAAAAGTAAGAAAAATTCAGTGCTGCAAACTGAGTTCTCTCTGTGCTTGCTTCCCATTTAGGCTATAGCACAGGCAAGAGCAAAATCCATCTGGAAGAAGAAAAAACAAAGTCAAGGTGAAAACAGAATCTTTCCAACGTCATTCCTGAGGCGGTAAGTCATCCTGCTGAGAGCAACAGATTAGATACTGTCACAATACATCTCATAACCTACACCCTGAAAACAAGCTAGAATGGATTTCCAGAGTGAGAAATACGTAGATAAAATTTGGGGAAAACATTATGGAAATATGTATTCAGCAAGAGGCAAGCAGCATGAAGTGTTACCCTTCATTAGCCCTTGTGTTGATATAAGCACTTGTTTCAGAGTTCCTCTCCCTCTTGAGGACTACAGGTAATGGATGAGTGGTTTTGTCTTCATTCAAACTATCATTACCATGCTATCAATTAAAACATTAAGAAAATAAGGGACAAAAAATTTAATTCCTCTGTAACAACAATTTTGAACCTCAGTGAAGGTTCTTTAAGAATATAACCAGGCCTCACAATGTAATTCTGTTTTGAAACATGTACCTAAACACCTTTACACCAGTCTGTACACCAGTCTCTGAAAAATGGAGACACTGAAGACATAACATTCAGTTTGTTAAGGTCAAGAACTCTTTCCTCTTAAATAAAGTTCTTTCATTCTTCTTGCCTCTGATGTACTCTATTTTCTATATTCCATTATTTCTGTGTTGGCCCTGAGTCCACCCAGTCCTCTTCATTTTCATTGCAATTTTTCCTTTCTCTTCATTATATTATATTAAGTATTAGCATTTCTACTGTGTGAGATGTTTTGCATACATTTTTCTTCTTGCATTAACCTTAAGTCTAATCCTGCTCTTGACAAGTCACCAGAACCTATCGAGGGTCAACAAAAGGATTCCTTCTGATTTTTTCTGCTTTGTGAAGTACATTCAACAATATTGAGCAAAGAAGCATCATGTGAGATTCAGGACAGAGTTGTAATGCTGCATTCAAGGGCACAGCCTGTATGGAGCACATTATAGAGAGTTTTATTGTAACACATTGATTACATGTACTTAAATGTCTACACTCCACCTTCTAAGTTTAAATTCACAGGACAGTATAATGGTTTAATTTTATAAAAATCTATATTCTTTTTGATTATCATACTAAATTTTTCTGCATGGACTAGCACAATTTTCTGATGCAGAGTACATCTGACCATTAAAATGCACGCTTCCAAATGAACACAACTGTGAAATACCTTTATTTGCCATGAAGCAGAAGCATGAGGTCATGCCTTGCAAGGATACTCATATTTCCTTCTCATATTTTCTTGAGGTCTCAATGGATTCTTGTTTAAGGAAGATCCATATACCTGACCACTGTGGGAAAGAGTCCTTCTGTGCACAAGTAACTACTTGAGGAAGGATATGTTGTAGGAACAGGTGCAAGGAGTAGTGGATATCAGCTGAATCCATACCGACTTCTACCAGGTGTATTCACTGAACTGTGCACTCATTAATAAGCGATATGAATATGATACTGTGCTTTGAAGTGACAGCCTTTTGCTGGTGGTGTACCTGGCAAAGTGTTGGTGGCAGAGTGGCTTAACAGGGAAGCCATTGTGAAAAGAGAACAGGGCTACCCATGCTGGACACAGCAGAAAGTATCGGTATTTTAAATAATTGCAAAAATATGAAACTCATTTTCCCCAAGTCAAAACTGTTTCACCACCATGGTAACTGGTAATTGATTTCCCTGTCTTTTTTGCTTGTGTTTTTTCCCTGTTTTCTCCCCCTACCCCATTCCATCCTGCTGAGTAAACAAGCAGCTGGGTAGGTGCTTGACATCTAACCAAAGCCAATCCATTGCAAAGATTGGCTCAGGTTAGTCAAAACTAAAGCTTGATATTGAATGATCTAATGATAAAAAATAGAAGATGAAATTCAGCATTAGTACTATTAATTAATGATCGTGGCAAAAAGAAGAAAAAGCACTTACAATGCTGTTGGAACTGATCTCTGCGGCTTCAGTTGTTCAGAGTTAGAGCCAAAGGAATAACTAAGAACTTAAATGTGATTTTTTTTCAGGTGTTTTCCAATAATACATGATTAATTCTTTTGCAAAGACAGTTCTGTCACGTCAGCCATTTGACTGTACCAAATTATGACAATATTCTGGAGTACAAATACACTTTACAGAGTGGAAGTCCCAGAAGCAACTTTTAAATTGGAAAAAGGACAACATTCACTGGGCTCTCCCGTATGAGGATATTCTGTCCTATGAGGCCTCTTTTCTATCTGGTCCAAGCTTGACATAGAAATCATCTCTCCTGAAATGCATCCATAATATGTTTCTTATGATTCACAGTGCAAAGTTTGGTTAGAGCAAAACCACACTGCATAATGCGGAATAAAGTGCTTCAGGGAGCATGGCTGATAAGGTAGAAAGGAACCCAAACTACTACTGGATTGGCAATGAACTAGGGAAAATTGCCTATGAATATTTTCTTAAACCAATTTGAGTTTAAATATTTTATTTCATTTCACTGATAAGATTTATTTTGCTTCATACTGGAGCAGACCTACCATATGTTTTCTTGTTAAATACTGAATTAATAAATGTAATCTGTGTTTTAATTACATTTTAAATTAATTACTAAATATTTTGAAATACTAAAATCAAGATTTTCCTGAGAGGGAAAGACCTGAAATCTCAGTAGAAAACATCTGACCAGTTTTTATATTTCAGTGTATAATTTTGTACAGTTTAGTATTCTGAGAATTTAAAGACTAAGCTAAATTATCTGTTTCTGATTGAAGGCTAAAGTTTGCTATCTTCAGCTGCAAATCACTATCTCCATACTGAAAATCTTGCCCCTTTCCCTCATACACACTGATTTATCTGTGGTACTACTGTCCTACCCATTCTGCAAAAATGGTTTAGGTCAGATATACACACAGGAAGCAGTCACAGGGAAGGGAATATGTCCACCTGGAAGCAGGTAAAAGAAAACAGTCAGTATGATATATTGAGATTCTTAATGAGATGAGATGAGATGAGATGGATTCATTCATCTGACTGCATAAAACTTCATTAAGAGCTGTGTTCCTTTTAGAAGACCAAACATAAACTCCTAATTCACTTCAGTATACTTGAATGTACACTTATGGTCCAAATTCTAGACTACTAGTTACAGGCATCCAAATATAACCCTCCAGAGCTAGACACTCATTTAGTTAAGAGACTGTTTCTCTTCTCAAAATTATAATTCATTGCTTGTTTTATTTACTATTCTATCTCACTTGAGAATTTAAGTCTTCTAAAAGAAAAGAATACAAAATCCTACAATGAAGGAAGTTCAAGTAAAGCAGTATTGGTCTGTGAGAGAGAGCTGTCAAGGCTAAGCTTAGTGAGTTAGTGCAATGTCAGACTGCTGTTTAGGAAACAAAGACAGTAGAAGTAAATGACAGCTGTGAATGTATCAGATTGCAGACTCTGATCCTCTTAGTGTTTTCAAGAATTAAACACTGTCTATATCCAAAGCAGACTACAAAACGCAAAGGGACAGAGTTACTGTATCCTAATAATCAGAATCACAAAATGGCTTGGGTTGGAAGAGCCCTTAAAGCCCATCCAATTCCAACCCCCTGCCATGGGCAGGCTGCTACCCACTAGATGAGGCTGCACAGGACCCCATCCAACCTGGCCTCGAATGCTCTCAGAGATGGGTCAACTACATCTTCTCTGAGCAGCCTTTGTCACTGCCTCACCACCCTCTGAGTAAGAAATCTCCTCCTAATATCCAGTATAAATCTTCCCTTTTTTAGTTTGAAACCATTATCCTTTGTACTATCTCTGTCTACCCATGTAAAAAGTCTTTCTCTCTCCTTTTTATAAGCTCCCTTTAACCACTGAAAGGCTGCAGTGAGGTCTTTTGGAGCCTTCTCCTCTCCAAGCTAAACAAAACCAACTCCATCAGCTTTTTTTCATAGGAAAGGTGCTCCAGCCCTGTGACCATCTTCACAGCCTCCTCTGGACCCGCTCAAACAACTCTGCATGCTCCTCCAGATCTGGACACACTACATCAGTTCCAGTACAATGTCCAAGTAAGACCAAAAATATAGAGAGAGACTTCTGTGAGTAAGACTCGTGATTCTGAGCCCAGTACTGTCATCAGTAGCCTTAGACTTGGTAGGAGAAACCTGCTTGGTTTGCATTTCAAAGGACAGGACAGGACATGTCAAGAGTGCAGCCACGGTCCATGCAGCACACCATGGATAGAGACGATGCAACAACTTGAGAGAAACTACCATGTTCCAGATAGAAGGTACATGTGCCCTGGGCCACATCAGGGACATAAAAACAAGGTCTAAGAAAGGTATCAGGGAATTCTATCTTTAATGGTAAATATGCATTCCTTCTCAAAACACATTTGACCATAGCCATAAAGTTTTTGTGGTGAACATAGAGATATGGCAATATTCATACATTACACATGATTTTTCCTCAGGTGTTTTGAAAACACTCAAAGTGATTTCCCAGTTCAGCCCTTGGAAGTCACATCTGACAGAGGAACGGGTAACACTCAGAGAGCTTCCTTTGTTTTCCTCTAGTTTGAATATTTGGTTTAAAATGCATCCTTCCAGTGCAGGGCAAGGAAGAATGTCAAGTGGATTTCAAATGTGCTTGTTAAAAATACAAATTAAAGTGGAATTAAAAAAAAATCACCTTCCACCACTAATGAAGCCATCAAGAAAAGTAACACAAAGAGAAGTAGGGTCCCATTATGTAAACGCGTTGCAGACCTTCTTAATAGATGGCAATTCCCCTGTCTCAGTCTACGTAATTAAAATGCACTGTATATAATTAAAATTAATGTAATTAAAACAGTCTCAGCACTAAGTTCAATTATGTCACTCAAATGTTGCTTCTAGACATAGCAAAATCATCGTGTCAGTAATAAAAGATAAATCTCTATATTCCTTTAGATTAATAAACATATGGGACTAAAAAAGGAAAAAGGGTTTAAATATATAGCAACACTGAAATAATTATTTTATTCAACAAATAGAATGGAGCTTTTTCTCCTAAACTGTTATTTCTATGGGTAACCTCACAGGAATCTCTGTTTTAATGCACATATAGAAATAACCAGTAGATTAAACATCAGAGAAGCCAAGCTCAACAATTTAATCCTCTGATGTAATTCTGTATCACTTATAAAGAAGATGGAACACAATTCCAACAGTTAGTTGTGTGAGAAGGAAAGCTCACAAGACCTAAGGCTTTTCCACTCACAGATGAACCTCAGTACCATCAGCTTTACACCTCTGCTTATCTCAGCACCCATCCATGTCACTGAGGTACCTGTTTGGTCTGTAGGCTGGGCAAAAAGTCTATGTAATCTATGACTGTGGGTGCACAAGTGTTGATGGGGAGAGAAATGAAGACCTGAGACCTTCTGTCCAGTTCTGATCATATTGGCCACCAGATCAAAGGATGCCAACAGACACTGCAACTGCATAAGCATCTGCAGTTGGGAAAAGAATGGCTGAGAAAACAGTTGAGATGGCAAAGAGAAAGTTTATGCTTGTAGAAGTTTCCCACGAGGGAAAAAAAGTCCTGCAATCTGTTGTATTACAACATAAGCTGTGGGCTAATAGGATATATAAAGTTATGTTGACAACTGCAGATGTTTCATGTTTACCGTTTCAATTAAATATTCCTGAAGTGGTTATTATATACCAGCATTGTAAATGTGTTTTTTGATGTTGTCTAAAAAGTTTCTGAGATTGGAATGTGATGCTGTAAGAATAACAAAGTTTTTGCACAAATAATGCTGATTCTGAAGGTCATGATACATGTCCTGATCCTGAAATCTTCTCTCAAACAGGATTAATGTTAGGTAACTAAGCTCTCAGTAACCACAATAATTTGTATCCTGTTAGCCCTCTCAAACACCACTAGTTTTCCCAGATCCCATACTTAAATTACAGTGGTAATCCTTGGCGTTTCTACAGTCCTTTGCATATTCAGTGCCTTGTAAGGTATTTTGTTGGCAAGCGTATGGCAATAATATTGCTTTCCATCCATCTCTGAGGCTGCAGTGTAATACCTTCTACCTACAAGATAACTGGAAATGGATTAATGGGATAAGGTTGAACCTTATCAACGCTAAAACAATATTTCAGCTTAATTTTGCTGACCTCTTGTCGTGATGAGTGTATTCTTGAGTGTGAAATGAAACAATTTCACAGGAGAGTTCATCATTTCACAGCTATTTTGCCTCATTTTTTATATCTGGAAATTAAATTGTTAATATAGCCTAGTAGGGACTCTATTAACAATATATTTATTAGATGCTAAAAGATCTAAGTTTCACAGAATGGTTTGTATGTGGAATGTCTGGTCTTCTTTTAGCTCTAATCATTATACATTTCCCTGTATTATTTGGGGGGAGGGGAGAGTGGTAATAGGGACAAAGAAAGTAAAGAAACTACAGGCTTCAAGATACTTATATAAGTCAAATGTTTTTGAATGGTAAAACCTGATCAATTTGACTCCATAATCTTAAAGAATGGAGTCAGGCAGTCTCAGATGCATTATCAGTTATTTTGGGGAGCTTAAAGAGGGTAAGTGAGATACCTGATGATACAGACTTATTTCTAAACAGAATTCTGGGGTGGGAGCTGAGAAGCCATCAACTATTGTAATGTCCAGCCAGCTGAAAGAGCCCTGAAGGTGAAAAATAGAGGAGGAAAAATGCATATGGGTCTAACAGAGATAAAACCTCTTAAATCAGTTTTTCCAGTAAGCTGGTGAGGTTCCCCAGAAAACTCTTCTCAGCAGTTAATTTCTTCTCTTTTCCAAATAGAGTAAGATTTTGAGAATTTCTTACATGACATTCTTATAAATAGGATATGGAAGTAAGGTACAGATAAAACTATTTCAAAATAACTTGCAGATGGCAAAATTGCTTGTAAAAATCTTAGATGATAGAGAATATCACTGGTTCATGATCAGAACAATATAGAATGTGTGGTTTTGCAGAGTTCTTCACTTGGTCTAGTATTAATTAATTTATTTGTTAGATATCTAAATGGTGGAAGAGAGATCATTTTCACTGAACCAGCAGGTGATATCACCCTGGAATATACTGCTACTACATTAGATAGTAGCATTAGAATTCAATACCATCTTGACAAATAGGCAAACCAGACTGAAAAAGGAATAATAATATAGTTCAGCAGGGAGGAGCACGCATATATAGCCAAGAATAATCAATTGCATGACATGGGATCAGGAATGATTGCCTATACAGCAGTTCTGCAGAAAAGATATGCACTTTGTAATGGATTACAAGGGGAACATGAGCCAAACAAACATCTATACAAGAACAAGCACAGGTAGGTACATCCTGCCTAATACATGATTTATTTTTCACACATTTTTTGTGTGTTTATGAACTGCATTTTAACACCTATGAATGCATATGAAAAAAAAAAAATTACCCCTTTCTAATCACAACAGTTAAAAATAGCACATGAATGTAAAAGGCACAGAATATTTTCTGGCTTATGTGGCATCAATGAATTTCTTCACAAAATCTCCTTACAAAAAAATTTATTATAGATAGTATGCTGAAAATTAGAAAATATTCCCCCGTTGAATTCCAAATCTGATTAAATTTGCACAGCCGTATATTTTAAAAAGTAATTTTCCTGATACATTTTAAATAGAATTCATTATGACGCTAAGAAATAAAAACAATTATTGACATTGTCCCCTCCCAGCCTTTTTAAGCACCAACTTCTCAAAGTATTATTGCACTTTAATTAGAAATATGAATGATAGAGATTAATTAAAAATGTGTAAAGAGCAGATTTGTTTAAAAGAGCCATGCATAACACTAATTAGAATTTTTGTTATTAGTTCTTTGTAATAGGAAATATGTGAAAATAAATGTATTTCCCTATTAATAGAGATTGATTGAAAAGCATACGAACATCTCCTCTCATTTTCATCTACCCTTTGTGTAAGAAATAAAAAGAGAGATAAATACCTACTTTCTTCTATGGAAATGAAAAACAGTGTCTTTATTATATAATGTATTAATCAAAGTAAAAGTAATTTTACTTCTTACAAGTAGTTACTGAGCTAAGAGTTTCAAATGCTAAACCCAAACTCCCCTAAAGGACAGGTGGTTTATGGACATTCAGTTCTTCTCTTCAGCAAAACACTGTCACTAATAGAGGCTGAAATATGTTGATGTTAAGCAAAATACATTTCTTCCACAACTCTGATTGTTTATCATCATAATCTACAGATACGAATTATATGAACTGCACAGAACAGAAGGCCAGGAAGTGAACCCAGAGGAGCATCAGACAATTATCATTATGTTTGATGTGTATTTATTTAATTGATGTGGTAAAGACAATACTTTGGAGCAATAAATCACACCCTAAGTTGTTATTTATGAATATCTGTGAACAGAAGGAACTAAAGTGGGAAAACAGTTCCCAAAATACAAACCAATCTGTTGGCAAGATGCAGTCATTAAAGCAACCTCAGAAATTCTGCTTTTGCATGAGGTGTATCCATTATAATATAGTAATAATGGCTCAAAGTATTTGCTCACGGTGTAGCTTTTTTTTTCAGATAAAATTATGCTTGTACTTGTGGAGAATGAAAGGGAAAGAAATAAAGCACAGTAATATCCTCTTTTTGCCCAGAAAGTCTTAAATTCTCAGTGTTACCTTGCAAGTCAAGTCAATACAGTCATCTTCTCTTATAGAATGAAGGGTAAGATTTTGTCTCCTTCCATACAAAAGACAGGCCTGACCATACTAGACTGGCAACAAGCATATCAGAAGCACTGGAGTAAAAAACTCATTCATTGAACTGGTCATAGAAATGACCACTCCTCTACAGAGTTAAGCACAGAGACTCCAGGTGCACCGGTACCTTCACATGAATAAATATGTCCAGAACAAGAATCTCTGAGCTCAGGTCTCAGCAATATCCTGGTTTATGGGCACCTCCCAGCATAGGTTTTTATATTACCATCTGTGCTTGAACCTGCAGAACTTGCAACAGTACAGTTTAAACCTCATGCCAAAGAGAAGATGAACATACCTGCTGTAATAATCTATGTGTGAAAGAGACTTCAATGAAACTTGGCTAACAACCTGGCCCTGATGTCTCAAGATATCCAGCTCACAAACCAGAGACTTACAAATGCAAACTGGTAATGCAACAAACCCAGCTGTGTGCCTGTACCCAGGAAAACAATTTTCACAGCAGTTCCCGTCAAGAAGTGGAAAGAGCAACATCTTTTTTAAGAAGTAGAATCACAGAATCATGACAGCCTATGTTGGAAGGGAGCTAAATCATCTTATCCAACCATTCATGGAAAAGGATGCCAAGACAAGATTATCCAAGTTGTTCATTTGCATCTTGAAAGCCTAAATTGGTGGGGACTTTCAAAAGATTTCTCCCCTTCTTTCAGAAGGGAAAAATAAGCTGCTCATTTCTGGTTGTAGGTGTAAATCAGGCAGGCTTTGCTAGCTGACTATATTCCAGTGCAGCTTCTGGGAACTCATTGTCTGGAAGAAGAAGCAACGGAGTAGCATTCTCCTCTTCCCTACACACTGGGAATGCTGAAGCTACAGAGGTAGCTTTATTCGGGTTCAGATTCTGCACCTGCAGAATATCTTTTGGTGTTCCAAAGGAAGATCATGACTTCTTCCCACAATTTATAAAAATTGTGAGTCATTCATCTCCACCTCCATCCAACTTGCCAGATGCATTTCTTAGCAGAAAACAAAGCAGAGCAAATCCTTTCCCACATAGCTACTTAGCTATATCTGTATGAAACCTACTTATTATCTCTTTGAATTCTCTGTAAATATCTGTTGCAATTTTTAAAGTTCCTTAGTTTTATTTTCTCTAGAAGCTAATTTATGTGTAAAGTTATGAGCATTTTGTTCAAAAGAAATGGGAATCTGAAAGGCTTGATTATCACCCTCAAAGTAAAATAGGCAGTCAAAGCACCACAGACCAGTCACTATTTATCAAACACAAGCTCTTTCATAAACTAATTTGACTTTCAGCCTTACAGGTGTTGTTGGAAATTTTCTCTGGAATGTTACTTTTTATGATTTCATGACTCCATATCTGCAGTCAATATGCAATTGCATATATATTAAAAAAAAAAACAAACGTTAGAATATATCTAAGGTGTTTCCCTTTGAAACTCTACCATTATTACAGCAGGCTTTCCAAGGACATTATTTTGTAGGTATGTGTATGTTAGTTAGTAAGGGCTATGTTTCAATAATACTTTCCAATTCATTAACTTCCCTTTCCTAGTGTCAAGATAATTACCTTCTAGTCGTGTTACTAGAGTGGCGCCTAAGGCAGAAATGAGGGCAGAGTCACCCGAAAAAATCACTGAGGTTAATTTTCCTGTCCTGAGAATAAAGACCTCATGCCCATTTAATCAAAATGTCCAGAGGAAAGAAGATAATGTAAAGGTTGGAGTAATATTCCTTCTACTGTTTGAGTGGTTGAGTAAGCATTTATTAATATTGCTTTAACACAATATTTTTCTAATTCAAGAAAAATACCATCAAAACTTCTTCTTGTTAAATAAAACTCATATTTGTTCTATTTGTGAAAAGCTAAATACTTCCGAAATGTTTTTATCAATACAAACTCCTATCATAAAATATTGTATCTCATTCATTTAGAATGTAACTTCCATCCCGCAAAGTACTTTTTTCTTTTCTTTTCTTTTCTTTTTTTTTTTTTTTTTTTTTTTTTTTTTTTTTTTTTTTTTTTTTTTTTTTTTGAGATACAGGGAGTCAAAAACTCACATCAGGTTATAATTTTGTTGCTGCTAGAGGGATGATGGGCCAAGGAACTTCCTGTCTTTAAGTTACCAGAACCTTAACACAGCCACTTTTTTTCCCCAGCCACTTACTTGCTAAGACACATATTCTCAGATCTGTTTATACCACTAAAAAACTTTAACGACAAAGCAATGGTTGTTACATCTCTGAATGAAACGCAGACACAAAGATTATATTGCAGCGGAGATGGTGTAGGAAGGTCTTGGATGAAATTTCACTTCTACAGAAATAACTGCTGTTTTTGCTACTGATTTCACTGCAGTGCAGACTACAAATCTCTTACTATATATATTTCTACTAAGTGACCTTCTTTCATTGCCTGAACTCTTAACACAGATATTCAGGAAAATAAGTGATACTTAGATAAACCATATATTTTACAAAGGACTTTAACATCAGGGGACCTGAACATCATTTAGTATTTCTTAAGGGGTAAACTGTGCTGTACTGGATGCTTCATCAAACGTGATCTTTAATAATCTAGAGGTAACTTCAACAATTTCCATGAACCTCATTCAGTCATGTGGGTTACATTTCTTAACAGTAATCTGTCACTACTTAAGGTGTCTTTAAAGGGATATTATCTAACCTCTCTGGAACAATTCCCTCAGTGATTGTGTTTACATATTGCCCTCCAGATGACAGCAGAGGTCAATTCCCTATCAACTCATTAAAGGTGTATTTAATTTGGTCTCTTTCCTCTATACAACTAGCAAAGCCCTGATTAATCAGTTATATAGGAAGAGTAAATACTCTGCATCACTTAATTAAAAGTTAAATTCCTCTTGAGGGATCATTACAATAGTAAGCTGCTACATGCTTTTGTTAAAAAGGTGTTTCTTTGAGGACACATCTTGAGGTAGACTGTTGTGAACTTAGTATGAATAAGAACAGAAATTTGTGCAGATATTCAATTAGAAAAATACAATATGTTCATTTTAGAAAGAGGTGGATATAGAAAAGCCAAGGGTTGTTGGAAGAATCTGGAGAATTACACTACTATATTTGCTGTAGTCTGCTTCTGGTACAATTTTTTAAATGCATCATGTAAGTTTAGTGTTTCAAAGAAGACACAGAAAGAACTGCTTTGCATAGAACATACTTCTTTGTGGAAATGCTTTCAGTCCTCTGAAACATAAAATTAAAGGAGTCAAACTGAGCAGAGATGCAGAAGCTAGAAACAACTCTTAAGAAAATGCTGGAAGAAAATTCATCAAAGTCTCTTCCCAATTTCCCACCTCCTGATAAAATTAGGAGCAGTGTCACTAACACAAAACAAATCAGATGTAGCCAACAAGCTACAATTTCATATGCAGTGTGATAAGTACATACTACTGGTCTGGAGCTCTGCCCACCATTTCCACAAGAATAGCACTCAGCTAATTTTTATTGCAGCTTCTACATACAAGACACAGAGTATTGCTGGATGCACGTCTGCTCTTTCTTCTCACTGTTATTAAATCTTTGCACTGCACAAGAGGATAGATTGGCATGAAGACACCTATGATCTTTTTGTTGACCTCCTCGTACTGCATGTTGCAGGACAGAAGAAGATAAGTCTTTGTTCAGATTTTCTTCCTCTTGATCAGGTTGATAGCCATAGCAGCCAGCCAAAACGGTCATGTTATCCTTCATCAGACAGCATGCAATACAGTAGGTCTACACTAAGCGTTGTGTGCTTATTACCTGTTAAAAAAAGGAGTTGAAATTTAGAGACAGCTTCAGGGGCATTACAGTTTGTTTTTTCATCTTTCATAATCAAGGATTAGAACAGCTCAGTCTGAGGTCTTGCACTCTGGGTCTGAAGGCAGGCATTCAAGTGGGAATAAGCATTTATATGTCGCACCAAGGATTCATCTCTTCTAAATATTATATTCTCATGGTCCAGAAATGCAAGTTATCTTCTCTGTGACATAATTGTTAACACAGAGACTCTTATTTATTTTCTCAGCTACAATGCATGTAAAGCAAATAGACCATAGCGATACCATTACACACATTCCTGCACTCACTTTAGAAACAATCAATATCAATTATCAAATTCTCAACAGGAGAGAAAGGCTGTGAAATTGCCCATGAAACAAATTTACAAAGCCATTCCAATATCTTCTATGTTCTTTTCTACAAAAAACTTCATGAATAATTATTTCAAATGTACTTTTATTTATTACCATATCACAACTTATTCATGATAGTGATGATGGCTATACCCATGTTTTCATGCAAATAAGAAAAATGAGTTGAACTCTTGTTTCAGTGAAGATACTTGTTCTGTAATGGAATCTACTCTTCAGATGTTGGTTTTCCAACATTACAGTGCCAGGAGTCTCCACTCATTTTAGTGCAAACACACACTGAAATGATCACTGTTTAAAGACTTTAACACATTACGGTGTTTCCTGTCTACTAATTTCCAAGGCAATTATGCATATCACACCTAGGCATCATTTAGTTCTGTACACTCTGTGTCTGTCCATAGAAAGCATAAAGACATCCATCATTTTACAAGCACTTTCAACTTAAAAGTGTTATGTCTGTACTTTTGAACATTCAATATATTTATTCACTGTTTGGTTCTTTAAATGTCTCATCCTTAATCCTTTATCTCTAATTTAGACAACTAATTGCTTCAGACAAATTACATTATTCCCTTTTGCATTTCCCTATATGCTAAATACTGATAAGTAGCCTCCATTTATCAATGATATTCAGCTTTACATTAATTATATTTTCAAGGCACATAAAAATCATTGTGCAGTGGAACTATTTAGTGATGCACAAATGAACCAAATGTTGAATACAAACCAAATACAAAGAATTAACAGAAACCAAGTAAAATATTTAATCCTGAGTGAAGATGAAAATAATACATTCAAATTAATTCAGACATTCTTGAATACCATCATTTTTACTGCTGCCTATGCCTCCAACAATCACTGTCTTTGAACTACAGCAACTGGGATTAAAGATTAGGATGTATAGAGCCTACCTGAATCTCTCTGAATAGCTGCAATTATCTCATGATTTGTAATGCTGTGCTCCTGCTCTTGAATGTTAACACCAGGCACTGTCTTTTTTATGAAAATTGCAAATATACTAATGCTTTTTAGAACATTATTTTAGCTGTATTTATGTGCCGAGTTGCAGAGACTACAAATACAGAATAAAATTAAGGATAATATATGCTCTAATCTAACTGTAATTAGGATAGAAATTAAAGGAAATGGGTTAGTATAGAAGAAAATAAGGATCGTAAAGCCATTACCCCAGGCATATTTGGAACCTTAAGCCTTGAAACTTAACAAGCAATTTCAAAGCAAGTCAAAGAGTCTGAGCTAGATGCTAATAGATAGACACCTGTGTCCTTCCAGTATTCTGGAAGGTCTCATTAGCCATGTGAGGCCATGAAGCTTGGCTCTTTTTCCTCATATGTAAATTTAGCACAATGAAGAACTATGATATAGTGAGCATTTCGTGCTAATGAACTCTCCATTCCACATGGTACTCTCTTCCTTTTAAAAAAATAACAATTTGTAAGAAAAGCTTTTCTTTTTCCAACATAAAATATTAGTCTAGTAGTACTTAGAGCAATTCCCAATGCAAATCTAAGAATAAAGAAGTAGGCAGGGTTGTTTCCTGGACTGCCAAATGCTATGTCTATTAAAAAGTTCTCTGTATGACCGTAGACTTCTGTTTGAATGAGAACAATAGGAACTAGATCAAAAGCTTATTTCGTTTTGACTATATCAGAGTCAGCAAGAAAAGATTTAAAATGTTTCTGATAAATGATTTCACAGACCTCTAGTGGACTGAAATTGAGATACTCAGACTTAATGTGTTGTTTAGAACAGCAACAAATTCCCATAGTTTATCTCTAGTGTCTTCTTGTAAAAACTAAATACTGCTGAGAAGTTTTATTCTCTAGTAGTTCCAGGAGTGTTTTCTGCTTTTTGAATACGAAGAATCCTGGTAAAAGTAAGAGCCAGAGCTTGTCTCAGAAATACAAAATCTTACTATAAGGCAACTTTTGAAAGATATCTAGTATACTTACGTATTATTTACAGATCAGAAAATCAGTTTTTGTACGATTTCAGGAAGGTAACTACTGGAGCTGCATGTATCCTGATCAAACACACTGTTTTCCACTGTCTCATTTTCCACTGCCAGCTTCTCTGTCGAAAAACACTAAAGTTCTTGCACCTCTGGATTGAGCTGAAGACCTCAGATATCAAGTCTGGTGACTGGATTATACTGGAACCCATGTCATTCAGAGTACTGAATGCCACCCTGAATTTTCAGGCTTTTTTTCTCATATCAACAGCAGAACACCAGGGTATCACAAGCATATCCTTCTTGTAGATTTGTCTGTAAAAAGGGTCCTTAAAACAAAACTAAACTGATGAAGCTGATGATATCTGTCAGATCTAGAAATTACTCTTGCCTGCAGGTCTCAGGCAAAGGTTAAGAAATGTTGACCTAAGAAGAAGGCTGAAATAAATAGCTGAAGAAAAGGAGTGCAATCAAACACATCTATATTTTGCATATCTTTCAATCATTCTTTATATAGAACAATATATTTTACTACATACCCACTGGTGATTTTTTATACATTTAACAGAAAAACTAAGTAATAGAATACTGATGACAATACAGTTAGAACCAAGTAACATTTAACAGTGTATATGGAAAGATACTGCAGAAAGAAGTGAAAGTGTGCATGTCTTCTACACAACACCTTCCAAATACAATTACCATTTAGAAACAGTACTAACCACAGGTGCTTCCTGAATCACAGAATCCTAGAACCACAGAATGGCCTGGGTTGAAAAGGACCATAAAGATCTTCTAGTTTCAACCCCTCTGCTATGTGCAGGTTCATCAACCACTAGACCAGGTTGCCCAGAGCCACATCCAGCCTGGCCTTGAATGCCTCCAGTGATGAGGCATCCACAACCTCCTTGGGCAACCTGCTCCAGTGCTCCACCACTTTCTGAGTGAAAAACTTCCTCCTAATATCTAACCTAAACCTCCCCCGTCTCAGTTTTAAATCATTCCCCCTTGTCTGATCACTATCCACACTTGTAAACATCTGTTCCTCTCCTATTTATACGCTCCCTTAAAGTTTTGGAAGGCCACAATGAGGTCCCCCCGGAGCCTTCTCCAAGTTAAACAAGCTTGGAGGTCCCCCCAACCTTTCTTCATAGGAGAGGTGCTCCAGCCCTCTGATCATCTTAGTGGTTCTCCTCTGGACTCATTCCAAGAGCTCTGTGTCCTTCTTGTACTGTGGGTTCCAGGCCTGGACACAGTATTCCAAATGGGGCCTGACAAGAGCCGAGTAGAGGGGGACAATCACCTCCCTTCTCCCTGCTGGCCACTCCTCTTTTAATATAGCACAGGATACATTTGGCCTTCTGAGCTGCAAGCGCACGCTCCTGGCTCATGAATGCTGAGAGATTAGATGAAAGACTGCAATACTGGAGTAAGCAGAAACATGCACTACTGAGAAAGCATAGTCTTGCAATAAGGGAATCCACAGAAATAATCAGGGATTAGGAGCAGTTGCTTCATGAGACTTGTAAAAGCGCTGCACTTTAATGTCAATTGGGCAATGAGCCTTCTCCTACAGTCTTAGTAGGTACTGCAGCAACACAATTCTGGAGTGAATTTCCTGCATTCTATACACAAAATTTGTATTAGAGCAATTAGAACAACTTGTTGAGATAGATCAGGCAGAATTAATGTGGATTTTTTTTCCTCATTATTCCACAGTTTTACAGAAAGCTACTGCTCCAGAAAATTGAGAGGCTTCTGCTGACTACTGAGTACTGCCTCTTAGTAATGTTGCAAGAGAAAACACATGAGATTTGTGTTCCATTGTGCTCTAATTTTCTGGGTGTTTTTCTTACTGTTTCAACATGAAATCTCTTACAAGCCACCTGGGACATGCTTAGGAATGCTGCAGCCAGGCAGCTCACAGAGGGGGCATGAAGACAAGAGCGAAAAAAATATGTAGAGTCAGAAGGGGTTAGTGATGCAGTCGGCTTTCTGAAATATCTGACCACCATAAGAATAGATGCAAAGTTTCAAGAAAGCTTTCCCACTTAAAACAGCTTGAGTAAGAAGACCTGGCTAGGAAACAAAATGAAAAAAAGGGATTTATCTTGAGCATGGGATCTCTAATGGGAAAAGAAAAAGAGCAGATGACTCAACTGAAATGCATTAACGCCCCCACAGAGCAGATCTAAATTTACTGCGACATTACAGTAATAAGCACTAAAGGATACTCTAATGCAGGTGTATAGAACAGTAAAAAAAATAATTTATTTTTAATATCTGCTTTTATCCTGTTACTTTATTTCAATCTTTCTACCTCATTTAGAAAAAGCAGCAAAATTATGACAGCACCTTCCAAAAAAAGTGGTATTCAGGAAGGGGTGACCCTTTCTCCTGCTTTACTCCAATCACTCCAGTTTATCCAATTGACTCCAGCTTATCCAAGTCCTTGGTAAATCCTGCTACAGTTTCTCCTACCAGATATTAGAAACACGGTATTACTTGTAAAGTTTATATTAAATATGGGTAAGATGTATTTTTAAAGGAGAAAATCTGAATTCTGAGTATAATAGCACGAAGAGAAAAGCATCTCATCACCATGCTATGACTGCAGACCTCTAAGGATATTTGGTTTCAGCCAGAAGACCGCCTGTTTACATTCCCTTGTACCAGCTGCAAACCCAGTGTTCAAGTGCAGTTAGCATTCTACAGATTCCTATCTCTAACCTTAATTTTCAAGGCAGTCTCTATAGAGCTTCTGTGTAAGTCTATGTACAGTCCACAATTTTAAGTTAAACAAAGAAAACAGATTTTAGTTATGGGAGAAAAAAAGTAGGCATTAACTACTGTGAAGCAGAAGGATGTGTTTTTGAGTTATGAGAGAGCTGGTAATCTCTCTTAATCACAGACAAGAGTGATGAAACAATGATAATGCTGAATGAAACTTAAAAGAAATCTGAGAGCTAAAGTAGCAGTTATCAAGTTCGTATTTGTCATATGATTCCATAAGGAAGAAGAAAAAAAAGATTAAAGCATCTTAGGGCCCAAAGCTGTGGGCTAGTTTGTTTTCAAGTACCTTTTTACTTTATTTCAATAACTATATAATATTAAGTAGAGTCAAAATGGTTTAAGTTTTAAAATACAGGGCTGATTAAAATGGATAAATAAAATATCGCCAGTTAACAATGCTTCTTTCTCATGAATATTTATGAAATAAATAAAAAATAAAGCCTTTTTAAGTCTTTCAGATCTGCATTGTTTTGTGAGAAGCATGACACATGTCAGATAACATCAAATGTTTGCATTCACTGTGCTGAAAACATTACTCCTTAATGTTGGACATTAGCATGTCTGGCCTTGGAGAGGCTGAGATTACCCCAGAGACACAGTGAACACGATCAAATGCAACCAGCCCTGCCTCCTCTGCTTCTCTCCTTGGACAGGGAGAGCTCTCAGCACACTACCCCTGGGTCACATGCTGAACACAGAAAGTGACACCAGTCCATCCCCTGCCTCTGGTTCCACTTGCTTCTTTAATGTGTTCCCACAGAGCTGAGACAGCATCCTGTTATTTTGTATTTTTTTTAAAAGAAATGAGCGGAGAGCACTGAATCTCCTAATTACATTTAAACATTATTTTTCTATGTATCATTGTTTTGCATTTTTGTCATTTTGTTGTGGGCTTTTTCAAGTCTGAGACTTTGGGGGTTTAGGCTTTGGTATTTTTTTTTTCCATTGCATTACTGGATTTCTGTATTTGCTTCAGACAGTGTAAATGTTCAAGTAACTTTGCTGTTCTTCTGCTTATGAGACACAGGATTCAGTGGTGTACCAGAGAACTGTGCCCTGTTCTGGGCCCTCCAGTGCAAAAGTGATGTGAGCATACTAAAGGGATTCCAGCAGAGGGTCACCAAGATGTCCAAGAGCCTGGAGCACCTGTCATGTGAGGAGAGACTGAAAGCTGGGACTGTTCAGCCTTGGAAAGAAGAGGCTCAGGGGTATTTCATCAATGTGTGTAAATATCTGAAGGCAGAGTGCAAGGTTCTCTGCAGTGGTGGTACCCAGTGCCAAGGCAAGAGGCAATAGGCACAAACTGGAACACAGAAACTTTCATCTAAGCATCAGGAAGCACTTCTGTGCTCTGTGGTTGACAGCACTGGAACAGGTTGTCCAGAGGCGGTGGAGTCTCCTTGGATATCTTCCGAAGTCACCTGAATGTGGACCTGGGCACTCTACTTTCATGTCCCTGCTGGAGCTCAGGTTAGACCAGATCACTTCCAACTTCAACCATTCTGTGGTTCTGTGATTCTGTGGCATACATGAGCATTTCACACCTGATCATGAATCACTCACTCCTTTGGCTCAGATGGACCTCTGAATTTATTCCTCAGTGTCCCTAAGATTTGTTTGGACCAAACACAGGACAAATAAGATGCAGAAGTCTCCATAAGGACTGTGTGAAACCTGAATATCCCTGAGAAAATGAGCTCAACCCTTTAATTTGCCAGCACAACAGGTACTCAGCTGAAAGACTGAAAGGACAATATTCCCTGTTATTCTTCAAACCTACCAATTCATCCAAACTCGTGAGGGTGATCTAAGGAACAAACAGGTGCTAATTCATTCCATTCAGCCTCCGGGTTTTGTTTCAGTATGTCACAACCTCCAGTAAAGCAGTAATAGGTTGTATTTAGCAAGTGCACTGCTTTCCTCTAAAAAGTATATAGCTCTAAGGCAGGGGAGCTGGAACTCACTGTGCACGTTAATTAGTTGTCTCTTCAGTCCAAAGACTCTCTGGGCCCTACAGCCACATCCACACAAAACAACAGGTACTTCATCTGCTTGCTGCTCTCACTTCCATGGAAAACTCAGAAAAAGCATCATTATTTTAGGATGACAAGACAAGAAAAAAGAGGCGCCAAAATGTGGAACAAAAATTTAAAAAAAGACAGACCAAAAATTTGACAATAAAAAACAGTCTTTTAAAGCAACCCCTCAGGATAACAGTGCCTAAAGAAATATATACTGAGTCTTCACCCTTCACTGATATATGTGTTTGTTTTAAACTACTGTAAAAGCCATTTCCCAGAGCCAGAGCTAACAACACATTTGGACATGTTCCATTGATTAATTTATTTTTCATGAAGGACTGTTAGATATCTTTGACTTGGAGTCATTGCTGCTTTAATATTTTCCAGGATGGAAGCATAGCCAATACTCATTACACCCTTTGCAGGAAGGAAAAAAAAAAAAAAAAAAAAAAAGGAGTTACTAAACAGCAACAAAATCAGAAAACATCCCCCCAGTTGCCTAGAGATTGCTTTGCAAGCACACGCCTACCTGCCATCGCTAACCAAGCAACCACCTCCCGGCCTTTGCTTCACAAGCACTCACCTGCCTGCCTGCCTCTGCTAAGCAA
>JAOWBP010002392.1:43290065-43333180 GCA_028571105.1 Tragopan temminckii
ATTACACCCTTTGCAGGAAGTAAAAAAAAAAAAAAAAAAAAAAAGGAGTGAAGTTACTGAGTCCTGAACTCAAATACATCTATTTGCCCATCCATCAAACTTAGAAAGAAATCCACTCTTGATGCAATGGTTAAAATACTTGAGTAAAAGTATGTATGTAAATAAAATAATTACCAGTGTACACATTTTCCCTTATATAAATATGGAAAAAAAAAAAAAAAAGTGTCTGTACATAACTGCAGTGATGATATCTTTAAAATGGATTGGTACCTGGAGACTTGGATTTTCCTGGCTCATTTATGTCTAGAATTGGTGTTCTTTGCAGCTGTCATTAATTCTTGCCCTTAATAAAATCTGTAAAGTCTTCCCAGTGACTCAGTAATTCTGTGTGCTAGCAGTAATGGGGCTTAACTCCAGGATGCATGTAAGGAAATTCTAACAGGTTTTTCCTATTTTGATACACTTAATCCTTAGAGTAGCTTATCAATTGCAGAATCATTGCTGTAGTAAATAGGTTTCAAGAGAGGATGAAGTGAATTCCTGACTTATTTGTTTGTTTGTTTGTTTAGGACACTCAAAGAAGAAGAGCATTCCATAGTCATTGGTCATGTAAATAACCCGACAGCTATCCTGAAAACATCTATTTCAAGTGTTCCCCCTTTCCCCTTCCAAAAATAAAATTATTCTGAACAGACAGACTGAATGGATATCAGTTTCAGTCATAGAAAAACATCCCATCTGCAATACAAGAATTCAAACAGTTTTGCAGATGCAGTGTGGTATATACAGACTTTCTGCTAGGAGATTCTGGTGTCATTATTCAATTTATGGTTGACTAGCATTTACATAGCAGAATTTTTTCTGATGTTTAGCAGTAACATGAGTTTAAAACTTATAATCAAATAATCTGACCTAAAGTTCCCATTGGTTTGCCACAATCTCAGAGTGGTTTTATTCATATTGGTATTCAAGGGTATTTGTTCATATCTGGGTGTAGCAGAAATGCTGTCATGGCTTGAATCAGTGATTGAGCACCTGGTGTAAAGGCAGGGCCAACCCAGGGGATCTCAGGTGTATGCAATGCAGATGAGTGACCAGAATGTGTGAAGCCAGGATACACCCCTCCACAGACCTCATATAAGGGTTAGCAGTGGAGGTAAGGTTATCTTGCTAGAGTTCCCTATGTGCTGGGGGCCTTCTAAGGGTAAGTAGAGTCTTTGCTTTATTTCTGTGTCTGTGATTGCTTCCTTCACTTACTGCAGCCTAGGGTTTTGCTACTATGTTCTCATTGCAGTGCTTTTCATTGTGTTACAGTGTTATTACAGTGTGTGCTTTGAAGGGTAAGTACAAATTATTTGCCTGCAATCTCTTGGAAGGCTTGGGGTTTAAGTTTCTGTAGAAAACAGTGAGTTATCATTCACGTTATGCTTTTGCTTTCATAGGCCGTTTCAGGTCTAAAGCTCTACTTGTGTATCTGGAGTATTCCTTGGGTCACAGGAAAAAGGAGCAAGCTCTCCTTTCCTAGAATTGCTACTGAAGGAGAACTGAGATCTCTTAAGAAGGCTGTGAGGAGCCTGGGATCTCTCAAATCTGTAGCTGGTTCTTATATCATGAAAAGAAAATCTTCTCCACTAGTTCTTCCTCTGCTGTGTCAATACACTTCTGATGTTTTTGCAGTACTTTTAGTTTTCCCTTCAAAGGTTTCATACTGGCAATTAGGGAGATGTGAATTTCTGCTGCCTCACAGCTTCTGATGCACTTTTGAGATATGAAAAAAGCTGAGCCTGAAAGTTGACTTGTGCAGTCCCAGTCCCTCAAAGATATTTTTAAGCCTCATTCCTCTTTTGCAGATATACATCTAAGTCTTCCCAATAAATAAATACAGTGAATAAATACAAATGAAAATTTATGTACGACTTGACACTTAGCTAATGCTGAATGGATGAAATGTACAGTAACTCTAAAATGAAATCTAGCTTCATGTTTTTCTATAGAGGACTTTTTTTTTATCCAGAGACTTTCATACAATTGCTATGAACTTATTACATGCTCTGCTTGATGGAGATGCGCTGTAGAGTTTGCTAATGAATAAATCAGTGACAGCATACAATGTCTTCATCTCTAGATTCTACAACATCTTTTGTTCATAAGTGCTACAGCACCTCTTTCTCTCCGCATCATACACAAGGCACCATCTGCTGTCTTACAAGTGAGAGATGAGCTTCCCATGTGTTGTTTTCATCAATAGTGTGGCATTCAAAATAGTTGCTTTTTAATCAACGCCATTTTTGAGACTCTAAAAAGCAACGAGGTCCTCTGAGACATTTTCTGTTACTCCACAGATGAAAACAACCTCCTTGTCGTCAGTATGCTCTTCTGGCACTATGGAAAGTTGAGCATGTTTTCTTTTTTCCCATTGAATCTGCTTTTCAGTATTAGTGCTGATGCATTCTATCAAGCATTTTTGTAAAGCTGACTTCCTGAAATGTAAGGCAGCAAGGATGGCTTTCAATTTCTACATTAGGCTTTTTTTTCCCCTGAAGTTCCTACCTACTTAGGCAGTCCTATTAGTCTCTATCCATATCCTTTTTTTCCTTTCTGCAGTGTAGCTTAACCAGTGTTTAATTACCACATCCACAGTGCTACAGCACCAATTCTTCCTGATCTTGCATTTTCTGAAATAAGACTTTTTAAATAAACTAATGTTCTTGGCGGGAGACAGAAAACAGTAAAGCTGTAACAGAAGTAGAGGCACGCTGAGTTTTTCAACATTATTAAGGTCCCTCCAGTTAAAAAAAGCACTTTCACATGGGGCTTTATCACCAGAGCTGGGCATGTGGGGTGTCAGTGTGTTTGCAGACCTCTAACAAAGTCTTGGACAACTGCAGAGTGATGAGGGAGCCAAGTTTGGTGTAACATCGCTTAGCCTGCCTTTTAGGAATAAGCTTTGGTGTTAGGTGTTGGAATCTCTGCCCAAGTGGTATCTGGAGGGCCTAGGAGTCTGTAAGGCAGTCAAGAACCATTTTAACAGCTAAACAATTTATGTGATCATAGTATAATGGTCAACATCTATCTCCTGGCTCTGAACATTGCTTCACTTTAAAAATCACTGCACAAAAATCATTGTTAACAAGCCTTCTCTTTGCTAGGCTTATTAATGTGTATAAATGGTTGAAGGGAATTTTTGTGTATAAATAAAAAGCTATGTAGATTGTTCCAGAAGTAATGCCTCCTATTAATTTCAGTGGAGAATACAGCAGAGACAGAGAGCTAAATAATGCTTTTCGATAGAGCACGTTCTCAGCTACAAAATATGATTTTTCTGTTGTCACCCTCACTAGCTATGCATTTTTACCAGGGATGTACAGGAACCTGTATGCCATGATTTTAAAAGATTGTATGGCCATCCAGAATGGGTTTGTCTTCCACACTGTTGTCACCGTTGCTAAAACACGCCACCTACCACCTCACTGTGTTCACATCCACCATTTTTGTCTCCATAAATGGTCAGTGAGCATTGATGAATGTTGTTGGTGCCATTATTTCTGCACGGAGGAGTTCAGAGGTGCTCCTTTGCCTCGTATGCAATTCCACATCAGATGCCATTTGTCAGACTGCTCTTCTGCTGCCATCAGTCTCACAGCCACAAAATGTAATGGAATATTGGTGGGAAGGTTCAACCTCTACTGCCATACCACCAACATCTGCCTCTGAAGCTGTGTGCCAAAGTAATAAAATAGGAGGCATTATTTTCAGAGCAACCCTCGCAATTTACTGGATAACACAGTTTTGGTAGCCCACACGAGTTTTTAAACAATGGCATTAGCAAGGTGATATTTCATTGCAATTGTTGTATCAGTTGTAAATTCGCAATCTAGGTACACAGTAATATAGAAGCAAAAGTACTTTTAGTTTTATTGTTACAATTCAGAAAATAATTCTGTATGTTACTTATTTAAATATTCCCTGGCAGTATCTGTGTACTAACAGTGCCCCAGTCTGAATGCAGATTCTTTACTTCTGGGACCCTGGTTCCCATTCTGGAAGTTTTTAGACTGGGAATTACTAAGAAATCTATCATTTTGGCTTGGATACGGGATGAAATTAGTGAGTGCTGTGAGTCAGGGAGGGTGAAAATTGAGTTCTTTCATGCTAACTTCTTGTCTGCCCATCACAAAAGTTAACCTTATTGAGAGGACAGTACACTACCTCTTCTACTAAGAAATGTGAAGGGAAAGCAGGTGCATCTCTGCTGTGTCTGTTACTTTCTGCTCTCAACCAATTTCTAAATACACTTCTTGCTGTATTGTTTTTTTGTTTTTTTTATTCCCTGCTGGCTGCAGAGGGAATCTGGCCCCATGGGTATTTCTCTGAGAGCTTGTACAATTAGCTCCAAACTCAACATTTGTCTCAGAGACAGTGGTGAGGTGAGTGAGAGAGGTATCGTGTCACTTGAAGTGAAGATAATCTCCTCAAACTCGTTACAGCCACAACAGGGAGAGACAGAGTGTGTGGAGACCACAGCACACGTTTGCCATACATGCTCTGAATCTTCCTTTGCAGGGCACTCTCTATTAGTAGTGCAGAAGCCTGGGGACACCTGAAGCCAGATGAGATTGATGGCTGGGAATGTCTTGTGGATAGAAGTGCAATGTTAAACCCAACTTTCATAAATCACTTTCTATTCACTAATCTAAAGGAATTTACAAAAGTGCAAGTACTGCTTTAGAGACTGTGACAACAAGCAATGCAAGGACTAGTCATTCAGAAATACTGTCAGAGATCTGAGTAAAAGTAGTAAAAGTAGACCTTCAGGAGAAAAAAAAAAAATCCTTTTTTCTAGTTGGGATTCATTGCCATAGCTTGGAACTTATACTAACAAAGAAAACTCAACAACGCTTTGCAGTGTTTGCTCCTTTACAGGAAATAACACTCTATGCATAATTAGTGCTGGATATGTGCTGTATGTAAATATCAGACATGAGAATGTTCTATTCCTAAGTACATTTTACACTACATTCCTGGTATCAGAGAGCAGTAAACTCCAACAAAGATTCAGAATAGTCGTGGTCTTATGGACATGTGGAACAAAGTCTTGAAATACTTTCAATAAATAGAAATCTGCAGAAGAGAATCTTTTAAAGTCAACTAAATTTAAATTAGGTCATGGAATGACAACATGAACTCAAAACCAGGGCTTTAATTTTATGCATGTGTATGCAAAACTGTACATTAAGACACAATTGTTGCTGCAGCAAGTAGTTTACAAAAAATCCAGAATTGTCCTTTCAGTATCAGACATGCAGATAATAATGTCTTACTTTATGCCCATGGAAACTTTGCTTATGAATTCAGCAGAGTCTGGAGTCATTAATTTACAGAATCTGAGGACCTAAATGGGCAACAAGGAGACAGCAGTGTAGCAATAAAACCTCTCTTTCCATCAGCTGCTTGTCAGTGTTGTGCTGCTGTAACAATGACCAATGACAGCTCTGAAACTCTCACACCGCTATAGTAATGCTCTACAATAAATCACAGTGTAAGAACCAAAGAGCTGTAGAGAAGGTCCAGCCTGATAGGACCAATATCACATATTAAATCTGAAAATAGCACGTAGCTCCCTACTCCTTGGTGTCCTGACATAAAGTTACCAGGGGGTGTTAATAGGGCAAGTTCTTTCCCCATACAAGGAGACAAGGCAGCTTCTAGCTGTTTGGACAGCTAGGAGCCTTCATTCAGTGACAGCTCCCATCACAAGAGCACCCTCTGGATTAAAGGATCTTCAAAATTATGTTGGAAAGATTAGAAGGTGTTGTTATGGGCATGAATCACAGAATGACTTGGTTTGGAATGGACCTCAAGGGTAATCTATTTCCAACTCCCTGCTATGGGTAGGGCTGCCACCCCCTAGATGAGGCTGCCTGGGACTCCATCCAACCTGGCATTGAATGCCTCCAGGGTTGGAGCATCCACAATGAACTGTGGATGGACCCTCACTGCAATCTGCCTCCTGTCTGCTGGGGAGGTTGAATGTACACCTGGAGACAGGAAGCATGGATTTCACTATGGAAATTCATGGTTTTAAAAGTGGATTTACTAACTGGCAAGCATCTTACTTCTACTCTGCTGGGAATAGGATTGTTTCTAACATCTTCCTACATTAAGATATCTGTAAGTGCGAATAGCTGTGCAATGTCCTTGTCACTGAATACAACTGAAATCTTTTCTTCAGGTCAGTGCAGGTTTGAAGTAATTGGCTTCAGTTCCACAGAGACATCTCCATGTTTACTGTCATCCAATACGACCAACATGTTGCATTAGGTCTAAACAGTCAGCCACATGTTCTCTGAATTAATTAATATTTAATGTCACTTCATGAGTGGTGTACAACTGTGTGACATGAACAGTGAAAGAACAGGATATCATAAAACCTTGGGAGACATCTACACTATTTTATATACCTCTCAGATTTTTTTGCTATTCTGAGGTAAATCATCTGTGTCACACAGCTGCACTCCTCATAGCCACCAGTACTTGAGAAAGGATAGTTAATTCCCTCTACTTCTTGCTACTTTTTCATTAAGCTAAAAGAAAATCTTCACCATGCTGACCATGACAGATCCTAGACAATCCTGTGTACTTCTGTGTTCATCTTTTTCACAGAAGGCACAGCTGTCAAAGATTAGAAGCACACTAGCTCCATCTGCTGAATCTATGTCAGCAGAGCTTTACCCAAATACCAGTGTTAGAACGCTTGTTTATATCAGCCAGTTTATATCAAGAGATGAGTACTGAAGGCAGATAAGAAAACAACAAAAGCACCTTTGTCAAGGCTGAAACAAAAACGTGTATTTTAACAATGTCTCAATCTGGTTTGTAAAAATGTGCTGTCCTTCATATTAAGAGTAAAAAGTAGCATTATAAAAGTGAACCACCAGTCTTTCTAAATATTTCCTGTTTTCATGGACCTCCACAGATTTCTGTGCCCTTAGCATTAGTGAAAACATTCTTACTTGATTCAGAAGATTTTCATTACAAAGTAATCCTTCAAGTTCTGTTAGCTGTAGAGAAAAGAGGATTGTGTTGGGGCAGATAAGGAATGCTGAATTAAACAGCTAATTTGAAAGATTGTCTTTCTATGTAAAATAGATTTTATGTCAAAATTAATATTTTCTTGATCATGAAAAATTGGTTAATCAATCATCAAGGAAAAGTGACAGTATATCACTTCCTTGCCTCACTAGAGAAAATAACCTGATGTACCTATTAGATATGAATTTTGCGTAGAAATCACCAAAGCCTGCATTAAAATACAGATTCTAGCAAGAAAATACGGATAGTTAAATTGATGAGAAAATAAATAAAGCTAGAAAATAATCAAAACAGACATGAGAAAATTCCTTTTTAATAGAAGTCAATCTGGTACATAGTCACTAACTCATCTGACACTGAAGCAAGATCAACAGGTGGAACTTCAGAGAATGTGTAGGTATTTTTCCTTCTAGAAAGTCCTAGCAGTTTATAGATATGTTTCTGTGCTACTGAACTTTCAGAGGCCAGTCTGAAAAAGGAATAGTTTATATCCTGAAGTAAGATTCCTAAGGGCCTCTAAATTGTAGCATGAATCAACCAGAAGATACCTTGATCAGGTAAAATAAACTATTCCTGCCAAATGATTCATTTTTACATGTGTTTATTAATGAAACCAACTTTGTGTCAGTCTTTCTGAGCAGTTTATCTTTATCAGAAGATCCCAAGATCTATTTCATCTGTGAGACAGTAGGCAGTTGCCTGGACCGGGAGGTTACTGGAAGGGTCACTTCAGTCCTTGTCTTTACTGTGTGTGCCTTCCACTTCAATTCTGGTAGGCTGCTGCCCCAAGAGCATCAAGGAAGCTCGGAGGTAGCCTAGAGCTATAGGAAAAAAATGTGACATCCACACAAAGTCAAAATAAACAACACAGACAAAATATGAAAGACAGATGTTTCTACAGCTTCTAAGCAATGTACTCTCTAAACAATATCTCCTGAGGCTCCCAAAGCACATCCCTAACTCAGGGTCATGAAGGGGTTTGTTCCATCCAATTGTGCATCTATGAACTCACAGAGGCTTGTCTTAAACAGATCCTGTACATAGAAGGTCATCTTACTAACTGCTGCTGTACTTAACTCAGGCCTCTAATTATCACCATTTCTGCTCAGCATCTCTTCTGTTAGCTCTGAGAGTTTTGTCCCTCAAGGAATGATGAGGTGTCTTTTTCATACTTGATATGCTTAATCAAGTCCAAATTATCAGTTTCTGAGACAAGCAAAAATACAGATATACATGATACAGATATTGGAGGAAGGGGGAAGAACTAATATGTTGAAGTGTGCTGTAGTGAAATGTTTGTTGTCCTAGCAAGGTAACATGCAGGATAAATTTTTTACAGATACTGACTTCACCATCTCTGGGAACGCATGTATACTTGTCACATCCCAGCTGTTAATCTGGTGGAAAATCTAGGGCATTCAATTACACAGTTGCTTAGCATATTTTACACAGCCATTGTGCTAATTCTGAGACAAGGGTGGCAGCATCTGAGGCTGTAGTAAAGCTTCTCAGTAACCTCTGGGTGTTTCCTTTCATGAATATCTTCTCTTTAAGGTAGAGCCCAATTCTGCATAGCATGAGAGACAGCCTCTCCTGAAAACTGAATACAGAACCTTCAGGCTGCAGTAGAGGGAAGGGGACAGTAAGATAAGGAAGTGAAGAGAATTAAAAAACAAACAAACAAACAAAAAAACCTATTGATCATGTATCAGGAAAAAAAATACAGCGTAGTAGGTGTTTTAAGCACTCTCTTTACAACTACTGGCTTCTAAGGTTCACATAAGATGTTCAAATTCTGTCCTGTGTTTCACAGCTGCAAAGCTGACAAATATACTGCAGGACTAATAGACTGATTTCACCAGAGGAACAGGTTCTGTGCTTCAAGGTGTTTAAAGAACACAATGAGCTTGTAATTAGCTATAGGCTGCAGGGATCACATTATCACATTCATCCCACAGCACACAAGGGCTGGGAAAGCAATTTTGTTCTGTGCCATATATAAAAAGAAACATGTGGGTTTAGCAGCTCTCAGTAGCCCAGCCCTTTTCTTGGGGAATGACCTCTCTTCACTAGGTTGTAGGTACCTACCGAGAAAAGTCAGTACTTAGGCTCATCAATATCCCAGCTGGAAAGTAACTAGCTACAGCTGAATGTATTTAAGAGTAAAGCTTTGAAACCTTTTAAAACAAAAGCCTAAGGTACAAGCTTTAAGAAAGGAGAGGATTTAAAGCATTAGGTGTGATCTGTTAAGGTAGAGGAACAGTTTATTATGTTTTTGTCTCTGTGAAGGTTTTATTTGCAAATCTGTTAAAGCTATGTGTAGGTTGTTGTTATGGGTTTATTTTCTTTGGTTAAGAAGAGCAAGATGTTAGGTGAAAAATATCTGTTCAAGTAGAGTTATTTAGCTGTTTATTCTGCATTTTACCCTGACTTTCTCTTACATTTTTCTGTTGTTAGTGGGGAAATATTTTTGGTGGGCGGGCAGTTGGACTAGATGATCTTGGAGGTTTCTTCCAACCTTGGTGATTCTATGACTGTATGTCTCTATATTATAGGCCTTACCAGGTACCTGTGTAGCCTTTACTTTCTTGAAGGTTCTCATGTAATCAGTAGAACTGCAGTGATTGCATCTTAAGTTCTAAGACAGGCAAGAACTAACTGGTGTGTCCCTGTCCCCCCAAACTGATGGTATATAAGACTATATAAAAAAAAAAAAAGTAAAAAAGTGGAAGGGGGAAATAAACATGGAATCAATGTAGCTTACAAGCAATTGACTTGCTGTGAGTAAATAATCAATGCTAAAGGTCTCAGTTTTAAAAAAAAAAAAAAAAAAAAAAAAAAGAAAGAAAGAAAAGAAAATCAATCCATCCATAAGATAGATATGGGATATAAATGCAGTTTAAAATTAGGCTAAAAATAACTATTAAAAAAAAAAAAAAAGAAATCTTGAAACTTATAGGGGAAAAAAAGCAATGCAGCTAATCAGAATGTAGAAGCTACAGTATGAGTTGTATCAGACATGGCTTAGGTAAAGATGGAAATATCAAAGGAGAAAGATATGGATGGATTTCTGGGTCGTTCTGTGTAGAGCCAGGAGTTGGATGCAATGATCCTTATGGGTCTCTTCCAACTTGAAATACTCTATGATTCTAAGGAAAGTGCAAAGGTGCTAACAGACAAAATGTTTTTTGTCTTTAATGTTATTTATTTTATGCTTGTACTCTAAAATTCAGTGTCTTTACTGATCAGCAAAGTGTTACAAATAATACGTCTTTGTGAATAGAATACATATTTAAAACTGTGTGGATGACAGGGACAATAGCAAAAGAGCTGAATAGATTAGTAGTGTGAGTGGACCAGATAGATATGAGTAAACCTTCAAATAAAATATCTAAGCAAGGTTGCAGTGCAGATTTCAAAGGAACAAAGGATTTGATATTGTGTTCTTAATAAAATCTGCCTCTCATTAGATCCTATATGATATAGCAGCAAAAAGGGTTAACTTAAATTAGTAACAAAGGTATGGGAGAAGAAACTGATTTCTTTTTAACTATGCTGAGACTTCTACTTATGCTGTGGAAATGTGTACAGTTTAAGTGTCCACATAGTAAAAATACCTTTTGAAAATTCTCTGATGAAAAACAAATGCTCTAAATGTCAGAGAAATTGTGGTTTAGTAAGGGTTTGAAAGCCCAATCTGTTCAGTCCAAATAGTGGGGCTTGAGAGGTGACTTTATTACTGCTTGTAAGTACCTCCACAGAAATAAATTATGTATTAAGGGGATGTTTAGTATAGTAGAGACGTAATAAGAACATATGGACAGACCATAACATCATGCCAGAAAAATCTGGCATTTTTCCAGTAATGAAGATGATCAGTCATTACAGGGAACATCTAAGGGACGTAGTGGGTTTATAACTGTTTCACGCCTTTGTATTAAGATTAAATGTCTCTCCTGGATGTATAAACTTGTGAAATGCAACCCATTTGGCTTTAACTAAGTGAAACAAAATGATTCAAGATTGTTTGATGTCTATAAATCCTGTGGATGTGTACACCCAGACAAGAGCTGTGCATTGTCTGGGAATACAGGGAAGAGTCCTTTATGCATTGAAAGAGTCATTTCTTTTTCCTCTGAATCTATTAACCTGCATGGAAGAAAGTCTATGGCTATGTTCCCAACTATTTGGGGATATCTGAAAACACCTGGCAATGTTAACATTTTGTATTACTAGACAAAAGCAACATCAGATTTTATGTAACAGTGTAGCCCCATTTTCCACCTTTAAGCCACCAACTCACTGACTTCCTTAATAGAGTAGTTTCTGTATGTAAATATAAAATAGATTTTCAGTTTGGAGCTTTAGTAAGACTTGATCCCTGACAAATAGTGATGGATCATCAAAAATAAAATGTTTTCCTTGATGGTTATGCTAATTTTATGGGAAGGTGGCAAACTTGACTCAAATTTCCCTTTCATTTTTTTGTGTGTATGCGCTTTTTGTTTGTGTGAACTTCTGTTTCATAGTGGAGCCTTGCTCTTGCTTTTCTTGAAGACCAGTAGCCATTCTGCTCCCCTGAGAACTCTGGCTTTCGTAGATCAAGAAACAGGTGTTGTGCCTATGCATTTTCAAGTCATCCACAGCTCTGGCACAGAATCTTGTTTTTGACCGGTGTATTGATTAGTAATCACTCTTCATATGCTGATATTTGTATCTCATTAACATAAAATGTAAGTTATTAAATTCTTTTCCAGTATGGGACTTATCTTATTGGAGAACATATTCTGAAGCATTCCAATCACTTAGCCCACCTACCCCTCTATTGGAAAAGTGTCTTTGTCGTATCTTTGGCAATCCAAAAGGTTTATGCTGAAAAGAAAAGAAATGGTGTCTCATTTAAAGATAAAGTAGCTGATACAATTAAATAAAATTAGAATAACCCTCTTTCTTCAGACCACTATCAGTGTGAAATTCAGCTGCGCAGCTTGTCTTAGAGAACGGTTAGAAAATACTAGGAGATCATTCTCTGGCAATAAGAAAGAATCTAACTTTTTTTCCTGCCAGCCTAGGCCTTTAAGAGGTACAGTGTTCATCACATTTCTATCCATATGAAAGAGGTGGGGTTATACAGATAAGCTTGTGTAGGACAGAGAATCTGTGATGCCTTCACTACAATCTTTAGAGAGGTGAAAGTGTGCTGTGTATTTGGAGATAGCTGTAGTACAGCTGGTTTTGGTAGATACGAGGTTAATACAGGAATCCCGGGAAGAAAAGAGAGCAGAAGCACTTAATAAGAGGTCTAAAGTCCTGAAAAGCATGGCCATAGAGCTGTACAGGGTAAGAAGTAATACATTTTGGAAATGGCTTGGGGGTTTTAGGGAAAGTCAGATAAAGCAATGAAACTACATTCTGCCTGGCAGAAGATATTTGAAATCATATGTGTCCCTTTGAAAGAAAATCGTTAAACTGCATAGGGTTATGTAAGGGAAACATATATGTGAATATATAGAATAGCTTTTTCTTAAAGCCTTGCTGATATAAAGTGCTGTGTTCCAGTTCAGTTAACTGGGGAGAAAAAATAAAACTTCAGTTTTCTGGGTGCAGAGAAGAATAAAAGGAAGTGATAGCCCAAGGGAAAGCCAGTGCATTCCTGATTCTGCTTGCTGCAAGCAAAGCTGAGTTTGTTAATTGGGCTTTCAAGGATGTGAAAAACACCAGCAGGAAATTACATGGTGACAATCATGTTGTGGGAATGCAGCCAGCCCTGCAACATCTGTCTTTTCTCAAATTTTGCTGAAGCCAATTAAGTTTCCTCATAGCCAGCTGATCTCAATGTGACCACACACTGACTCAGCCAATGCAAGTTGAGCTTCCAGTACGGGGCAAGGAAGTGTTCATTTCTGCCTCTGCTGCCCAGCTTGGGCACAACAGCATCAATCTTGCTCTGGTGGTCTTCCTTCACTAAATTGCCACTATCTTTAGGGTGAGGCCAAGGCCTTTCTCAAAGTATTTTCAATGTACCTTTGTGTTTTACCCCATGATCCAGGCAACCTAATGAAAACAGACAAAAATACCTAGCTATTATTCTGTAGCAATTGTGGCTGTCATATTGATGTCAGAGTGCCCCAGTAAATGTGAAGCTTTAAGTACTTTCCCAGTGCCAAGAAAGCTGCAAAGCTTTATTTTCTAAAGCAGTTCCTAGTATTTGAATGCTCCTACCCATGATGCCAAAGGCCAGGTGAGCTGTTTGACCCCAGACCAAGCAATCTGTTTTGCTTCAGGTGCCTCTCTGAGACAGCTTCAGATTTCTTCTGGTTAAATTCACTTGCCCTTTGGCTCGCTGTCTTCATTAAAAAAAAAAAAAGAAAAAGAAAAGAAAAAAAGTGTGAAATCATTTGTGCACGTGCTACCTCTCATTTTCTCTCCTAGCAGACTTAATTATTCAGAATAGAGGGCAAAATAATACAGAATCCTGGTTCTACTGTCTTTCTGTTCCTGTGCATCAAGCAATTAAAATTTCATTGAAAAGAAAGGTTTATAGTATGGTAGTTCTCATGGAAATCATAGACATACATTGATGAGGATGTTGACAGAAATGTAAGTGAATAACAACCTGGCAAGGGGTGAAGCTATTAGAAGCAAAGTGTCCTCCAAGTCATCTATAAAGATCAGTGGGTTTTATATCTGGTAGCTATACTTTACATAGTGATGTTTCAGTGAGAATTACAGGAGCACAGTTTGCCTTATGTTTTTTATCTCACGTGTGAGGACTGTGCATGGTCAGTGCTTGGTAACAAAATAAAAGATGGGAAAAAAAGGAACATGATAAACATGGTTTTGAAATTCAGAACTGATACAGGTTTTATTTCTCTATATAATCCAGCCATATATTTCTACATGCCCTCAGCTGAGTAATGGTTATAAAGTTATTTATCTGATATCAATTTATCATCACTGCCAAGTGAAAAGATTAGTAGTAGATTTGTTGTTGTAGGAGAAAAGTATAAATTATTGTAAAATAAATTTTGTTTCTCTACATGCATATTGTATTTTACCTTTTCATCTGTAGCTCACAATATCACCAGTGCTCAATATATTTTCTTGCTTTTTCTTTATGACTAGAATTATCTTCTACATAGAGAGAGTTCAGTCTTGAAAACTTCCTGCATGAGCATCATTGTCATTATATATAATGAGATATATATTGATATATGTTTATATCAATATATATGAGTGTTATATTCTCATTATAATCTACCACCTCTTCGCAGAATGCAGGCAATATCAAGAAAATGTTCTAGTTTGTTTCTCTTCCAGACCAAGTTTGGAGATAAAAAAAAGTCTGTCTTATAAATCACGATCAGTCAGTAGGTGCTGGAAGACCTCACTGAATAATGACACACTCATATAAAAATAATATTTGTAAATATTTTTATTATATTTTGCAGAAAGCATGAGGGATGATTCCAAAGAAACCTAAGAAATGTACACTCTAAATACAAGCATGATGAATAGCCAATGATACACATCAAAGAATGAAAGTGAAGACTTTAAGCAAGCCCACGTGCTTGTTCATGGTCTGAACATGATTGTTTATATACATATACACATATATACACCATAGCAATAGTACGTACATAGTATTTCTGCATATGTGTGCATATAACTAACATCTGCAACCTGTTTAAGATATTCTGAGGCGCAGTTTCATCTCAGAGTATCTTACCTGCCTATAGATGCTGTTGTAGACAATAGTATGTTTCTGCACTTACTCATCCATACCTGTTTATATCATTCAAATTATCATGGGAATTTTAAAAATGTATTTTGCAACTCAAAAGCAGTAGTATTTGATGAATGAGAAGAGGACACACCACAGTGACAATCTCTGTGGTAGCTACTGTGGGCTGGAAGAGACTAACTTGCTAAAGATTATTTCTTTGAAGAAAATTGTTTCATGTCCTATTCTAGAGATACTAGAGCAATGTAAGTAGCTCCCTTCTGTGTTCACTTGCTACTTTTCCCTTTAATCTCAGCCTGGGTTTCGTGAGTGGCATTTCTCAGATGGCCTCTCATTGTGAGTGAAGGACCTCTGCTTATGCTGGTGTTCACCAGACATCTCCTTGTCCAGCAGGAACATGGTTTGGATCATCTCTGTGCGAGGTGAAAGTAACAGCCCTTATCAATGGGCAACAGAAGATTCTTGTGACAATGTCACTGTGCTCTTCCCTTTTAACCTCACCCTGTTCTAAAGGCTCCAAGAACTGCAATGATTCTGTTTCTTCTTCAGATAGAAATTATTTCTCTCTATGCTTTGTTCTTAATGAATCATTTGCAATCAAAGTGACACAAACTTCCTGAGCAACAGGAAAAGGAAACAGGGAATTCTGTCTATGGAGAAGCATCTCTGTCCCTCCTGCATTGCAGTATATGTTAGAGGGCATTAGTTTTGGGTCCTCAGGAAGCAAGGTCATCCCAGTAATGCTTTTGCTACTGGAATAAAAGACAGCTGCAGGCTGAGTCTGCCTGCAGAGCTGCATTGCCTGCAATAGAAACAATTCCTGAAAATATTTCCACCAATCTGCAAGTTTAGGCAGCTTCTGGGTTGTTTTTTTTTGTTGTTGTTTGTTTGTTTGTTTTGTTTCTTTTGTCAGGAAAGGCAATAATATGGCAATAAACTATTACAACACAATATAGTGACATGTCCACTGTATCACTGGTCTCAGTGTGACTACAAATTTTGTCCAACCTGCAGACAAAACAGTCATTAAGGAGCTTCCTAGCCATTTTGAATTACTCCTGGTATCTTGTAAAACTGCTGACCATAAAATGCTTTCAGGACAGAATTTCATTGATAATATATTGCATACCCCATGTGGATTTCTACCTACTCTACTGGGTTCTCATTTACAATGAGAGTAAGAACACTTTTATTTGCTGTGCTCCAGATGCTGGTTCCATTGTTTTCACCAATGTTGTGCTATTATTGTTTCTTAGTATATTGTTCTCTTGGTGAGATTTCTTCTAATCCCTGCAGCTCATTGGTGGTATTACGAATACCATATATCGCACTTCCAGAAATAGCTGTCACTGTGATGTGACAGTTCAAAACACAAACAATACACAGTAGCTTTTGGCTGTAATTCCCCCTACCACATTACTGTGTGCTTTCCTGATCAGAAATAACTAAGCATTCAGTACTTACAAGGAGCAGCACAGATACAAAGGAGACATTCATTTTCATTCTGTCAAAGGCAAGTTCTTTCCCATTTTAATCATAATTCAGAGCAGCAGTAGGAAAGCACTTCAGCTATCTTACTCCCTCACTTAGGACCTCTCCTGTGAGTTCCTGACCCCTCTTGGGATTTCAAGAGGCACTAAAGGCACTCAGTAGCTCTGTCCTGGATTTGTCAAGCAAGGCTAAAGAACTGAGAAGGAAATAGCAGCCTGAGCTATGAGGTTTAGAGTTTCTTAGGTAATTTTTTCTTTTTGCAAGCCTTTCAGCTTACATAATCTATTCCAAATTCCACAATGAAATCTGATTTTATGGAATTTGTGATAGAATACCTACACTATCTTTTTTTCTTCTGAACAAATGTCTAATTCTTCTCATAAAAGAGGGAAGGGGGAATTCTACTTTCCAGTTAGATTGTCAGTGTTATGAAAGAACAACATTTTGGATGATGCTGGGCTAACATGAGAAGATTCAAAGTTCATAACTTTGGTACTAATTCAAAGGTTTTTTGCTTTTTCTTGTGAGATGCAAATTGTTTTCTAAAAAGATTATCTGAATTCCAAAACCAGTATCGCCTACTGAATAAAAGAATAAATAAAAATATAGCGGTTACTTTCTTCATTTGGCCCAAGATTATAGGGAATCATTGATGAAATGACCTACTACATTTTGTATGCCCCTACTTATTCCACCTATTTATATTATTCCTTGTATCTACAGGGGAAGAAGTAGACTTTGCTTCAAAAATTGTTGCCTGATTGGTATACCAAGTTATTTCTGAGGACTGAAAACTACCCAAATTTCCAATATATTCTAAATTGCCCTTGTTCACATCCAGCAATATAATATGTGTCAAAGTTGCCAAGATACCAGTATCAGCTTTTTTTTTTTTTTTTTTGACAGCCATTATTTTATTTGCTTTCCACGAAGATCACGAGTTGCTGACATAGGAGTTCCAACATGTGTCCTATTACAGAGACTGCATAGTTCCCTTGTGTCAAATTTCAGATTGATATACTGGGTAACATAATAGGCCAGGGCCTGTTGTCAGTGCAGATATTATGGCTGCATGTGATATTAGGTGTGAAAGATCTAGACAGGAAATATTTTCATCCAATAAAGATATATGGATTTAGGACCAAATGATGTTAATAAATATTTGTGCAGTTTGGGAATCTGAGTTATGGCCGTAGGTCAGCAGGAATTCTCACAACAAGGATTTCCTCCACAAAATCATTAAAATTTGGCCAACTCATCTAATTGATCGCTTATGATATGTGATATGCACTTAAGACATGAGCTCAGAGCAGCTTAAACTAGAGAGAGAAATCTCCTCAGAGTAAGATGTTCTCTAAAAACAGCAACTAATTTTCAGCAGGAACACAAAATCCATAGGAAAACGTCACTTTCAAAGCAAGAACAGTTTCTCTACCTGTTTAGACCTGCTCACTATACTTGTCATTTACAACAATCTATGTATTATTTGCATCATTTATATAGATGTATCGTTAAGTGATGTTTGACAGCTCTTGGCTGTTTTTTTGTTTTCTACTCTCCTTAAACTAAATAATGCTTCTGTCCCTGTGCTTCTGTTATTGGTTGCTTTAGGGCAGCTCTAAAAGTCCTTCAATATCCATTTTGCTGTGCCACATTTTCTGTTGCACTCAATCAGGAGGACATATACCCTTTGCACGATTGCTATGGGCAGCCTGCCATTTTTCAGCAATATTTTTCAGGATTTCATGACCTTTTCCAATGAATTAAAAATAGAGCCTCAAATGACTATCTCTAGATCAGGTATCTTTGAATACATCTTGGTAATATTTCTGTCTGGTCCTCTGTCTTATCTACAGCTATTAAAGTGGCAAACCTTTTATTTTTTCCTTATAAGTGGTCTGTGCTACAAAAAAAAGTATATCCTAAAAATGCATTAATGAGTTCAATTGCTGTAGAGAATCTCAGTCAGTAATAAGCAGTAGTGTTTGCAACTTAAGGCATAGTGATGACAACCCTATACTTCCTATACAAGCTCCCTGAAAGGCCATAATCACTGCTTTTCTCCTACGGGTCTCTCAGTCTCACTAATGGATTAGGGCTACTTCTCTGTTCAGCCCTTTTGCTCCCTCCGAGAAAACTGATGTCTAAATTATATTAAGAAGAAAAAAGGTGGTTTTTACTGTAGCTACTGATTTCTTTATATATGGATGTTTACAACATTACAAAACAGGAAAAAAAATATATATATATAATTTTTCAGCAAGGACCTTCATAGTGCTAGAGTGCAAGGTAACACCTTCTTTCTTTTTTACAGGAAGCACAAGACGACATTGTCATCCTTGACCTGAATTTCTTAGTGAAATTAAATACAACACAACTTAAATACAATTTTTAGGGTTGCTATTAGTTTCAAAGTACATTTAATATTATCACTTGATTTTGACTGAGATAAAATTTTATTTATTAAAAGTTTCCTGTTTTGGAAAAAAAACAAAAACAAAAAAAAAGATTCTAAAGGATAGAAAAAAAAATCTGTTCCTTAATTTCACTAGGAGGCAGTGATTCTAGTAATGTGATGTATTAAAATACATTTTTTTGCTACTCTAAATATTAGGAATATAACTATTATATAATGTAATTGCTATGTGGGACAGATTCTTTTCTCTTATTTAATTGTCTTAGCTGGGTTACTGGCACAGTAGAAGTTGGAGATGAATTTAGTATACAGAAAAGGTTCTGCCTAAGAAGTGAAGAGCTACAATTTAATTCGAATTGTGTACTTCAAAGGGAAAGTGTTCAGTGTTGCAAGATGAGTATTTGCCTGCAGGAATGTGAAAATGTCCAGCAAAAACCAAATTAGACATGATCTCTACATGTGATGAAATTTCTTTTTCACTGAGTAATGAATCTGCACAATCTTGACTTGAACCACATAGATAGTCATTCTTTTTTATTTACTTTTGATAAGGGAAAATTCAGATCTCAGTGAACAATTCAAGACTCTCTGTTAGGAAAGGAAGAAAATTACTGATATAACAAGTAGTTGAGTTCACATTGTGAATAACAGTAGCATTACCTAAGATCTGTGTGTTTTCCTAGTTGTAATGATAATTTTGGCCTGTGCATGGAGGGACACCAGCAGCGATAACAGTAGGTCCTACTAAGTCCAATATGCTACCATAGCATGTCATCCTGCTGGTTCAGGAATGTGGCATAAGGGGACACCCAGAGCCTTTGCTGAAGTGCTGCAATTTTTCACTGTGCCTCATGCAGGACTGAAGGTGTTAATGATGAATTTTAACTGGCCTTGTCCAGCAAAGGTCAGGGAAAATCCTAAGTGTTGCACAAGCAATGGCTCTACTGAATGCAGCTTCAGGTCCCTCAGAGAATTCTGTAACTGAAAAGACAAATGCCACATGGCACCATGGGACTAGCAAAGCAAATTCATGAGGACAATGGGACAAGTGTTTGTATTATTTTCTTCAGAAACAAAGGAAGAAAAATGGGACTGTAGCTTTGTGTTTAGCTCTGTGGTTTTCTTTCAGCTGATAAGTTATGTCACTTGTGGTAAATATTACCTCAGCTTTTCATTATCTCCTTTCAATTGCATTCTGAACAGATTACACATATATAAAGAAGAAAAGTATGTAAGAGTAAGAAGTCCAATTATTTTTAGCTAATAATCTCAATTTGGTAGATTCATTTAATAGCAAAATACATGAACTACTTCTTCCAGGAAGGGTGATTTTTACTTCAGTTAGATGAGTTACTAAGATTATTTTTGTGTCATCACTGGCTCTTTCTCTTGCAATTAATGTAGTAGTTGTCCTTTACGGAAAAGACATTTTCCAATATTCTGTCAATAGAAAACAGTGCCTAACAATTCTTATATCTCTGTGCAAAATGGCAAGATAAAATATTTGTGGCCCATTTCTATTGCAAGAGAAAAATCATCACCAAGCAAAATAAGGCTCAGAACTGACAAATTTTTCCAAAAACTTGTGGTGACTTCTCAGTATAAAGCATGAATCCTTGCTTCGGCAGATGTGATATGATACTTATGCGCTATTGTGTAAAACAAACAAACAGAAAGAAAGAAAAACCCTAACAAAACAAAACAACAACAACAACAACAACAACAAAAACAATGTCATGAGTGCTGAAAACATTAGATTTGATAATAAGAATCAAATACTTCTAAACACAAGAAAATGTGACCAAACTTTCTTCTATCAAGCTACCGCAGATGTATGTTTCTAATGAGCTCTGAGTTTATCTGATGCTCAGGGTGAAGTGGAACTCAAGTGGAACTTAATGCTTGAATTTTCAATTTACTTTTTAACATATGATTTTTGCACACAGACAGACTTTAGAACCTAAATCAGCCATCCTATGAGTATTCTTAAAAATTTAATTATTTCCAGGTATCTTAGCAGTATGAAATGAAGAAGAAAATAAGGAAAGTCAAAAAGTCATATTTTTTCCAATATGAAGATTTTGGAAAATAAAACTTTATTCTCTTTAAAAAAGAAAAAAAAAAGGAAGAAGGAAGAATGTTCTTCAGAGCATATTTTAGGGGGCATAAAGCTTTTAGTAAATTCCGATTTCTGCTCAGAATTATCTATGTGAACCTAGACATCAGCAAAGATTGCTTTTGTGTGGAAATTCAGATCAATTTTATCTGCTTCATTGCTGCTGAGGCAAGTAGGGATGTTAAAATGAGGATGCTAAATCTGACTCACCATTCAGAACTGCTGTGATGACCTTCAAGGTTTATGAAATACTTTAAGATCCACTAACAAGAATTCCTTTATTGCAAATATTATCAATGTGAAATTCCATGGGGGGGGGGGGGGAAGGTCATTTTGAAAGAGTTTACTAAAACTCTTGAAAAGAAAGCTCACTGTGAAGTTAAGGGGAAAAAAATTGATCACTTTATCGATAGGCTGTTGTTCTGCAAGTGCACACTAAATTAATACAAAGCCTGACAGCAGCTGAAAATTTAGTAGGAAAGAGTAGAATAGACTATCTCTACTGAATAGGATGGACAAACTGTCTGAAGGAGAAAAGATGAACTGTGTGAATCCAGGATCAAACATTAAAAACAAGTTATGGTATAGCAAAGTATTCTAGACCGTAAGTAATAGTACAGCAAAGGCAGGTAGTAGAAAAGCTCCTAGACAGGGCAACAAGACTTATGGCTATATCCCACGTCTATAAATAATATAGTAACTAGCTATACTGAGTTCACTGAAGGTAACTGTAAAGTGCAGTATGACATATTTGGCATTACTGAACATCCTGTGATCTGCAAGAAGCATAGGCTGAAATAGGACATACTTATTACTATCATAGATCAGATAAAGATCTAGAAAATAAATGCAGAAGAATATTAAAGAGTTCTTCAAACCATACTGCTTATGAAATATGTGCTGGAAGATTGGCTATAAAAACAGGAAAGAATTCTGTTTTTAACTTTTATTTGACACAGAATGTGAACTTTTAGTAGAAAATGTAAGACTGGCAAATTTGGGCTCACTATGTCCCAGAATGGTAAAAGAGCATGGGGCACAGAGAAAGGAAATGGTACGTCACTTGTCTGACTGCAATGTATGCAATGCCAGCGGAGATTATGAGAGGACTCCCTCAGTAGCAAAGGTGTCCCAAATCACTAAGCAAGAACAATTACAGCCTGAACTTTCTGTTGTATTTGTACCAATCTTCTCAAGATTTTAACCAATGGATAGAATAACAATAGGTATGTTCTACTTCTGTTTAAAAGTACATTTCTATTGCTTGACGATATCCACATAATTTTTTTTCTATCATTATGATGACAGAGAAAACTTATCAAATATCAATCTGCAATTAACATCAGTTTGCATATAATGCTAAAAGTAATGATTACAGTACCTCAAATACATGAGTATTTACGATGACTGTTTATTATTTTTGTGTTTATATTTAACACACACATAAAAAAAGACTTTTACTGAGACCTTTGACCTTACAGACTGAGGCACTGATTTTATGCCCTGTCTGCTGACCAGACTCCTGAGGCAGTAGAAAGCACTGGTTGCCAGTGCAGCTATATTGATGCAAAAGGTTTAGCATAAACTTATCATCCCACAGGTTTGGCTAATTTTTTTGAAGTATAACATCTCTGTCCTATGGAGCACTATTCCCAGGTGTCACAGAACAGGGAAAATGCACAAATGAACATTGTGAGACTGTCTTATCACTAGAGAGAGTACTCAGATTTAGATGATGCTTTGTAGATTTGTTATCCTTACTCATTCATAATTTAAATGAATTAGGATAAGGAAGAAATTTCTCCTGTATCTAACAGACAAGAGATTCATCTACCAGATGTAATACTATAAATTAAATGAGTAAATTCTAAGTGGTAATCTTAGAATGTTGGTAATTATACGGTGTTTTTTTAAGATTTATTACTGATCTTCATTTGTTAATTTGAACAGATCATGATCAATACTAAAAATAACAACTGTAGTCTGTTCTTCTATGTGGTCGTATATCCTTGTGTGTTTTGAGACATAAAATCAGATTTCATTTTTCTCCACATCAGAATATAGCCCTTTTTTGACTACTAGAGGATATTACCTTGAAAAATATGTATATATTTTCAAATTTCAGGTCAGTAATCTATAACGTCTTGTGCTTGATGTTTAATTGTTTTCAAAAAAAAAAAAAAAGAGAATCCTTCTATCAGTGGAAAAAATGAGGCCTCAAAGAGAGACACAAGGCAGGTAGTATATGTCTTATTACAGTGTGGCTCCTCTTGAACAGTAAACTTACTGGATTTCATAAATCTTTGAGATCATTCTAAAGTCATTTTTCAGAGCAAAGTAGATAAGTTAGAAGAAGCTTAAGCTGCAAGGTTGGTGTTTTTTTTTTTTGTTTTTTTTTTTTACAGCTCTTTCCTTCTAATGCAATTATTTCCTGATTCATCACCCCTTAGCAAACTAACACAAGAAGGAAGAAAATCAGGATTAAATATAACAATTTATTTCTAATAACTTCTACTTTTCAAATCATTGTTGGCTTACAATGACCATTACAATAATCTCTAAATAATTTAAAGTGAGATATGCAGACTAAATTCTTCTCCTTCCTAAATTAGTTAGGGCATAAATGTTTCCTGTCAAATGCTTTTGTGGTCAAATAATGTATCTAAGGCTAAGCGAAGTGTATAAAATTAAATGTAGTACAATGCAAAGACAGTAGATAGAAAAAAATAAGCAAAGAGCTCACCATTATAAATATTCTCATGAAAATTGTAAAACTCAGCTCAGTAAAATTATTTTCCCATTTTCATGAATAAAAACCCAAATGTCTCAGGAATTAATTTACTTTTTTATATGACACTGAGGTCAAAACTAGTGTTTCATTGAAATACAAGTTTACTTGCAGCAGAACGAGCTTCTTGTGTTTCGAGACCTGTCACATTCTTTTCAATCATAACTACGAATTCCTGCAAATTAACTCAGGATGAAAACCTTGGAGGGCTTCAAGGCATATTCATTATTTTAAAAGAGACAAATATGCTATGCACTATAATAGAGTTAATTTGGTAAGTTAGACGTTCACAGTGCTTCATTAGTAAACAGAACATGGGGTAGTCCCAATCAAACAAGTGTTTAAGTCGATTCAATCATTCTCCTAAACTTGAGAGGAGTGTATTTGGAATTAGTAAATGTTAGAAATAGGAAAAAATGTTAGCTCTATATCTAGTACTCTTTTACATAGAAATTAGAAGGACAATCATGCCCATGCAACATTGCCACAGAAAACCTTCTAATTGAGAATAAATATAAAATAAGTTGTTAGAGTAGATGGCTGACAGGTAAAAGTCTATGTATCTTCAGAAATGGTGCACCAAGGAAATAACTAGTGATTGAATGTAAATCGACACTCAGAAACACTATTTCTTATTTTAAAATGGCTGGATTTCTTCCACAGCAAAAAATGCTCATTGTGGTTTTATTTAAATAGAGAAAAAAGTTTCTCTGCAACATAGTAAAAATAAAAATATTTATCAAATACTATATATTAAATAAAATTGGGAATTCCTAGGCTCCCATAGTGCAAGTGAGAAATGATTGCTCTGAAACATGTCAACATAAAGAAAATGAAGTGAGGAGATTTTAAATTCTGCCTAAGTGATCCTATCACTTAGAGTGACTAATTTACTTATACATTACTGTAATGAAATCCATCCTGAGGCTACATAGGATGATATTACATAGAGGTTTGTTCAACGTGCAGTCATCTGTTGAAATTTAAAATATGAATTTCTTCCTCAGTATGACACGGCCAGTGCTTAAAGAACATTCATTCCATTCTTAAAAATTATCAGATTGTTATGAATAATGAGAAGAGCAAGATAGTAGGTCAAAGCCTGTAGGTGAAAATCTGCTATTGCAGCCTTGAAGCCCAACTTCAGGCAAGTAAGGAGAAAAGTCAAAAGAAGCTCCAAATCGCTGTCTGGCCACCAAATTCTCACATAAGTTCTCAGAGTAATAGTTCACCTCAGGCAAGTCAGAACGCTCATGATTGAATGTGTGTAGACAATGAATAGGAATTGGCAGAGACCTTATGTCACATATGGTTTCAGTTCCTAGTCCCTACATCAGCATTAGGTTTTGTTGTAGAAAGTGTCCAGATATTTCTTTCTTTGATGTCCAATGGGCAATTCCCTTTCCACAAATTAGCCAGGTAATGTTATCTATAGCATTCAGTACTTTTTATTTTGTTTGCTCTGTTCTGTTTTCCCTCTCTTTGAAAAACCCTTCTTATTTCTTTCTAAGTTTCCTTAGTTTGACTCAGTTTGTTCAAAACTTTGGATGTAACAAGGCTATGCAGATTTAAATCAGAACAGAAACGCACTCCTCTGATCTCGTACTAGCTTAGAAGTCATGTTTCTAGATGCCAGATGAGATGCCTTACAACAGGAAGTGTCATTCCCTTAACTGTTGCTATCAATATTAATTGTTTCTGGCTCCTGGGTTTGCTTTGGCCATCTTGTCATTACATTGTCTCATATTCTTCCAGGCTAACTGAAGAAGCCAGACCCAAAACTCTAGGAAAGACAGCAAACCATGAAGTAAAAACATCTTTCTTTTTTTTTTTTTTCTTTTTTCTTTTTTCGAACTGTTGTAATGAAAACACAGTCGAAGAGAAAGGGCTGGTAATTCCTCTGATGACAGAAGCAAAAACAAGTACTGGAAATTTGTCATTGGTTTCTTGAAAGATACAGTGCCTGGGAATTCTCTATTTACGAACATAACTTGCTCTGTGGTTTTATTACATTATCTTCTAATTTTTCTTAAAAGTTCTCTGGAGAAAAAAAATAAATAAGTTGAACTCTTGATTTTATCATTTCTTCTTCAAAATAGAAAAATGAGGAGGTTTCACCATAGTAGGAACTTATAGGAGTGAAATATCTCTTCTAGAAAGGCCGTGTCAAGGCTAGGGTAGTTTCTCTAGGTTTCTTGCCTGGCCCTTAGCAGTAATTCACGGAATAAACTAGATTTAGTGTATTCATCTAATTCTCAAGAAGATTATTTTTCTTATCACCTAGAATGTTGGGAAAACATCTTCAAACCCTTATTCCAGATAAATTAAGAACTTGGTTTCACTGAAAATGTTTGATATGCTCTAACCGGTTACAGTAATTTTTCCTTGTAGTGCTTCAGTGGAAGAACAGTGATAGGGGCTGTCTCATCATGCAGTACGTCTTTTCTGGGGTGAAGACTGAAATTACAGAATTACAAATACACTGTCATTTTCTTGAAAATTAATTTCCCTCAAAAACATGTTTGCTTATGCCACATGAAGTGTAGTATTCACTGCTGAGAATACATTTAGCCATTACAGCCATAGTATATTACTGGCTTAAAAAATAGCTTTCATGCAACAGAAATGATGATTCTAAACATCACTACCCTGCTTTATGCTACATTTCATTCCTTAATCACACCATTTTGGGCTGCAATACTAGCCGGAAATTGAAGTTACAGATTGATATTAGAAGGGAATCATATTTTCTGTTTTTTATTCCTTCCCCATATGCTTATAAGTTAAACACATCTGCAGTTCAGTTTTATAGCTGAGGTGCTAAGATTCATGGATATCCTGTGTAGAAAATGTAATCTCTCTCATATTATGTAGAAGACAAAGACATTCGCTCTGATCCTCACTGTAGAAGCTGTAGGACCAGTAGGATCTTATGGCATTTCCAAGTCTGCACAATTAGTATCTCATAGAATACACGTTAGACCTTTATGTTCAAATTTTCAAAAATATATGTTAGTCCAACTCTTAGCATCAGCAACCACACCTGGATATAGCAATTGAAGGTGAAGGTGGATTTGGAGAGGTCTAGAGCAGCATAAGGAGCTGCTGAGGGAACTGGGATTATTTAGTCTGGAGAAGAGGAAGTTGAGGTTAGACCTTATTTCTCCCTACAACTACCTGAAAAGAGGTTGTGGTGAGATGGGGATCAGCCTCTTCTCCTGTGTAGCTAGTAAAGGACAAGAGAGAATGGCCTCTAGTTGTGCTAGGGGTGGTTGAACGTTAGGAAAAACTTCCCTGATCTGGAGGTGGAACAGACTGCCCAGGGAGGTGGTATAGTCGCTATCCCTGGAAGTGTTCAAGAAATGTTTAGATGTTGTACTGAGGGACATGTTTTAGTGGGAAACATTTGTCATGAGAACTGGATGATCTTGGAAGTCTTTTCCAACCTTGATGATACTATGATTCTATGAAAGCGGAGAAAATTATTTTGTTCTACTTTGTTCTTAATTTGTTCCTAATTCTCTCATGTTCCTGTTGGGGAAACCCTTCAAAAATGAAGAAGTTGGAAGCACTGATAGAGTTGACTAACTACAGACCCTGCTGGAAAGAACAAATGCTCTAAAACAGTTGCACTAGTCCAGACCTTGATCCATAACTATTACTAAGTTGAATATCAGAAATTTCCATGTGATATATAATGCTATGTTATCTTCTCATCTGTTTTACGTTGCTGATGATTACCCACAGAAGAAGGGAATACTTCATATTCAAATGTAAGCACAATAAGTTTGGTAGACAACAAATCTATCTATCAATGTAGAAACAAACACCTTGGAGTTCATGATATAGTCAGGCACAGGTTGAAAGGGTTGCAATGACCAAACCAGCAGAAGCATACTATAAATTGATTTTTATTGACTGAATTAGATAAACAGATTAATTAAAAAAAAAAAATCATATTACAAACTGCTGCAGTACAATAAAATTGAGTTGCACGTGTGGAGATGCCCTTTTTAACCTGCACAGCTTCTGCAGCGCTGTAGCCCATTCTCATTGCAAGCTGTGCACTTGAGGGCTTTGAATGAGTCCGTAAAGCAGTTTCGAAACACAGACATCTTGCTCCCATGGCACACTGAGCACGGAAGGAAACCAAAGCCCCCACAGGAGAGGCACTCGTGAGGATGCTGGACTCTCTGCTCAAGGAAGAAAATGAGAAAGATCAAAATGTTACTTCGTCAACCATCATAAGCTCTTGGACAAAGGGGCCTCTGGGACAGCTTCTCAGAAACATATTTTTGTTCCCATCTTGAGAAACTTCCACCTCTCCATCCTAAGTTCTGCCACCACGGAAGAACAGTACGTCTGCCTTTTCCTTTGTAGATACATGATGCAGTAGCTAGAGAGGCTCACTAAAGATCTGTCAGTCACATTATACCTCAGTAACTCATGTTCATAGTTGCCAAAATAGCTAGCAAAATGAAAGAATGTGTATGTTGCTCTCTTGTAGTCATCAGTTCTATTAGGTACTGGAACTGATTGGTTTTATATCAATGTACGTTAAGACATTATGTCTTTCATCATCTGCATGCTTATCCTGAGTATGCTTCTATTAAAGTTAGAGCTGATCATATAAAAAAATAGCAATCCATAGCTTCTGACAAGCAGTGCTTTAGCAAATAAGTGGTGTGTTCATCTTTACAGGTCTAGAACACTGAAGCTTTATGTGGAAAAGAGAAAGATCATCATTATTCATGTTAGATTTGGAGAAAATTGCTGCGCGCGAGTCTTGGGTTTGCTTAAGTGTTCTAGTTCATGAGTAAAACAATGTTTTTTCTAATTTTATTTATTTATTTATTTGGCAGAATTAATGGAGAACAGAGAAAGGGATTTTGAAGGCATTCAGCAATACTTGCTGAAAGTATTGCTAATTTATTAAGTGATTGCTTAGTGGTGGTGTATTATTCTGCTCCAAACCCATACTGCAATGTAGAAGTACATTCCTACTTACTTCACTTATCAATACTATTGATACAACAGTGCTTTGGCTTATACACAACAGCTATTGTGCAAATTTATCTGAAGAAGCGTATTTCGGTCTTACTAGATATGCAAAATACTTACATCATTCTTTCTTGCTGTATGTTTTATTGGTCTGTTAGATTATTGTTATAGGTAAGGAGAAGTCATAGGAAGACTATGCAATATATACATCTGTCAAGCAAAAATCAAAGTGATATGGGAAATTTTATGGGGGACAAACCAACTAGAAATGCAGTAGCGTGAGAATATTAGAAGGGGTTTTTCAGTTGGTTTTTTGGTTTGTTTTTTCCTCCATTCTTCTTTACTGGACAAATGACTCATTTTATTCTAGAGACAATGCTTACAAAAATTTAGTGCAAATCTATCAATTACTTTTGTCTCAGGTGTACCCTTGTCTTTCATCATTGCAATTAATCTTAAAATTTTATTACAATATTAGTATTTTAATATTTAAATTCATTATTACTTGTTATGTTTGTAAGTAACAACCTTTCCATGTAGAAAGCTAAATATGAGAGCTAAGAAAAAAACATTTTATCTTAGTGGCTCAACAATCACTATTTCTCTCTGGAACACATTGTTTCTATAACCACTCTCTGTATCTTCAGTAATGAAGAAACATGACTGTCCCTTGTAACTGTAGCAAAACCTTTTTTTTTTTTTTTTTTTTTTTTTTGTGTGTGTGTGTGTGATAAAACCCAGCAGGTAACTACGTATTCAAAGTAGTTATTGTATTCAGTAAGTGGTAATCATAGTCTGCTGTAGCTTGGCGTCTTTTGTCTTTTAATTGTACTTGCTGTGCGAATATTAGGACCTACACTGGGTTTGGTACTAATGTCATAGGATCTCTCCAAAGGCAGCATATGGGTACAGCTATTCCAAACTAACAAAAAATGTTGGGGAGAGGTACCAGCTATCTCTCAGACAACAATAATTCTGCATGTATTAATTGCACGTACACATTTGTTTAAGAGTTTCTGGTTAGCTAGTCGATTTCAATTTGGAATCATCAGTTTGTAACAGAAGAAAAGTAATCAGTTGAGAAAAACATTTTCAATTGTAAATATTCAGTGTTTTTTTCCGTATGATTAATTCCAGAAGTGCAATTACCTCAATTTTGGTTAAGAGATCCTGCAGTTCCCCAGATTCATTCATTAGCAAAATTTTCTCAGCACCCTATTAGTAAGAAGAAGAAAAAGGTCAGCACGAAAAGCTTGAGATTATTAGAAGATTTGGTCTTGAAAATTTAAGCAAGTTGCGTACAAATTTGACTCACATTAAGTATTTTGTAACTAGGTCAACCTCAGGAAAGCTAGAAGGAGGGAACAGTCTAATGACAGCTATGGTAGAACTGTCTGAGGTTAGTTACCAAGTGTTGTATTACATTTCCCTGTCATAAAAAGTGACACAACTTGGAAATTCTGGTTGTGTTCACTTTACTTTACAGAGTATGCCTCCTGACAGAATAAAAAATATGTCTAGTTACTATATCAAAAATTACAGTTACTCAAATATACAACACATCGGAGAATGCAGCTAAATGAGAGGAGAAAATTTTATTTCAAGTTGTAGCAGCTGAGTATTGAATTAAGATATAATACATTGAATGTGTAACAGGAGAAAAAGTGTAATGAAAATACAGTAGTGACATTAAAGTCAGACAACAATGAATAATAATAATTCAGTCTGAATACACTGGGCCTCTGAGGGCTCTGTGAGCTGAACAAAGGCAGTACTGAGGTAGTTCTTTTTTCCTTCTGAAAGTAAATTATGATAAATTATTAGAGAAAAAAAATGAAAGTTAAAAATGAAAATTAAAGATGAAATAAAACTTTTTTTTTCCCCTTTTTTTCTTTAATTAATTTGATTTCTTTCCCATCTGTAACTAGAGGGCTGTATTTGAATGTTTACACATCAGTTATACAACTAAATATACTGAATACTGACTACTACCAGTGCTTTCAGATGCTTTCAGTCAGTGATTCAGAAGAGAGTGAGAAAAGGTGTGGAAATCTAGTCATGGACAGAAGGAATGGCACAGTCATGAAGTCAGCTAGTAGCAGAGCACAGACGAGGAGAGCTGTAGGCATTCATCTCTTCAATGTTTTGTGCTTATTCACAGCTGAGGACAATTGGCCATAAGTGATGGGTTCGTGCCATTGTATTTCTTCACTTTCCTTGTCCCTGGATGCCCAGACTGCTAAAATTCACCTTTGGTGAATCCGTGAGCAGAGAGGTGCAAGGGGATTCTGTAGGCTGACAGATCAGACTAGCGATTACGCAGTCACATCTCCCAAGGTGCAGAGCAGGCAGGAAAGAGGCCAGCAGTTGTGCCTGTGGCTGAGTACTGTACACAGAACCAATTCAGAGTGTAGCCCAAAAGTCAGCCAAGGGGCATAAAAACTTTGAAAGGAAATTTGCATGACAGCCTAGTGAGTTTGTTGAAAGACTTTTTGCTGTGGTTTTGCACAAAGAAATGCACTTCTGACTCTGTGTAGGGTGATACACTAAACAGATCCACCGCAGACACATTTACCTTGCTTATTGTGTCTTATGCAGAGATGTTTGTAATCATAGGACTGCATTTCGTTTAAGATATTAATATTTTAGTGGTGTTAGTGCCATTTCTGCAGTAAATGCTAGTCTTTCAGTGTTCCATTTCCAAAAGGATGTAAGAAAAAACTACCTCCAAGGTAATTAATTGCTGTTAATTATGTGGAATATGACAGGAAACAGACCAGCCTATCATTGCTTGTGCTGAAATTTATTACATATGGTGCACACAGAGTGTACCAGCTTCAACATGTGCATCGCAGCCCATTGTGTCCCCAGCAGAGAAGCTTTTAGCAGCCTCCTTCACACTTGTCCTCTAGTTTTTCTCTGTTTTAAAACAGAATGGGCAGCAGGAGCGACTGGCACAGCAAAACCGAGGTTTGCAAGAAGGTCCACAGAGCATCAGCTCAGGCTCAAACATGCTGCAGTGGCTTGAGAGAGTTTGCACTGTGCAAGGAAGAAACATTAAGGATTTGCAGCTTTATAGATATAATTGCAGCACTGTGAATTCTCTAAGCAGGTCAAGCCCTGATTTGCCCTTGTGCAGGAGGAGATCATTTCTTGTGAAACCATTCTTGTGACTTCTGCTCAGTGATTCAATGGTACTGTACAGCGACACTGACTGGCTTTGGGAAGCCTGTAATTAAAAGTCTGACAGGTTTCTTATAATAGATTGATATTTCAAAGGATTTATGTTTCAGATGACATTCAGTCAGCCAGCTGTGTTATTCCCAAAGTGGAAAGTCTCATTAATATGTCTTTAAAATTAAAAACCATACTTTCAAATGACTATCAGCATTTTCAAGTGCTTAAGTATGTCCTTTTGATTAACGTCTGCCTCAAGTGAAATTTGAATAAAAGATACTTTGCAGAGGTTAATCTACCCTTTGAATCTGTGAAGCCTAATGTGCAGTGTCTGTAATTAATGGAGTAATTAAAGCAGCTGTTAAATAAGTCCAATAGCTGCTTTCTGATCACAGAGTGATGCCTCTTTTTCTCAGACTGTGGTCAGTCCGCAATTGACTACAAAGGAATGTGACACAGTTAAGAGTCTGTCCATCTAAAGATGGACATCGAGAACACAACTTAGAAGGGCCACAACATTTAGTCGAGAGAGGAGAGCTTTCAGTTTTGTGAACCAGGGAAATATTCCAAGCTCCAGCCTGCTAATGCCCCATCTGCTAGTTTAAATAGCTGTCTGCATGGTCCAGCCCAGGGGCTGCAGTGAGGTGATTGCCTTCCTTTTGATAGGTAAATGCTATGTGCAGACTTTGCTAAATCGTTCAAACGGTTTTCTATGCCGTTTTTATTCTTCAAACTATTTTCTCTGTTTTCCTTTGAGATTATCCAGTAATTAGCATCATATTTCAGGTATGGTCCCACTAATTGCAGTACTAGGACAAGCCCAGTAAATTACCTACTATACCAGCTCTGTCTTGTCGTTAAACTAGCCTAATGCTCATCCATCATGAATGTAACCTGTTACCATTGCCATGATGTAATTCCTCATCATGGGATGCATCTTTATCTGTGTATGGGTTTGGCTGAACTAGAATGCCTGCTGACATGGGGCAGTAGCCTCTCTTCTGCATCATTCCTTACATACAGAAAAAAATTAGCACAGCACAGAAATAGTAAATGAGGGTGGGCATGAATCCAATCTTGGCCACTTTGTGGTTTGTAGGGAACAGCTGAACCCAAGTATCTCTTGTGAACATGTATGGAATGAGATTAAACACCTGGAAATCTGCCAATAAACTGAGAAAAGTGCAACTGCAGTGTGATATAAGCACCAGAAATGTTATACTTGAAATGCAAAGAGCTAACAAATTTCTTATTAAGAGGACACGCAATTGAATCCCACAGTTCCTGAAATTTCAAAGCAGGGGAAACATGTGAGTGAATGCAACAATCGTATCATAGCTTTACTGCCACAGAGCCGTTCACATCTACCCCACCAAGGAAAAGCCAGGAAATATGTTTACTATAGTAAAACATGAATGCAGTTGAGAGCTACTAATCATAAATGGACACTGGAAAGAAGCAAAAAGGAGAGTGTTACTATTTGAATAACAAATTATACTTTACACTGTATTTTCTAAAAATTTACAAAATTGGCTTCATGAGTCTTAGGAAATAGTAATAAATAATTAATGAAAATATTTTTACTGAAAATCTCGCACCATAGTAGATTGATTTCAGCTGAGGAAACTAAGTAGGAAATTGTTTCTTTGCAACAATAATTATCATAAATGTACATATTTGAAAATATTTAGACTAGCTTCAAATGACATCTGAGTACTGGCATTTAGTCACATATTTAAAGTGAAAAATAAATGAATTAATTATGTTTTAAAATTCTAAAGCAGTCAGCAAATATGTTTATTAGGACTGACTCTATTTGTCTTTATTTTTATCCCTTTCCCACTCAGTAGGGAGGGGCTTCACATAACATAAATGTTTAGCAATCCTGGTTGCCTTTGTAAAAGAGTAAATGAGTGCTCCAGTGTTTTTTTTTTTCCATGTTGCTTTCTGCTTTCTGGAAATCATTTTTCACTCTGCTTTGATACCCCAGCAGATGGCATAATTCCATTTCAGATGGAGACAGCCTCTGGTGAAGGGCGTGGGGGAATTGGATCAGTTGGTAAAGAGCATGCTGCAGAAAGAATGAACCTGCATTTTACTGAAACACTGATCTTTAGAAAACAGGTATCAACATATACAGTGATTCAATCTTGAAAAAAAAAATAGATTAATAAACCTGCGGTACTGCAGCAAACAGGACTTCCCTTGCTAGGGACTAAATACGGTTTTTATTTTGCTTCTACCCAAGAAGCTGGTTTGTTTCATTCCCCCTGTGCAGGCAATGATAAATTCCACAGCCCTGTGATGATTTATCCACACAGCTTGCATTACTCCACAACCCCATCAGGCTTTCTGAGCAACTCAAATATCGTGTTCTTTGTCACATGCACATAAGCTTTGTTCCAGTGCTTTTGTTACATTTATCTCATTAAAAATATTCTTGTCTCCTTTCAAAACTGTTCATACTTTAATGAGGATGGTTTTTTATCCTTATGACTCATTGAAAGGTGCCTGGTTCAATACAGATCCTCTTTTGTATTACTACATACAATCTCCTTCAGGAAAGGATTTACTAGGAAATAAATATTCAAAATTAAAGAGAGAGAGGGTCAAAAATAATACATGATTAATTTACAAACACACCAGGCTTCTGGATTTCTGTGTACATTTGTATTGCGGAAGATAATTATCACAAAAAGGCATTACGGAAATATCCACTGCCACCAACAAGACCAAATTATGTACTGAGCTCTCAATTACACTTTACTGAAACACAAGCACAACACAGTGCTGCCCTGCAAACACCTACCCCACCTACAAGGTAACAGATAGAACCATGGAATCAAAATATTTTGAGTTGGAAGGGATCCTGAAAGGCCATTTAGTCAAACTCTCCTGCAACAAATGGGCACAGCTAGTGCTAGATCAGGGTGCTCAGAGCCATGTTCAGCTTGGTCTAGCTTGAGTGACTGCTTCCACATCCTGGAAGAATGGGTAAATAACTGCAACCTTCCCAGCATGCAAACTGGCCTTCAAATTATTTCTCTTCCTCATTGATTTGATTTTGTCCTCTTTTCTTTTTTACTAGATCAACAGATACCTTTTCTTTCCTTAAACAATGTGAATAGAGTTTGCATATTGTAATAGATGTTCTCTAAACCAGAATTCTTTCTTCATTTTTTACTTGCTGGTGCCAGCAGGTAGTTTGACAGCTGGATACATCTCTCCCCTATTCAACTGGTTCCCTCATTTCCTTTCCTTCATCCTTCATTTCTACACCTATGTAAAATATCCCATAAAATACTTAGTTTTAATAAAATTATATTGCTTGCTACACTGTTGTTTCTCCATTAAAAACAAATTTCCCTTGCTATTCTAAAAAAAAAAAAAGAAAAAAAAAACAAAAAAAGAAAGAAAAGAAAAAAGCAATGAATTAATGGGCCATCCATCATACAGAAATGACTGTAATCAGGCTGAGCAAATAATTTATTCAATACATTTCAGTATTTTAAATCATTTCTTCTGATGAACGGACAGGAGCAAGATATTCTTGAACTTGGTCATAGCTCATGTGGATTAATTTATTTATATATTTAACATGCCCGTTAGGTAAGCAAAGCTTAGTCCAAATCCTGGTGAATTTTAAGCTGCTCTTGAAAGTAGCAGTGCTGTTCCTGGTTGGCTGGAGAGCTGTCTGTCTCAGGACTTTGATAAAAGCAGTCAGTACTGTGAGCTGAAATTCTCTGTCTGCTGATGCCCACTTGTACATTGCCCTTTCTGCAGGTTCTGCAGCTGCCTGGTGAAGTGAGCTGTTCAGGGAAAGGCAGAGCGCTGAGAGTTTGGCAGAATCCCAGTCTCCCAGGAAAAGGGAGAAAGGGTGCCTGAGTGTTCTTTGCATCCTCAACATCAATTATGTGCTGTTTGTTGATTGCATTTTATTTCATTACTTAAATCTTTTATAATACCAACAAACCAGCCCTGCTGTGTTTAAATACAGTTTGCCTCTGCAAATCATAGACTCACTGTTGGTGCTAATTGCTACTTCTTTACCACTTGAAACAAATACCTTTTCTAAGCTCCCAGACTATTTTATTTGTGTCACTTTACAGAGTTGTTTTGGTGTTTTTCTTTTCTCTTTAGAACTCTGATTCTTTTCAGTTTCTGAAAAACGTTTCTAAAGAACAGGCCTGAACAAAATGGTGGTTTCCTTGCCCCAAAGTACAAATTTTAATTATAGTTTTCTACTCCTGCAACAGAGCAGCCTTGGGCAGTTTTTTCTCTTTTTAGTGCTAGATTTTAAGTATTAATCAATTCTGTATTTAAAACAATGTTCGGCTGATTATAGTTTCTTGATGCACCACATAGTGCATGCTTAAGCTCTTAAGCCCTAAGCTGCTAAACAGGCTCATATTCATTGCAGATAATACTAAATGAAATATTCATGCAATGTGTATTACTTTTCCTGGGTCAGCCATCTTTCTCATGAAGAAAAAAGTCCATTTCTCTAGATTTTCATGGTTTCAATTAAGAAAATAAGTTTGTTTGTTTGTTTGTTTTTTAAGAAACACAGGAGAGCTTAGATGACATTACAATGTCTTACTCCCCTCCCTCCCTCTCCCCAGCTGTCTGTTCTGTCTTTGCACGGAACCTACCAGTGTATACCAGAGTTCCTATCACTCCAACACTGTAAACAATTTCACTAATAACATAACAACTTACATTTGTTCCTATAGACTTCATTGATTCATGCTTTACTTACCCCAAGGTAATGGCCATCAATAAACACAACAGGGAGGGATGGGGCTTCACACACCCTCCTGCATCTCTCATCAAGTTCTTTTCCATAATCGCTGTTCAGAGCAATATTTTTTTCTTCAAATTTAACTCTGTGGTTTTGAAATATCTTTCTAACCAGTTCACATCTTTCAAAAGTGGTTCTCACTACACGAAGGCTGGTGGTATAGATTACTATGCGGCCAAATTCTGGCACTGTAGATACCTGGAAAGAAATAAAATTAGTTTGCATTGCAGTTCATGAAATGTTAACAGTCTATTTTCCTGACTGCTGTAATAGCATGCAAATATTGAGCAATATCATTAATAATATTATTTAAGCACAAAAAGTTTAAACTGTTTATCAACATAAGGTTGTCAATATTGTCAAGAAATGGACATTAGATCCTGATGAGATTCCAAATGTTAATAAGTAATTGCCTTTTTGCTGTTGTGGCATACACAGATTCACCCACAATCCCCAACCTGAAAGATGCTTTGAGTTAGTTTCATTTCATTTGCAAAAGCACAAATTCGTCAAAGATGCAACAGAAACACTGTTTTTAGAGCTGTCTGATTCTGTTAAAACTGTGAGTCTTGTTTGTTTGTACAAACTGAATCTGGTAATGCCCATGCTAATTCCGAGCTGCTAGTTCAGTTATTAACAGTCTCCTTTAGGCAAGGACAAGAGCTTGAAGAAGCTAGAAATTTCATAACAAACTTGAGTCAACACTGACCTATTTTAGCTCTCTCCATGCTGAACTAGATCATGATTGCAGAAGTGACAGATATATCCCTAATTTTTAGTGAGGTATCCATTCAAAACACTATAAAATCCAACCAGCACTAAAGAAAGTGTTTCTTATGCATATTCAGTGTTCAATTCCACTGGGCATAGTAAGTTACAGTGCAGGTTTGACATTTTTCCACAGTTACTTAAGGTAAATTTTATAGTTCATCTTTCCTTTCACCAATGAAAATGTTTGAGGAATGTAAATACTGCAGGGATATGAATTTTCCAGATCACTTATAGATCACTGGAATTATAACTGCAACCATACACAATTTAGCGGGCAATTTTGGTAATAAGTGGACAGTTGTACTAGATGATCTTAGAGGTCTTTTCCAACCTTAGTAATTCTATGACTCTATCTGCAGTTCACCTATTTTCCATCTCCCATCTCAGAAAAGAGGCTTGTTGTGATAGATCAGCATTAATTTCTTTTAGGAAAGAAGTTTATAAAAAGAGAACTACGTTTCACTATCCTATTTTCTAGCTAAAATCTGTTATATCTCTCCTGCAGAATTGATTCTTCTCCAACATATTATTCACACATCCCAAGTGAGAGAATTAGCTTTTCCTCTGCTTAAAAGACAAGTACTCCACATAGACATGGCCAAAAATTTTAGTAATGGTGCACAGGTGACAGGAATGCAAAGCTCATCCTTTTCAGAAATAACCAAAAGGAGGTCTTACAGTATTCTCTCAAAAGGTATTTTCATATGCTTTCACTCTTTTGAGTGAAAATACATTTTGGAGTGCAAAACTATTCAAAGGGATGGAAATTCATGCTCCTCCATAGCAGTAATCTCTAGTGCTGTTTGTTCCCAGACAGCAGGGCTGGCAGGATAGCTACAGACCGTCATTATCTAGCAAACCATCAGGGCTGTGGTGTCCCTGCAGAATACAAATAAGCAGTTGAAGACACGGAAAAAATGGAAAGTTGTAAAGTGATCTGGAAAGATATCAAGTGGAAGGTGTGTACACAGAGTCACTTTTATGCTTATCCCTTTATTTTTCCCCGATGTGCAACAGTGAAGAAAAACCCTGCAAAGAAATACAAGGGCATTGAATAAATAATCATTTAGGAAAATTTTAATAAACGTATTGTTTTCTGTGCTATAAACATGCAAAACTTTTCCTAGGCAGGGCTTTATCATATCAGGGAACATCATTCCTGTCACCTGTCCTGAACCACCCTGGTAAGTAAAAAGAGAGGCAAAGAAAATTAGAGAGATTTACGAGTTACTTTCTTAATGATAATCTATGTTCATTTGTATTTTGTTATCCATTTCAATAGTTGCAGATTTAATATTTATTTGATAGAATATGCTCTTGAAAGTAAATCAGCAGAATGATGTTATAACACTCTGCTTTCCATTCCTAGGCTGGAACTGAAACAAAAATAAATAAATAAATAAATAAATAAATAAATAAATAAATAAATAAATAAATAAGTTGCATGAATATTTACAATTTAGTGTAAAAAATCCAAATTAAAATAATCCTATATGACCCATACTTGCACAGAAAATTTTAGCTGTAGTTAAACAGAAGATAATTCTCTGGTTAACGAGCAGGATAAAACTTTCTTTAGGCTGTGGGAGTTGGACAGATGCATAAACCAAAAGGTTTGGAGTGACATACATACACTGACTGTTTTTTCTCACACTTGTGAGATTCTCACTGAAACCTGAAGGCTGTGAAAAGCCTCTGGTCAGAGGGGGCAAATTTTTGTCAAATTCAGAAATTTCCAAGCACACAGGCCAAAGAATGTGTTCCAAAGAAGGTATCCATGTAGAAATACTATCAAGGGATTGAAGGCTTCAGAGGGAAAAAAATGTTTTATCAACAGTATTCTACATCATTTACAGCTCACAGGTTATCAGCACAGTGCTATCAACTTCCACAGAAACGTTCAAAGCCACTGTCTGTTTTATTGCATCAGTATGAACAGCTTGTATTTTGCTTGGGACCATCCAGCAGGAAACAACAACAGCCTGACCTGCATGGCTTCTTGGCACAGATGCTACTCTCAGTGACTCAGGAACAGCTGCCCTTTTTTCATTAAGAAATAGAGAAAGAGAGAGAGAGAGAGAGAAAGGGCAAAAAGAAACACAGAAAAAGAAATTAAAATGAAGAAATATCCACAATAAAAACAAACAAAACAAAACAAAAAAAAACAACAACAACAAAGAAAAACACAAATTGTCATAATGAGAAAGTAAGAACCACAGAACTAAATAGATAAATAATAATATAAAAAATATGACATAAAAGAAACAGTGAAAAGAAATGTAGTAAATAATAAACCTTCCTAATTCTCCCTCTGGAAGGAAGGTCTGAATGCATGTTTTACTCTCATTGGTGTGAAAAGAATATCTATTTAATTCATGCTCATAAATAATTAATTTCAATGGTGGTGTCACCTGAAAATTTGCACTTTTAATGTACTTGTTTCCAATAACATATGAAAAACAAACTAGTAAACAAACAAGCAAACAAAAAAAAAAAACTTGTATTTTGCATTATAGCAGCAACTGAATTCTAGCAAAAACAGAATCTTTTTCTGTTAGGATTAATGGACTACAGTAATATTCTGGAAAAAGCTAAATTTCAATGTTAACCTTTATTATACATGAGATTTTTAAAGGCTTTTACTATATTCAAATATAACATTCAACTAACATTATTCATGCTATAGTGAATTGTTTCTTTGACCTAAATCAATGGCTGATATGCCCTTCTCTGTCTCAGAATATCATCTTTCAACATCTCAGAGTGTTCTACTGAAATATGCACCTCTTGGCTTTGTAATTAGATACTATCAGACTGGCAAAGTATCTCCTATCCACTAAGGTAGTTGAGGAAGAAACCTAGAGTGCATTCTAAACCCTGTTCCAGAGATGTTTCAGTGAGTAAATGTAGTATTCAAAGTCTAAAGAAAACACTGTGCAAGAAAAAAAGATGTATGTATAAAATTTTGTATGTATGCATGTATGTGCCTACTTATATATTTTTAACATACACTTGCATATCTACAAGTTTTAAATTAAGCTGCTCAATTCATATTTGGTATTGCATAACTTATAGCTTGAATTAGAATCAGTACCTGACTGGCAAGAAGAATTACAATCTAACTAATTTTCTGATCGTTATTTGGACATTTTGTTTTCTCTTTACACTCAGAAAAAGAAGGGACTAAATCAGCTATGACTTCATTGTTGATGAAATTCTGAAGAAAAAAAAAAATCAGTCTAAACATTTAATTCCTACAGGATTGAAAAGCTCTTACTATTGGCTATAGAAATATGATTTTAAATTTTAAAAATCACCAAAATGTTTCTGGTTTTTATTATATTTCATTAGAACATCATATTCCAAAATGTATAGCGTTTAATGAAAAGGACACATTTCAGTATGACACAGTCTAGGTGAAAATGTGCAACATTCTTTGAATGAGGTGGCTGGAGACTGAAAGTCAGTGTTGCAGAGAAAACTATTCAACGTCACACTATGCTAATGGAGTGGTCAACTAGTCCCTTTGGTCTGCTCTTTTTGGTTGCCTATTTTGAATAAAGGATTTAATGGCATTTTTCAGAAAGAATTGGTTCCCAGGCCAGAATACCTCTTGCAATGAACAAATCTCATGTTCCAAAGTAACATAACTTTCCTTGACAGGTAAGGTTTGTTTACAAATACAGAAAGAATTGCAAACTGCCACAGTGCGTACTCTCAGTACAAAATCACATTCTGTTCCTTTTCATTGTTGTAGTTCAAACCCTCCATAGGCTCTCACATTCCAAAGCACAGAGTGCACTTAATTTTAAATTTAAGCACTCTCTAAAGTACTTTATTACATTAAAGCAGTTAGTTCTGTTTGCATTGTCTTCAAGGACCTGGCACTATATCAACAATTGGGAAAATTCAGAAGCTGAACTTCATTAAGTATAGAGATGTATGCATTTTTGTAGGTCACAATAGAATAAAGACTAGTTTTCTGCTGCTGTGCTACTCAAACACTCGAAGTCAAAGCATATAATGATGTTTTTTTAAGTGCATCACTTTGTTAATAGTACACTTTTCTTATCTAATTTGTTACTTTCAGGAACCATAAATAAAGAACTTGGAGTATGAGAACCTTTTTCACTATGACAATAAAAATATATCTCCAGTTATCATCCATAACCATCAGCAAGATGGTCTGTCAATATCAATTTACAAAATTGGTGAGTGCAACACACCCCTAAACTAGATATATGAAATCCTGGGACAGCCCCAGGTTGAGACAGTAGTTTTGTTGTCTCCATCAAAGTGGTCAAATCACAGGTTCTCTCAGCTTTTAAGATAGCATAACTACTTTTCTGCCTTTTGCCTGCCTACTTCCTGACACTCTCCATCCCACAAACAGCAGACCCAGGAATATAACTATTTCCAGGAGCTATATAATGAAAACTGTTCTTCCACTTGATTGTGTATTCCAGCACAGGGCATGAATATTTATTTCTGTTTCAGTTTCATGGGATGAGATAACTCTGAGGATCTGGTCATCAAGAAGGGCAGTGATCCAAAAAGAACACGAACTCTTTGACTTCCTAGCTCTTGGACAGCTCTTATCTCTCTTACCTATACATCCATTGTATACTGAAGACTGTAAAAAAGTACAGCCGGCATATTTAAAATTGTTCATCAATTGCGAAGTAAAATAGATATAGGATTTCATTACACAGAAGGAACAGATATTGTTTCTTTATATATGCACGTAATTAATTTTTACTTCTGAGACCGTGTATTAGTTTTGTGGACATCTGATGAAAATAACAAAACTAGTAATACTGTTAGATGTGATATTTATATTTCTCCTTTCATACCAAAGAATGTCAGGACATTTTATGAAAAAAAAAAAAAAAAAAAAAAGGAAAAAAAAGTTTTTTTTTTTATTAACACTATTATCAGCATTCAAGTCACTTGACTGAGTACTAAGAAAAAAAAAAAAAAAAAAAGGATGAGTTAAATCTGTCTATCCTCTAATTCCAAGTATATGAATGTTGTGACCCTTTTTGTTCCTCAAGTGATAGAACATAACAGTGTGACTTGTTTCTACCACTGCAAGCTTTCCCAAATGCCCTTCAGCACAGACTGCTGTTCAGGAGATGTCAAAGAGTTTTCATTTGAAATCAGAAAAAATTGCAGTACTACAGCAATGTTATAGAGGACACAACACTGCCAATCCTTGCTCTTTGAAATGCTTCAGATATTCATGAAGTTTATGAAGGGTTCATGAAGGGTTCATGAAGTAAAAAGACTGCAGCTGAGATCACTACCCAATGTTCCCGTTATCGTTCATCCTGCACACACCCATGAAGCCATGCTGCGAGCTGCTCTCGGTGACCCCACTTCAGATAACAGAACAGGTTACGCCCTCGGGTTCATGGCTTCTACCAGACACTGTACCGGCATGGTGCTGACTTGGGACAGAGTGCAGGCCCTAGATAGCAAAGCGTAGTAATGCTAGGGAAGTCAGCCAGGGCAAAGTATGTGTTCAGATTAGTAGGAAAAAAATCAATATCCGTCCATGCCTAATTGCATCTTATTTATCAGGCCTTCAGAAGTCTATCAGTATTCTCTTATTAGTGTATTTATTTCTTTCTGCAGAAGTAGGGACTAAACGAAACTTTTAAATCATAAGCAAAATTTTAATTTCCATGGGTAACTCTAATCTAGCTTGCAATTTTT
>JAOWBP010002392.1:43333280-43387562 GCA_028571105.1 Tragopan temminckii
GGGGGGGGGGAAGGGAGGAGGAAGGCAGGGAGCAAACAAACACTCTTACTCTTTACTTCTCTCTCTTTATAACTACCAACTCAACATCTCTGAGAAATCATTCCCAGGGAAAAAGAGAAGCATTTCTGGGGAGGCATTTTTGGAAATCACAGAATCACAGAATTGTAGGGGCTAGAAAGGACCTCCAACCTCCCTCCAAAGCAGGCACCTTACAGCAGGCCGCACAGGTAGGAGCCCAGGCTGGTTTTGAATATCTCCAGAGGAGAATCCACAGTCTCCCTAGGCAGCCTGTTCCATCACCCTGACTGTGAAGAAGTTCCTTTACATATTGGTGCGGAATTCCCTATTCTCCAGTTTATGGCCCTTCCCCTTGTCCTGTCCCCACAGACCACTGAAAAGAGGTTGTCCATGTCTCTTTGAATCCCACGCTTAAGATATTTATAAACATTAATAAGATCACCTCTCTGTCTTCTTTTCTCAAGGTTGAACAGACCCAGTTTGCTCAGCCTTTCCTCATAGGGAAGATGCTCCAGGCCCTTTATCATCTTTGTGGCCCTTCGCTGGACTCTCTCCAGGAGATCTTTGTTTGTTTGTTTGTTTGTTTGTTTGTTTGTTTGTTTGTACCAGGCAGCCCAGAACTGGGTATAGTACTCCAGGTGATGAGTGACCAGGGCAGAGTAGGGGGGGAGTATCACCTCCCTTGACCTGCTGGCCACACTCCTTTTCATGCACCCCAGGATCCCATTGGCCTTCTTGGCCACCTGCGCACACTGCTGGCTTATCCAACGTTAGATGGGATTACAAGAAAAGAGAAGTGTTGTTTTATTGCCAACAGAGACTGAAGAGGAAGAAGAAAGAACATCTGAAGATACCTTTATCCTCAGCAGTTTGAGGGAGGCACCAGTTGTTTGCAAAAGAGTCTTTGGTAACAAAGTTCAACATTCTCATCTAACATCACACAGTACTTGTTGTTTCCATTGTTGGAGGAAGATGACTGAAGCCAGACAAATTGTACCTAGGTTGTCTGGTAACACGCTGAACGCATTGAAACTATTTTTAAGTACTTTGTCATATGGAAAATTTTAAGTAGGTAACAGTTGAACTGTTTACTCTAGGTGAGTGTTTCTATCTTTACCTTCTTTCTATACCTTCCAGATCTCATCAAACTGGTAGAGCTCATCTTTATCTTTCCAAAGATGCCCTTACAAAGGCACTGTGAAAATACTACGTTAGAATGCACAAGCCAAATAGCAATAAAGTATTAGAGCCACACATGTGGTCCCACAAGTAGTCTTTTAACAGCTGGCCTGTAGAGACCTAGATTACCAATAACTTTGAAACTTCCACTACCTGTGCAAAAAAAATCTTCATGATTGCATCCACAGGGAGAAAATCTGACATAAATCATGATGGTACAATTCTATTAACAGCGGTACCAAGAAAATACGATTTCACAAAATTTTCAATTAGCACAATCAGTGTGCAAAAACAGCGTATAATTACATTTTAGGGGTAAAGATGCAGTTCTTTGCCATTTTCAGCCTAAAACTCCATGCTCAGTTCTAAGGCAGCTATCAAGAAGAATCCAAATCAACTTTCAGCAAGTTGCAGAAACACACTTCTTTCATAATTGAAACCTGATACACTATCTTCCACCCTTGTTGTAATCTTATGTGCAAAGTATGTCTCCAGAGCCAAGTGTTTCCTGAATTATGTAGCAGACAAATTCAAGATTTGGGTGTTGGCCCATTGATTTAGATAAGAGTGTATCAACTACTGAAAGTCACAGAAAAGGTGATGCTAGGATGATTATTTTATATCAATCAGTTTAAGCACATTTGGAGTTCTTTAGATCAATCCACAGGGCTTCTAATTTATAAAGTTAATGAAAATGCAATATTTCTTAGAACATAATACATAAACATAAAAATTGTCTGTCACTAAGAATGTTGATTGGAAGCAAATTTCATAGAATTATATTCTTGCTCTTAGATTATCATTTTCTTCAGCACAACATCCATGAAGATTTACTTGAATGAAGTTCCATGACAGTTTCTCAGTGTATTTATTTTACCAAACACAAAGTTATCTTGCTGGGTTAGAGAAATGGCCTCAACACACATGGAAGGTACACTTGATTTTTCTGATATTGATCTTCATCTTCACTGAGAGCTTCTCAGTCTTCAATGACAGGACGAGAGCAATTTCATCTGTGTGTTCAATAACTATAATGTCATGAAATGAACTGATTGGGGAATAGGAGAGTAAAGAAAGTTCAAAATTGCTCTGATACTGCTCATCAAACAGCCTGTTCATCTGTTTTAGTTTTCCTTTACTCTCCTCTTCCCTGATCAATTCATTCTGGAGTACCAAAATTTCCTATACAAGAGGAAGAGTGCTGGGATTATTTTATTTATATAGTATTTGTGAAATGTTTGTTGTTGTTGTTGTTGTTGCTTTTTTGTTTGTTTGTTTGTTTGTTTTAAATAATGAGCAACACTAATCTCTGAGAGCTTTTCCTTATAGAAAAATTAACTTTCAGAAGGGACATACTGTTTCTGAAAAAATATTCTTTACTTCTCACTGATGCTTTACAGAATATTTAACAAGAACATGCTTGATGTCTGTATTAACCTACACAGAACATACGATGCAAGCATCAGCATGGGTCCTAACAATAAATTTTTTTTGGCAGTGGGACATGTCATGTACACCTATGTGCCTATTCTATGTTGAAAGATTTACTGCAGTATGCTATGAAACTAGCATACAAACAGGGAAACATTTGTTTTCTGCAGATGCAATGGTAGTAAGAGAGCTATAAGCTAATTTTAGTGACATTTGATTACCTGCTATGTTTGATAAATGGCATTCAGCTGAACAACCTGAGTGGCATTATAAACAACTTCTCTTTGGTGTAATCACTATATCAGGAAAACAAAATCTATACTTCTGCAAAACTGTGTTGCAGCATTACAGGAGATATAAACTCTCTGGTTTTCTTCTTGGGTCTCTGCATATAAAAATATTACTTACAAATATTAATTTGCTTATTAAATTTGCATAGCATGTCTTAAGAAGAAGGCTGTGCCAGTCAGACACAAAGGAGAAGAAATTCAGAAAAATTCAAAGGTGAAAAATGGAAAAAATTGCAAAACTTTGAATGCCCTTGACATCTGGATTGAAGTCCTGGTGAAAAATTATGCTAGAGATTGTTCTTCAGGCTGCAATAAAATTAGGAAGAGAATTAATCATAGAAGTGGCTGAATTGTGGGTTGTTTAAGTTTTAATCCAAAGAATCAAAAGGTTTTTTTTTTTTTTTTTTTTTTTTTTTTTTTATGTTGGACACCAACAGATGCTGCTGCAGCACAATGTGAGAATGCCTTATTTCCTCCCATTCATATCTCACTGCCAGACTTTCTCTAACCTCTAACGGAAAACTGGTGTTTCCCTATTCCTGTCTCTTAACTTCAAAGAACTGATCAGCCTGCATCCAAAGCTTCCCTTCTTCTCCAACAAGCGTAACTTCTCTTCCTCCCTCTTCCAGGTCAAAGCCATCTCTGAGAATTTTGTCATCCCATTTTCTTCAGGCCTGCAGAAGAGATTTGCACTTTCTTCAAGACTGCCAGCACACAGAAGCCTTCCTTTTCCTGCCCCTCACTTTCTGGTTTATTCTCTAGAGATAGTACATCACTGCCACACTTGACATTTCTGGCAGCTACTGAGGCAGTGATTTAAATGAAGTCCTTATTTTTGCATAAGATTTGCATAAGGTCAAAATTACAAACCTATGCTGCAGGCTGAAAGAATAACTGGCTGCTAGAGATTTCCCTGATGCCAGCTCAGGAACAGGTAGTGCTTCCTAGTTACCCTTCAGATGGAGCAAATGTTGAATTAGCCAAAGCGTAACAGGAGCCTAGTAGGGAACTCACAACAGAATAAATAGAAGAAATACACATTTGTCTTAAGACTTGTGTGGGTAACAAACTGGGTAGGCTCAGTTTCTTCAAATATCCCAACAAGAATCTCTCCTCTCCCTCTCTAAAACAGAAGTGCTGTCAATTGTAGCAGAATCCATCTGTGAATGATCTGTTTGCCTTTCTGGTGCAAACCAGTGCCATAAGCTGGACTAGAATGAGACAGAGTCAAAACCCTCAAAGTTTTTTATCAGTCACAGCTTATTGCTGAAATGGGATGAATTCAAAGCATTTCTTCCTTTTCTGGTAGGATTGTTGAGGAATTCTCTGAACCCAGGCAAACACGTGTACCTAATCATCTTAGTTCCATCAACATAGGGGATTTAAAACTATTGTAGAGTACCTTCAAAGCCATCCCTGAAAACCTTCCAAACCCTAGCAATCAAAGATTCCTCTCCTTTCTATTCAATATATTCTTAGTCACAGACATTGCATAGCTAGCACCTGAGATTTTTTACAAACTATTCAATTTATCTGTGGCAGTGCAGTGCACTAGCTCTGATCCTCATCACCACCTTCCTTCCTTCAGCTTTCTCCTTTAACCTGACCTTACCGACAAGTCTTGTACAGGTTGACAGTGAGCAACACTACTGATAATATTCTTTCTAGAACAGATTAACAGCCACAAATCTGCCACAAATTTGGGGGCTTAAACAGTTGATAGCAGACACCTGGTTCAATAGCTGAGGACCAATTGAGCATGCAAAGCAATCATTTTACCCCGTAAATAGTGAGCAACCCAAGGCCTCCCTTTAAGCTTTGGACTAGTGGTTGGTGGCTCTGTTTGTGCAGGTGAGTTGAAACTAGATGATCATTGTGGTCTTTTTCAACTCTAGGCCATTCTATAAAGCTCTCTTGCATGGTAGCTGGCTGTATAATAGGATTTTCCCTTAGCAGGGATGCTTCTTGAGGTTATGCTTCATAAAGATCCTTTACACCTTGACATCAAGATGCCTTTCTAATTCAGATCCTTGGTAAGTGACTAATTGCTTATTCTAGACTTTGTTAGCTTCCTTAAGATCACCTCTTAGATTAGTAGTTTTAGGCTTTCTTAGCCTTGCTAAGGTCCCATCTTGTTTGATTTTGTGCATGTAATTCCTTAAATGTAAACTGTTGACAAAGTCTGGGTCTAGGAGTGAATTCAGCTGCATTCAGGCTCAATGCTTACAAAACAATGTAATGTTTCTTTGCTGAATGAACTATGTGACTGTTTATGGGTCTAAACATTCACTGTATTTAAAGTCACATTAACTCCAATAGCATGTCTGATCTATGCAGATCTTTCAGGTGATCCTTCTGAGAATTTATGCACTACATTAAAAAAGGAAAAGAAAAGATCTGAATTTCTACATTGATCACTTACAGCAGTTTACCTGCTGCTCTAAAGACAGAATGTGACTGTGGCAGTTTATGCAGTGTGCTTTTGACATGAGAAAAGTATAGACATATTTAAGTATCTGGAAAAATGGGAAGCCAAATAAAATAGACAACCAAAGATGATAGATTCATAGCATGTAATTCTTCCAAGTTTACTGTGTCTACTAACACAACAGAGAACAGACAAACTAGAAGATCTGTGCTACTTCTCCAAATTACCTTGCAAATATAACTAACTAATTTAAGAGAGAGAGGGGAAAAAAGTCTACTACATGTTACTTGAAGAAATGTTGCCATCAGTAAATTAAAAATGTATGACTGGAGCTGCATAGCATCTGCCTACCTAAAGCTGCTTCTGTAGGTAGTGAGGGAGGCCAGAGGACTGAAACAATGAACCACAGATGGATCATGTAAATTGTTCAGACTTGTACATTTAATAGTCACATTATTTTCAAGTCCTGGAAATCTAAGAGTGAGGTTTTGTTCTTGATGATATCTCCACTGTTTAATTTCCTATTGCTTAACAGTTGAGTTACTGCATGGTAATAAAAGTTATATGTAGCTGTATGGAGAAGAACTGTTATTAAACATTTGTTCAGCATTTATTTCACCTCTCTCTTTATTGCTGGTAACACTGAGAAACAGGATAAAATGAGAGAGGATATTCAACAGAATAGAATGTATTTTCTCAAACAAGCTTTAATTTTATATACTTTTTTTTTCTGGGTTCTAGTTTTCTAGTTCAAGTCTAAAGAAGAAGGTGGGCTTCCAATAAAAGAGCGTGTAGGTCAACTTGAAAGAGCTCTAACAGCTGAATTACTACAAAAAAGCACAAAACATTTGTCTTAAACAGCGTGCTCAGTTTCAGGGACCAAATCCTATCTTCTTCAGCCATAAGACAGCTCTTACTCTTCCTTATTTATCACACTGTTCAAGATATCTGAGTCTTGAGTTGCCTATCCAGGTAGGATTATTGGAAAGCTTGTGTCCTACTTGAGAATATCTTTTAAGGATGGTTTTAGCCAGTAGTGAAGTAGATCAGGGCTTGCTGAGGGCTGCCAGATAAAGATAAAGCTGTTTGGTACCTCAGATCATGTGAAAAAGTCAGCAAACAGCATGGCTCTGAGTGAGAGCTGTTTGAGCATGCTGCTCCCATCTGCCTATAACCACTGCTGCTTCCCTCAGTGGAACATTTCATACTGCAGGACTGTGTTGATCAGCAGCAAGTGGCTGTTATGAAAACTAGTGTCTGCTCTGGCCAATTTCTTTTTAAATTGGCAGCAACTCTGGGGAACTGTTTATTTTTTTTTTCCAGGCAATTTTAAAAGAAAAGGTTGCTACACCATCCTACTTGATCAGATTGATTTCTGTTTTAAGGAATAATTATTCTTTATGCTTTCTCCTGTCTTTCACTTATCCTTCAGTCCTTTCTAAAATATTTCCTGGATAATCTTATGTGTTGAAGAGGCATGTTAATAATGATATTATATATTGATCTCTGATAATTATTTTACACTTAAACAGAGGTGCAGTTAGCTCACACAGTGATCCCCTCTGCAGTTTCCAAACATCAGCTACAGTTCATCAAGTTAAAAGGTATTGCTGGCCTATGCAGGTGAACTCCAGTCTATTGAGCTTGCAGATGGAATTCATCAAGCTGCTCACTAGTGAACAAACTGGTTGGTAGCTGGGATCCCATTTGTGATGTGACATACCTCTGCCACAATATGCCACAATATGCTTCATATGCCACAATACGCTTCATATGATGAATGGAGTTTCTTTACCATACCACAAAAAAGAAAAAAATCATACAAAACAAAAGAATAGTCCATGACCTGTATCTTATTTGCAACTGGTAATTTTCTTAGTGATAAAGATAATGCACAAGTACAAACGGTCATGAAAGAAAGCTCCTTCATTTGGATTTAATCAGCTGGAAATTTACATTGTGAGTTAATTATGCCCTGGGGTCAGTCTGTCTTACGAAACAGAACTATTTCTGCTCTTCCAGACATCAGCAAAAGAACAGAATAGCATAAATGAATTAAGGTACCACTTCTAAACTGCAATTAGCAGCAGGAAAAAAACTCAATCATAATCCATTCTTTTTAATTTACTTTTCTGTTCAACAAAGCATTGAACTTGGTGCTTGAAGGTCTTTTCCAGCCTAAATGTTTCTGTAAAAATCAGAGGAAAGATTTTTAAATGAAGTCTAGTTTTGATTTGGAATATGCCCTGGAGTTTTTGAATCTGGCAGATATCAAGCTTTCTGTCAGAACTTATTGTTTTATTCCTATGAATGGCAACTAGAATGAGATGCACTGAGATTCTGAAACTCATAAGAAATATTGAGCAAAACTGGGAGACCATCAGTCTCCTTGTGTGCTTCCTTTTCTTTTCCAGACTTATGGCACTTAAGTGGAACATGGTGTGATTTTCATTTTTTTCTTTCGCATGGCTCTATAAAACTTAACTTCTACCTGAAAATTCTACTCATCTGGGCTGAGATAAAACAAGCTATTCTTTAACAAGTTGATGTTATCTTTTTTTCTGCATGGTTAAGAAAAATGCAATTTTTTAGATGCATGCAGAGCACTGTACCACTACTGTGTTTTGAGTAAAACAAAGAGCAATGCTGAGCTGTCCACTGCCTAAGAAAAGCTTTGACAGAGCACTGACTCTGCCTTGCCCTAAAACAACAGAGCCATATCATTCAGTATGTGGAAGTGGTGAAAAGGAAACTCTTCAAGTTATAGCACTTAGTTCTGCATTAGTATTGAGTGATGAAAGACTTAAATTACTTAACAAAATTGCAACTATGCTCTCAGCTATCTCCTTGTTACTTAATATCTAGAACTTTGATGCTTCATATTCTGAGTAATTAATTGCTACTTAAACACTCAAGTTCTTACTTTATATTAAAGATATGTCTGCGTCGCACACATATGGTGCTTTATTCCTTTTCTAATTTGATGGATTCCTAAAAGAAAGGTAGAGCTGGAGAGCTTCATGCAGAAAAAGGAGCAGCTCCTAGACAGCATACATAAACTAGCTCTGCCCTGGAATAACCTGTACTGTCATTGCCAGCTTGGATGTACAAAAAGGGGCAGATGACTCATCCACCACTACTGTATGAGTAAAAAAGAATCATCTCAGTAGTGCACAATTATAGACATTATTGCTAGAAAAACCTAAGCTGTAGGATTTTTTTGGCATTTTTAACCAGATAGATAAAATATCTGAAAATCAGAATGTGACAGGTTGTATGCTTCCTACCAATACCTCCACCTGTTAGACAAAATGTCTGCTGATATAGTTATAATATATTTTTATATTATATAAATATATTATATTATTATATATAATATAAATATATTATTATATTATTATATTTATATAATATATTTATATAATATAATATAGTTATATTATATATATATATATATATATCACTTCAGCAGTTGGAATAACTTTTTTTTAGCAGGGACAATGTGAGCAGCTTAATGCTCCAGTCTGAATCAGGACTTGGGCAATATGTATTTTTTTAAATATAAGTTGTTGTTATTACTCATCTCCTACAGTAATATTCCTTCAATAATAAACGTGTTGTGGACAAAGAATATTAACGTAAATGCAGTTGCTGTAATAGTTTAACTACCTGCTTTCTTTCTTTTTTTTTTTTTTTTTTTTTTTTTTTTTTTTTTTTTAAGAAATGTTTCCATTTTCCCTTTGCATAAATATTAATCAATCTCCTGCATCAAATATATATTGTTAGGGTAGCTTGGTTAGGTCATGGTTGGACTTGATCTTCAAGGTCTTTTCCAACCTGAGCTGTCTATGATTCTATATCAGTAACAACACTTATTCTAACATTAGTGTCTGTTATTATTTCAAAAAGCAAACTGCTAGAGCTACTGTGGATGAAACTATCTGGTGGAAGAGACTACATAGTTATACTGTTCCTAGTCAGTGGCAACAAAAAAGACAATGTCACCTGTATGCAGCTGTGAATATTGAGCTGGAAGAGTATACTTTCAGTCCACAGTCTCTCTTGTGAATATTTATGAGAACATCATGCACCAAGGAAGTTATTAAAAGCCTGACCATCCAGCAGTTACAAATCCATCACCTCCACTGCAAAATTTTGCAGGCATTTGAATAATCTATTTTCTGAACAAATAGTTTAGGAGGCATCTTTTTAATCATAACAAAAGTCTAAGTTTATGACTCGGAGGGGCTGAGTTGGTGGTTATATTTTTGGACTAGTGCAGAATCTAGAAGAGCAATTGAACTTTACCAGTGCATGTTTGGAGATATGATTAAGGGCACTGGCCCACACCTGGAAAGGGATGTTCTCCAGAACCAGACTAAGACCTGCTATACGTGGAAGGAACTCTACTGCTAATGGTTAAAACTTCTCATTGTCCCTATCAGTCTGTCTCTTGTGACATTTTGCACTTGAATAAAATGCTTCACAGCTGTCTGCATGGCCAGGAGGCAAAGTCCTTGTCATTTGGGATGTGAGCAGCTAGGCAGGAAAAGAATGTTTTATTTTAAAGGCTGTAACTGCAGGTGTAGAAACAGACTGCTTTCTTCACCGCAGAAGTTGCACGTGGAAGTAGATATTTACTAAGTAATATTGCATGACTCTTGTCTATTCTTAATGTCTTTAAAACTTGTACCAGGCTCCAACCCTAAAAAAAAATATTTCTTTGCAAGCATTGAGTGATTTGCTATTGCAAGAGAAAACATTGCACTTAGCTTTACATTTGTAGGAATATTGGCCAGTAAGTTTTCCCATTTTTATTTGTGATGAGGGGAGAGTGAGCAAGTTTGCATGTGATGCTACTGTGGTACAGAAGACATACTGTTTTGACATTACTGATGGATGGTGTCTCTAGATATCCTTACCAAGAAAAATTGTACTGGGTTTGTTAAAATTATTTTCCAAAATTTGTGCTAGCAATGCAGATGGCTTTTCCGTCATCTTTCTTGTCATGTGTGAAATGAGTCTCTACCTCACTGACTCCAGCTGCCCATCTGTGACCATTTCTGTTGCTTTATATCATGGAAGGCATAAAGACATGCCGTGGCAGGCTCTCCAGAATACAAGTGTACAGAGTAAAAGCACAAGTCTACCACTTTGGCTGAAAAGCTGTATTTTTTTTCTCCTACCTGTTTTCCAAATCACCAGCCTGAGGATGCTGCCCTAATAACTATTTACATTACAAGGTTTAGAAGATTTTTAGTAAGATTTTCCTTTTGTGCTTTGTACTACCCGGTGTGGATGTCTTCTTGCATTAAAGTAATACTCCTCTGTCTGACAAATTACATTCTAAAGCACATTTTATTGCACATAAGCTAAAAATGTATGGGTTGTCAAACTTAGCAGTCACAGATTAAAACTCCAGGCAGAAAAAGCAGCATCTCTTTAACTATTCAGTTGTTCCAAACTGCTAATAGCGTACCTTGTGCTGGTGAAGTGTGTAATAAACTGTCAGCAGTACCAGACAAATGTCGGAGCAGGCTGTTGACATACTAGAACTGTCCAGCAAATGTTGTCTGTAAATAATGCATGACTTCATTTCTTCTCCCTTAAGGAGGAAGGTAGTCCTTAATGACACCTACATGACAACTGAATTGGCAGCAGGTGACTCCTAAAATGTGTTTTTGGACAACTGCTAAAATGCAGTTTTCCTGGGTCACTGTAACAGAGCATTTATATGGCACACGTACATTTATGTTTGTCTAACTAGATTTTGCAAATATCAATTTTGCAAATCTTAATGAGGAACTGAAGCAATTCTAGGTTTTCTGAACTACAGGAAATTGTAGTATAATTAACTTGCTAACAGGTACAGAGCCTTTTGTGGCATGAAATGAAATCTTTAGTATGTGATTGCAGAACCACACCACCAAAGTAAATAAAATTCCTCACTCTTTGAAACTAATATTTATGGGAAGAAAAAGATTAGTGCTGTCCTGATTATTATCGTATTTTTGTAGTTGCACAGCTGTGTGATTGCACAAACTAGTGACAAATTGGGCCAATGTAACAAAATATTTCCTTTCTTGATTATAAATATAACTAAAATATATCCCACCTGAGATACTCAGGTGCAATGAAGACCTTAGGTATCTGATTGCGAGGTAATTAATTTGCTCTCAATCATCAGCAGTGAATGTACAAAACTGATACTGGTAATTAAGCATAATAGGATGGTTCACATAACTAAAATCAAGAGGATGGGAAGCATACATGGCATTTTTGCCTTAAATGTTTCAGCTTATGACTCTTCAGAGAATTTCCCAAGGCCAGCATGCTTAGGAATCTTGCACAGTACGGTCAGGAGGCATCACGTTCCATTTGGCATTCATGTTCATTGCCAGAGAGCAAGCACACTGGTTTGTTCTTTCAAAAGAAGGCATACAGAGAAGTGGCAGAACATTTCTATTTGCCGTCTTCTGAATCATGTCTACATGCATTCAATCTCATCTCTGCCTCTGGTCCCTAACAAGCAAGTTACAGGTTCTTCCAATATGCTTCCATGTTAAACCAATGTCATCACACTATAATGCTTAAGTGGGAAGAATAAAGAAACGGGAATTAAGCATGATGCTGAACTATAGTATTTGGAATGGTAAGCTGAGAGTCAGCATGCCTGTCCCCCACTCCTGCCCCAGTAACTTATTCATGCTGTCTTGTGACAGCCTCACTCGGAGCCCAACTCCCACCACTGCCTCCTGCAGACACATTCTGTAACAAAGCAGCATCTGCTTATGTGCATTTTGTGTAGGATCAGATTCACTGCACATGCTCAGAGGACACCTACTGCATGGAGACCTGCAGGTGAGGCAGGCAAGGGAAAGCCTGTTTTGTGCTTCACACAGGGTGTGTAGGAGGGAGCTGTCAGGTCCTGTCAATGATGAGATGCAGAGGCACATGGCCAAGGCAGATAGTTAGTCAAATTTTCATTTAATAAAAAGCTTTTACTGCCTTTCAGGCAAGGTGATCTGGAAAATCAATTTTGGATGAAGTTCTTCTTCAGAAGCCTATTTTTTTTTTTTCATTTTGGAGGTTTTTAATCTATACCTGAAGTCATAATTTGCTCTAGTATTACATATATGTATCCCATCAATACATTTTCACTGCAGCATAAGCTTAACTTTGCCCTCTCCTTTGTTATGCAGAGAAAAAGGCCAGGGGATGAGGCTTATTAATAAATCACTCTGGGAAAGTAGCCACATGGTGTAGGCTTCACAAAGCAGTACCTCTGCTTTTTCCAGTGGGCTGCATGATCTGCTGGGGCCATGGGCCTTCAGACTGGGGTCAGCCTGAGGTAACTCTGTTTAGTATCAGTCCACTGTTAGAAGCTGCTTTCTCACCAGCAAAAAGGAGAAGTTGCAGAGTGCAAAACAATCTTTTCACTGCTGTCTGCATCCTGTTCCTGGCAGAACCTGGCTGTGCTTGGGACTTGAACATCAAGGTTATTCACAGACTGTGCTGGGGAGTGTCATTCAACCTGTCACAGGGAAGGATCACAACACCTCAGAGTAAGGGTAATTTTGAGGCCTTGCAGTGTGCTGGCAGGTTGGACTGACATCCAGGATGTGCTAATCAGACCGCTAGCATAAAAGCCTAGCCATTTTTTTTTTCAGTTACTGATTCTGTCTTGAAGGGGTGACAAATATAACCATGGATTTGTTGCTTAGCTTCCTAATACTGAGTATATTGGAAAATCAAGACTCCTCTCACCTACATTTTTTCTAAAGAGACAGCTTAATCTTGTTGGACTCAAAGCCTATACATCAGTTCCAGAGGTATATGTAGTTTATAGTCTGATTACTCATCATTTCGAATATTAAGTCAAATATGCATTTTTCAAGTCCAATAATGGCAAATACTAAAATACTATTAACAGCCTAATAAGTCTTATCTGAGTTCAGTGTTTTATTGCTGGTTTATAGGAGAACACGACAAAAATAAATACTAATATTCTAAGTACTGACCAGTTCCAGGCTCCAGTTAAAAGTGCACAGACCTGGACATCTAGTAATGGTCTTAAATTGCACCAGGTTCAAGTTGGATTTTAGGAAAAATTTCTTCTCAGAAGGAGTAGTAATGTACTGAAACAGGCTGCCAGGGAAGTAGTGGAGTCAACATCTTTGGAGGTGTTCAAGAATCACGAAGATGTGGCACTGAGGAACATGGTTAGTGGGCATGGTAGAGATGGGTTGATGGTCTTAGCGGACTTTTCTAACCTCAATTATTCTGCTATTGTGACATTTTTAGGTGGTGGCTGTGCAGCAACCCGATCTGGAAATCACTTTTTTTTTTTAAACGTAACTTTCTCAACAGTAATGATTTTGCAACATCTGCCTTCTTTGGACAATCATTGCATTTGCTGCTGTCTTTCATTTTATTTTCTCTGTGATTTGGTGTTAGCCAGCTCTTCTAGTTTTGTAAGCTCTGCACATCCTGCGGCATATTCACTGTTCCAGGTCACTAACAAGTAAAGAGAGAGGACTACGAATCTAACCACTTCAGAAGCTCTCATTCTCATTACAAACGTCCACCTGATTCTTAAGTCTTTCCCGTTTCTTTCTCTAAGTATTAATAAAGTTTTATCTCATTGAATACTGACTTGCACTTTGAAGCCTTAAATGTTAGTTCTGCCTGAGATACTGCACTGGAAAATATCCAGTGCAAACTTAACCAAAGTTTCAGTGCAACTTAACCAAACACATTATGTCTCTCTTCTCCCACATCCTTTCTGATGCAGTATTCACAAAGGCATTAATCAGGTTTGTTAACTAGGCCTGCCCTTTCATAATAGATGTCAGCAACCTAGCCTGAGCATGAGATCTGTAGCTAATTTAGCAGAAAGAAACCTTTCAGAGTATGCTGGAAGGCCAGTGATATGAAAAGCATGAGATTAGAGGAAGAGACCCATGCTGAAATGTGAAAATGAGGGGGACCTGTGTGAAGCCTTTGGGTGAGTTCCATCACTGCACACACTGGGTGGGAAACCAGCTCTGGCATGAAATGATTATTGCACTACTTAGTAGTGCCAGGGAACTCAAGGATTTTTGCTTGCCATTTATTTCAAGGAAACAAGAATAATTTGTTCTACTTTTCTACAGGACAACACAGGATGCATCCATCATGCATTATATTTTAAGTGCTCAGAAGTAAGTTAAATATAGAAAAAAAAAATAGTAATGTGATGATGTAAGACAATTATTTTAGATATGCAGAGGAGAGGTTTCTGGGAGCAACTAGCAGGTCAGACCCCCAGCTCCAGAGCTGCTGGAGCTGTCAATTTTAATGTTTCAGCAGGAGATAATTTCACTTATGTTGAGAGTGTGTGTGAACAGGGAGGCCAAGAGCTCTTGTTCTTTTCATTATTCAGTTTTTTGAACTGTGCATATTTCTTGTGGGTAAAATATTTCCAACTGTTTAATCACGGCAGCCTGTGAGAATGAGCTGCCCCTCAGGTCTCACAGGAGGTGTATGTAGAGGACATGTGGGCACGATTGTGGGATGGTATGGGGTGGACTTGGTGTTGGGATGGGCTGAGTTCTGGATAAGATAGGCGGTATACTGGGGAGCTGCAGCAGCCTGCCTCTTTGGAAGATGCCTGCCACAGGAATGTTCTCCTTGTGGCATCTGCCCCTGCAATGAAAAAGCTGGAGAGACTGCCACAAAAACTGTGCTTCCCAGAAGGTGATTTGGGCTGGTTTCTTCTCACCTTTCTGCCCCTATTATGGCCTGCCTTGGAACTGAGTTGACAATCCACATGCATGCTGTTCTGCTCTGTACCATGGAGACATCTCACTGACAAGGACACAGGACAGTTGTTAGACAGGCCAATATGTTGGACCTAGTTTATCATCTTATGGAACAGCAGAAATCAGGTCCCTGGTTGTGCTGGTGGTGGAAGTGCTCAGCACGTGGTTGCAGAAATACATAGCTGAGGATGCACATCTACTTGGCAGTAGACATTCTTACTCAGAACAGACTTGTATCAAACAATAATAACAAAATTTCTTCCTATAAATATTTCCTGTATTACATATTTCATACTACTCACATTCCCAAGAACTCCAGTAGATATGAAGGTTTTTGGATAAGACTGTTGTGGGGAAGTGGTGTCTGAACTAATTCTGTAGAAAGAGTGTGGTTAGCATTGTGAAAAAAATATTCTAAAAGACAACTATTCCATGGAATATTAGAAATACATGAGTGCTTTTATCACAGGTATACTATAATTTTTTCTGAATATAGACATCTAAGGTCTTGGCTGAATGATTTAACAAAGCTCAGTTAACAAATTCCTTTTTATCCCTAGATTGTCTGAACTAAGTGCCTCTCCACTACCATGTGAATACTTGGGGATTTTAGATAATAGGATAGTAGAGGGACTTCCAGATGTAATTTGAAGAATTATAATAATGATGCTGGAGAAAAGATCCAAAAAGAAACACTATTTCATGGTCACAAAACACTCATGCTCAGTATTTGCCTTCTTCCATACACGTTTTAGTTAATAAATGATCCATTAAATACTAGGTGCTTGCATTCAAGAATTTATCAGTACTTGGGATTCAGGACTGTCAAGATGAGTATACTGTGAGATTCCAAGCACCTGCTTTGACTCTGAGAAATGTATAATGAGATGATCTACTGCTGAATCAACAAAGGGGCAGAGACAAGTTTTTTGCATGGTTAAGAGATTCCATATACACCTTAGCTACTTTTACACATTAAGTGCTGCTTGCCCAAAAGAAGTGGAATGTAACTGCAGATGGCCTCACAATCAAGAAGAAAATTTAGGAAAGTGCCCAGATTAAGAGATTTTTTTTCATTTATATCTTCTAACATAGATGTTTCTATCTTATTGAATCTTTGAATGCAGAATTCTTGTTGCTCTTTAAGTGGTATTACTGCAAAATCAATTGTCCGGAACATACTTGCAGAAAACGAGAAATTATCCTACAACATCATCCTAAAAGTTGTTACTCATTTGAAACTAGATGGAGTATTATCTTATTTCACATTAAGATCAGGCCATTTTCAATCAGCCCCAAAGACAAACTTTGTGTTTTGCTCTCTTCTGTGCTTACCATATAGCACAGAAAATTGGTTCACACTATGACTTAAAAGATACGCAAACAATCATTTTGGGTACACTTTAAAATTTACCTGTGGGGAAACAGGAACTTGTTTGTGACAAAGCCTTAAATCTTGATGTTCTCTGCATCATTGAATATATCTCTTTGATCCAGCAGATGCTTGAGGTAAGATTACACAGTTCTAGGAATCAGGCATCTAGATCTGCCTAGGCAAGAAGCTGTACTTCTCCCTACACGTTGTCCTCATCTGCTTTCAAAATCTGTATTATTATTGCATTTGCAGTGTTTCTAGCACAGATTTCTTAAATATAATTAACTGCTGTACAAAGAACTATTGTTAATTTCAATCTAGGTTAATTTTCCCAGTTTTTTATATTGTAAAATACTACAAATTAAAGATCCTTATCACCTTTTAAGCTGTTTATTATTTTACCAGTTCTAATTATGGACAGCTATGGTTGACTTAACTATATATCATTTTCTGAAGCTATCAGATAGCTATGACTACTCTTAAGCCTTCCTTTCTTCTGGCAAAACATCTCATAGAAACTGTGCTGATCTGCTAGGAATAAAACTTCATTGCTGTCCAAGTATACTAACTTCAGTCCCTGAACCTCCAAGTCTGGAACTGGAGATAGAAACAGCAAGACAAGAGAGATGCTAATTGAGATGTAAATGCTTACAGACGGTTCCATTTACTTTGTTGATTCAAATTTGTTAGCTTGGTGTCAGTGATTCAGTAGAAGGAAGAATTTATGTGGCAGTGAAGCTGGTAGTGAGGTGAGATAGTGTACTCTGTAGCAAAACAACATGGAATGGGATTTAGAATCAGGGCTGGAAAACAGACATGTCCCAGTTAGGACTTCTTAACTCATACTTAATTAGAGAAGTCCTCATTGAGTTTGTTAAAAATTCTGTCAGAGTGGGGAAAGTCTCCAATGAATACGTAGAGGGAAAACAAGCTATGTGACTGCTCTGGGATAAACACAGGCATTACAGCTATTCCATCCTTGAAACAGCCATCTCCCAAAAATCATCATTATGGACGAAAATATGAAGTACAGCACAGGGGGTAAGTTCATATACAGCAGCAAGACAGTGTCAGTCAGCAGCCATTCCTAAAGTATTATGAAATGACAGTTTCAAAGTAACAAAGAACTTTTAGAATGTTTCATTTTAATACAAAACAGCAATCATTACTATTATCAAAATCTTCATGTTTTAAAACTGCATACTTTTTTAAGAATAATGCACTGAAGTAAACTATAGGCAATTCAAATTGAGCAGTGTATTCCTGGGTTATAACAAACTTTAGAGTTTCTTTCCATACCTGTTGCTTTTCTAATTGAATATTAAAGATTTAAAGACCTGATTATATCTAGATAATTTTTATATATGAAGTAACATTTTTAGAACTTTATCTCAATTTTTTTTCTGAGATCTGCCTTTCTCTAGCTAAGGGGTCAATGTGGCACATACCGTTTCAAATACAGATATTCTGCTTCTCCAATAAAGTGAATGGAAAACAGACATTAATGAAAGAGACCTCCGACTAAGATTTCATTCCTCTGAAATTTTCATGTGGGAAAACAGTCATTGCTGCCATCCTGCATCTAATTTGATCTACTTTGCAGATTAAACACAATGGAATTTACAAGTATACATATTTACATTGCAAACTCATTAGAACTAATATAACAGGAGTGGAAACACAACACGTCTCCATACAGATCAACTGTGCAGATCTCTGGCTAATTCTTTTGTTTCTTTCCTGATTCTGACATGGGAAACACAACATACCCAGTGCTAGTCATCACATTTTAGGTCAGTTTTGAAAGAAAAACTTCATAGAGCAGTGAGCCTCTGCATGCAAGAGCAGCCAGTGGACTGCAAGGGAGATGAGGCAGAACTGAATTCAGAGTCTGAGAAATCATCAATGAGAGAGCTCTGGACAAAGGAAAATAATAATGTGAGGAGCTGAAAGAGACAGATGCTGGCTTGCAGCCAGCTGAACTGCATCACTTACCTGAAATATTTTTGACAAGTTGTCAAAGAGGGCTTGACCAGCACTGACTTTGTGCTTGACACCTCTGACTGTGCCATTTTTGCTGAGAATGTTGACTCGCTTTGTACCAAAACCCTTCTCTTTCGTGGCTCGGACTAAAATGAGTAAGTCATCCTGCTCATTTTCATTTTCATCGCACTCAGAGCCACCGTGCCCATTCTGCTGGCCCTCCACATCGCTCAGCCGGCTGGTCTGGTCAGTCTCTGAGCTGCTGGTGTATTCAGAGTCCAGTGAGTCGGTGGCCTCCCCGTCAGCATAGACCTCCTTCAGCACCCGGCCACTGTGTGAGGATGCCACACGGAACCGCACTTTCCTTGACAGCCTCTCACTTTCCGCCTTTACCTCACCCTTAAACATGGTCTCTTCCACGGATATAAGCAGTTTGCATTGTTCCAGGGTGGTGTCCATCAGGTCTGCCAGTTTGTCACGCTTAACAACAATACCAGCGCTGTTTTCTTCTGATGAGGATTCTCATATTAAGCCAGAGAGGATTCCCAAGAACCTACGCTGCTATTCAGCGGTTAATAATGAATGTGTTTGTGCTATGGTTACCTTTAAACTAAAACCTGTAAAATGATATCATCAATTAAAAATTAAAGAGCCATTGTGTAGTTTTTAGCACTAAGGAAGAAAGGGAGAAATTGTATTATTTGAATAAAAAGTCAGAACTGTACATGATAAACCCAGACAAAGACATTCCAGGAATTTATGTAAATGCAATTTTTGTTTGCTGAAGAAGGCAAAAAGGAAGAGTTATCCACAAGATCTGTAGATGCATAGCTGTTTGTGCACATTACACCTGAGGTGAAAATTGTTGTCCTCAACACTGAAGAGGAGTCGGTGATGGGAACATCTTTCATCGCTACACTTGATTCACCTATCAGCTGTACCTCAGTCACCAAAATTTCCTTTTTATGTAAGCTTACAGCAATTAGGAAGAGAGCCATGACTTAGTGTTCTGTGATGCTGGCCTTCTCACAGACTAACAGAGCAGTAGAGAAGCAATTAGTCACAATTTGCTACAGAATAACACAGTGATATTAAATGGAACTAAGCTGCATCTATTATCACACAGTTACCATGGCTTTATTTTCTTGTTTTTCTCAAAGGGCTTCACAAAGGGAACGTGAACAAAGGAATGGGAGAAAACTAATTAATTGGGGCAACAAGCAGCAAACAAAGAAATGAAGAATTAGGTGAATTCCACAGTAAGGTAAGCAAACTCTGTCACCACAACAAATCATAAGCAGAGCTTGGAGCAATACTGAGCACCCTACTATAGGTGTATATACGGTATAAATGCTATAGAAACTTCAGGTTTCTGGATGTCTATTCAATATAATGTAGTAAAACATATGAACACAAAGCATGGAGATCCATACTTACAGTGCCTTACTTTCATTTTCTTCATCTGAAGTAAAATGCATATAATCACCTAGAGAAGCATCAAAAACAACATTCCTTTCCCACTTTCCTGGCAGATGTTCCCTATGCACTCTCTATAGCTTCATTGTCTCTCTAGCCTCATGAATAATGAATGGCATCCTGAAGCCTGAGCCCCTCAGACAGGTATAGGCAAGAAATGAGTCCCTAGATGCTCAGCTATCCCAGAATGATAACACATGAGCAGCTGCAGAGCTTCAGGCATCTGAGAAGGCTTTCTGGACAAGATTTTGGAAATGTGAGCTCCAATCATCCAGCAATTAGATGGCAGTTATCGCAGCTTTCCTTTGAACAAGAGAATTAAATGCTGCACTTCTGCCCAAAATTGCACTTCTTCAGAATAAGATATGAACTTACTTATTTTTCACCTGTAAAACAGGAACACAATTTATTAGTGGCACTTTCTAGCATTAGTTGCCACATTTCTCTCAAAAAGGAAATGTCACTGTATTATCAGCTATACCTATTTCGCTGTATTATCAACCGTACTATCAACTACATTAGTTTGCTACATTATCAGCTAATACTACTAACACAGAAAAAAAAAACAAGTAAAAATAGTAAGTTATTGGAGTTAAAACTAACTTCTATTCATCTTTCAGAGAATAAAAATGGTCAGTACTAATACTGCATGCAGATACCTTCTAAAATTCATTTTAGGGGGATGGATTGATACTCAGTGTAATATAGCTGCTTGCCCACAGGAGATTTGACAGCAAATACTGTTCATTATTACTAAAAGCTAACTTTGAATTATGAGCATTTTGTAGCAGAATGGTTGTTTCAAAATATCTTTCATGTAATCACCCAAATAGGGCCAGAAGGTACCTAAATAAAACATTGAGCCTGTTGCCTACCCCAAAACTGGCTTTATCATGGTATTATATGATTACCAGAGTAATCTCCTCTTAGAAATCTGCTGAAATTATCTTCTTCTTACTACTCTTTAAAAAAAAAATAAATAAAATACAAGTGCTTTGCAATTGCCACAAATAAAGAAATCTGAGCTTTTACAACAGAAACATTCCGCAAAACATATTTATAATATTTTTAATCTCCTCTTAACGATGCTATGTATTTTTTAACATAGAAACCACTTTATTCTAGTTGCAGACAAAGAGAAAGCAGATTTGATGATGTCTAAGTGATTTTAAAAGTTAATGTAGCATTGAAGAAATATAGAATTAATTTGTACAACATTTTAAAAATACTTCAAATACTGTTAATAACTTGTTCTCTGCTAGCAGGAAATTGGCTTGTCACTTAGTTTCATGGCAATCCCATTATTCACTGGAAAACATGTTTGTGTCTGGTTATGAGAACAAAAACCAACTGTACGCAGAATTTTCTTTACAGAAAAGCAGGAAAGCACAGTGGAGAATGCCCCTTGACAGAGGCATCTACACATACAGGGTTTCATTTTGACATTCCAGCTGTATATCTTCACTGAGTAAATCTGACTTTTCGGGACAAGTGCACATAGCCAGCAGGAAACAGATTACAGACTCTAAAGTGATTATATTCATGACATAAGACATCTGAGAGTTCAAAGAACTGAAATGCACATTTGTACCATCTGTGGGTACATGCTATCAACAAACAAAAAGGATAGAATTTGACTAAGCATCTCTGTCTCTCCTGTACGATTAAATTTGTTCACTCCTGTAACGAATGCTGACACTAACCCTGCTTCCCTGATTATCCACTGATGATGCATCCTGACAACTGACATATTTGTGCTTCTCATTTCCTAGCTTCTCTCAACAAAGTTACCTTCATTCAGAGTTATTTCTTTAAAAAAAAAAAAATTAATAATGTCGCAAGATTTGGCACTAATGAGGTATTTCTTTCTTATAACAATGAATCTTCTTGAAATATTCGGCTATCATTTGTTTCTTTTCTTCTTGGTTTTATTTTAATATTTGGGCACTTGGGATGGGATGGTCATTAAACATAAAGACATGTGGAGAAAAGTTGAGATTTCTCCTGAACAGAGAACCACTGCAGTGGAAATGTGAAGTCAGGGCTTGAATCAGTCATTGAGCACCTGATAGGAAGGCAGGGCCAACCCAGGGGAGCTCAGGTGTATGCAATACACCTGTGTCACCAGAAGGCATGAAGCCAGGATCCATCCCTTCCCAGACCTCATTTAAGAGTAGGCAGTGGAGCCAAGGGTACCTTGTTGGAAATCCCTGCATCCCTGAGGCCTTCTGAAGGTAAGCAGATTATGTCTTTTTTTTTCTGTGCCAACAGATGTTATGTTTGAGCAAGTTCTCACTTGCTGCAGTCTAGGACCTTGCTGCTCTATTGTCACCACCGTGCTTTCCATTGTGTTAGAGCTATACATACTGTACGTACTACAGTTGTGTACACACTACATCCATTCTTGGGCTCCGGAGAAGGAATGAGTGACATGGAACCAGACCAGTCCATTAGCTTGATGTTGTTACTAAGTAACATCATTTCCAGTACAATCCTCACACTTAATCACTTACAATTTTATCAGTAAGTTGAAAGGAATAAAGAACATGGTGCTTCTGTTAGTTATTGACATGCTTCTTAACATACAATTCAGGAAATTGCCCTCAAGGACTCCCAGTGAGAGGTGCTAAACAGTGCAACCTGAAAGACTGACATCTGCTCCCAGACAGACTTCTGAGAATCTTCCACGCTCTTACAGGCAGCATGCAATTCACTGCACCTTTCCTATGTGAGAGTAGCAAAACGCTGTCTTACTAGTTTAGCCTAAATACATACCCTTTAAACTACTGTAATTAGGTCAGGTGAGCCAAATTATTCAAGAATGAATCACATTATGCAAAAAGTTAGACTTACATATGTGTGGAGAAAAGAGCAATTTTATTTTTTCCTCATGTATTTTTTTTTCACAGTACATCAGTTTAAGAGAGTCCAGAAGCATGTGAAATAAGAGGTAGTTGTTCTGTCAGATTGTTCCCTAGTATAATCAATATTATAGCTTCACAGTCATTTCCATTCTCAGAGCTCCACGTGAAACAGCCTCACCAGCATCAGAAATACCGGAACCCTGTCCTGAGATGCCTCATACGTTTATACATTTATTTCTCTTAGCTTCCAGTAGGAACATGGACTACACATTTGGTCTATTGCAGAAAAATGAATGTAACACAAGTATTGGGACTAAGAATCCAGTGTTCAGTTATGTTAGAGTAAAATGAGAGTAAATAACTAACGCTGGTAAAATTCAGTTTACTCTTCCTGAAACTACAGTTTGTTAAGTAGCCTAAGTAAGTTTTTTCAGCATTGCCTTGTTCACAGACAGTATCTCTGGGTAATATCAGCTATATAAAAATCTAAATATAATTCTAGCACTCTTCTATCATCTTGTGACTCCTAAATACATATATGCATACGTATACCAGATACAAGACCTTATAGCCCTTGTCATAATGTAGGCACATTAGGGCACTTGTTGCTTTCAGTATTTTGTACAAATTCCAGCTAAGCTGTTGCATTCTGTATCAATAACTTTCCCTGTGCTCCTAATTGAATGTGGTGGTCTTTCCCTCACGTTGCTATGTTCTTTTAAACAGCTGCTGAGTTCTACTGCTGAGCTGTCAGCATTTCATTAGTGAGTGACTTTATTTAAATGCGCTCTTAAAAGGTCCTTGGAGACAATAAAGATTTAATTATATAGTTTTGCTGGTTTTACACTGAGAACCAGTGCTATCAACACTAGCCCTTTCTTAACCAGATCTACTTTTCTGCAGTGATATGTAATATGCTACTGCTTGCAGACTGTATGGAAACTGTTGCTGAGCAGGCAAATATCTGCCAAAATCCTATATCTGACCTGAGGCATAAGTCCTGCATGCCTCCTCAGAATTTCCATTGGGTAGCATTTATGAGATTTCATGGTTTTGGCTCAAAAACTACAACTATTAATTTAGAATCTCTGTTTGCATCTCTGACTTTCAGAGGAGAAAATCATCTTCAGTGTTTTCCTCCTATCAGTTTTTTTTTCTCCTTAGAAAATTACATCATTATTATGATTGTAGATAGCAGATACTCCAGAGGTAATAACACATAACAACGCAGTTTAGCTTTTACTTTGCATGTGGGAGTAGTAGTGACGAAAATAAGATAAAGGACTTTCGTTTAGGTACATTATTACTAGCAAATGGTACCACTAGAGTATTTTTGTGGAATTCTTTCGTTCCAAACTTGATAAATCTTTACGTGTTGTTCACTATCCATTTCTCCACATCATTGTTGAGGGGGGGGGAGAAAAAGACTCCAAAATCTTGTAGTTTTTATCTTCAACTGTGTACACTACTGTTTACATATGTAACAGCAAACTGACTCCTGTATGAGGAAGATGATCTGCCTACTCTGTGATTTTTCTATCTGGCTTCTAGTTGATAAGCTCAGTGCCTGGACTGTTGTGCTGTTCTTAATTGAAGATATGGTCACTACCAATATTGGTGAAGGAAATATTTACGTATGTACAAATGTACTGAAACTTGGATGGAAAACAAAGAATGGTCTTTCATACAGTCTTCAGCATAGCAGTATCACATCAGCTTCATCTTGTTTAGCCCGGAGGAGATTTATTAGCTGTGAATTCCCAAAGGCAATTCCCTATGAGGCAGAAGGACCATATACAGAAACAGAAAAGATTGGACTGGTGTGATTTCTCCACCTCAATAACCAATGAATGTGCCTGGAGGTGAGCAGAGAGAGGCAGTAGAGGATGTGAGTATCAGATTGCTTAATGGCCAAGCTAATTATGAGAGGCATGAGTCACTGAGTCATTCAGGCTCTGCACATCTCCACCACCCAACTGGGATCATCTCACCCAGTCTGACCCAGGCAAAAAGGAAATAACATCTACAAGTGCTCCTCTGTGGCAACTAGCGAAATCGTGCTTCTGCAGAATGAAATTGCTGCTTCACACTGACAAATGAAGAGCTTAGCCTGTGTAAATGAGGGACAGGAAGTGGTTTGCACATGGTCACAGGCATGCTGGGGGGGAGCTACAGGACCCTAATATGGGCAGGACTGGCAGGGGGCAGCCCAAGGAGGTGTATGCAGGGACAGGAGCACTGTCAGAAGAGGGGCCCTTCCTTTTCTGTTTGCTAACATTAAAACAGGTACTTCTGGATATATAGAGGAAAGAAAAGGTTGGGAGGACAGATGGCTTCTTTCAGCATTGATAACTTTAAAACCCCTTGCTAATAAATCATATAGTGCACCCACTTTTTCCCCAAAGTTCAGTGCACTGCTGAAACTGTGTAAATCCAGTTCTTCACAATTCTACTTTGCAGTCTCTTCTTTGGGCCACTCATCTGGTATTTAAAAATACAATAATTAAAAAAAAAATTAAGTCAAGCCTTATTAGACGGTTATGTATGTAGTATAGTACTGGGGGGGGGGAGGGGGAGGGAAGAAAAATAAGATGCCTTCTTTACTTGCTCTGAATTTCCTTAGAACCAGAAAAACACCAACTTCTGAGTTGAGCACCCAGCATTCTGATATCTGAACAATTTAACGCAGTGGTTTGTACATTATAATGAATCGCACATCTTCAGTCACATATGCTTTTGTCCTGTTATTACCATTATATTTGTCTTGTTGCATTCCTCAGGAAACTAGTGGCACCAAAACAAGTATGCTATTCAAATCTTGTTTTCTTTTCACTTCAGCTTAGATTTTCAGTGCTTAGATTGAGCTAATTCAATTTACAGGCTCATTAATCAGACTGAAAAGGAAAGGCGGAGACATTGTCTCCACAGGAATCGTCAATGCCAAAACAGTCCCTGGGTTTTATAGCCTCAGGAATTCCTGGCACAGCATCCATCTGCTTTCTCTCACCTGAAATCCAAAATAAGATCCAACAGGTAGGGATAGTGGCAAAGAAACCAATAGCAAAATTGTAATGCTTTCTTCTCCAGTAGATATTAAATTGTATGTGAATTTATCTATAGGCTTCCTGGTGGGATCTCTACAAAGAGATCAGAATTTCATTTTACTTGTGCTTTTTTTTTTTTTTTTTTTTTTTTTTAATTTAAATTATAACTGTTTGGAAATAAAAGTAAATGTTTATTTCTATCTATAACTGTCTCTACCTTTATCTCTGCCAGGACTGAGGGGCAGTAACAGCATTCAGCACTGTGATAGCAGCAGGTATCCATGTCCAAGCATGGAGACAGCTGTGTACAGTGCATCCACCAGAGCCTTTCTGTGCATTCAGCACACAATGTTATTATTAACCATGTGGCGGTATCACCTTTTAGTTACAAGATTATTCACGTGAATGTGAGATTCTTTAATCTATAAATTGTTTTCCTATTTAGAAGATCTTATGGTTTGATTTGACTTTCTGTAGCTGTTTTCTATTTCTTATTTCTTTCCTCCATGGAGTTGAGAAGAATGCTGAATTACAGCAGTTCCCAAAGGATGAATCCTTCAGCTGAGCACTCGTATATAAATGACTTTTATTTCCTTTGTGGTCTGTATTCACCAGAGGTAAATTCAAATACATGCACACTTTATTACATTCTTACATTTGAACAACGTATTCATAAATGCAAGATTTCAAATCAAGTCTTTGCCAAGGTTCAGTGACAATTTAAATAAGCTCAGAGGATTTCAGACCAGTCTGACATCAAGCCCAAGATACTGACTGCACTGCTGTATAATTCATTTAGAAGTTCACCTATAGTCTCCAGTTAATAACACAAAGGCACACTCTTCTGAACATAAATAGTGGCCTTTATGCCAGGCAGCTAAATGCCTAGTGACTAAATGTCACATCTTTGAATGCAAAGATATTTCATTGTCCAGAACCATTCCTGGAACACTGAGCAGCATAATGATCCCTGATAAAACAGGCACCTCGGATGGCTGATACCACAGAGAATTTTCGTAGTCATGCACAAATTCTAGAATTCCATTATAAGGTAATCTCCAAAGACCTGCATTTGTTGGGTTCAAAATGCCTTTTCTACTGTTCTGCTATCATTTCTTCTTCAGGACAGATAATATGTGATATTTCCTCCACAATTTTTTCTGCATCTTATATTTTTGGGGGCAGAATATTTTCTTTATTTTCAGCAACAAAACCTGGATAAGAGTGATAGCTGGGCAGGTGAGCTTTCCTTCTAAATAAGTGAGACACAGATATAAGATTTTTATTTTATTTTTTTTAAGCACATCCAAGAGAATCACTTAGATCTCAGTCATTAACCGTACTCCCTAAACATTCAAAAATTCATGATTCAGGGTCTCTAAAATCTTTATAGTGGGTAATTATTTTACTATTTGAACATGTGTACACTTCTTTTCCTCTCTGATCTTGACCCTGTTATTGCATCCTTTGATGTTTTCCAACCTTGCCCTGAATCAACATGGAGAGAAATCTCATTTTTCATAGAAGCTGAAATCTTCGTGCAGTTCTTTTATATTAGTAGTTGTGCCCAGGACCATGTCCAGTCATGTTTTAAATATCTCCACATTTTTTACACTCCTTTGCTTAAGAACACCAATCATTGTAACACTCAGAGAAAATGTGCAAATATGCAAGAGTTGCTGAGCCTGTTGATCAGGGGCATTGCACTGAGGGGCATACAACACTTGTCCTCTGTCTTGAGAATATGCAATACATCTGGTTACACAAGCTGGTGACTAAATCTTTTACCAGTTATGCGCTTTAGTAAGAAGAGATGCCAAAATCTCATGTCTGTTAATTCAGCAGCCACTTGATTACAAGGATTTCTATTGACAGTTTTCACTGTATTCCTGTTACAGTAGTATGTGTCTTGCTAATATTTTGTAAAATAATTTAATATTTCTGTGAGATGAGTGTTTTCCACCAGTCATCCCCTTTGCCTACTCCTTGTTAGAGCTACCAAAGCCAGCCAAAAAGTCAGTACTTGAAGCATTTAGGCTTTGAGTGATCTTAAAAGACATTGGATACTGCAGCACCTATAGTCTGCAGGGGCTTAATTATCCTACCTGGCATTTTAATGACAGCAATTTTATATTTCATTATGGATCAGTTCAATACAGATCATTCTCAGAAGGATTCTCATGCTGCCTGATACAGCGGCAGATGGGATTTATGAAGTGGTTATAAATACAATATGGATGTCCACAGGCAAGAGCAGAAACACTCTGATCTTCAGTAAAGCAACCACATATGCTGTGCCTTGCCCTAGACCTAAAATAATGTTGAGGCTCTTGATTCCTACTGAGAGAAGTAAGTCTCATTGATAGGAGTCAGAGTATTTCAAAGCCAATAAGTCTGGGATTGCATACGGCATTGGCTAGAAATGGTGCCTGCTGTTAACTTTCAAATCACCATCCCATTCTTTCTTGATGAAAGAAATTGAACTTTAGCCCTCCTACCAAATTTTACTTTTGCAGTTTCAATCCTCTTCTCCTTTAAAAATATCAGCAGCCTACCAGATTAAAGTACACAGAGAAGAGAAGGCCAAGTGGCAGAAGGAGGCCTTTTCTACTCGCTCCCTCAGGCAGCTTGACACTGAAGTCAAGGGGTTGCATACAGGGTGCAGTACAGAAGTGAGTTACCATTTACATGAATAAATAGGATAAGATTCATGTCAGGAATTCTAAGAGTATTTTTTTGAACTTAATATATTAATTTTTAACAACTATCAATCTGTCAAATTTGTAGCAAAAAAAAAAACTATGCAAATAATCAAATAATGCCTTTCTAAGTTTTTATTAGCTCTGTGTTACCATAATTTGCCCATTTAATTCAGATTCATTACTTTTCTGAGATCTATAAATTTTCTGATACCCATATACTCTCTGGATGTCACTTTTCATGTAAACTAAACCCATGATTATAGAGAATATTTTAAGAAAACATTAAAGTTGAAAAAGATTACAAATTGGTGTATCTCTGATTACACTTCTATTCATTCATTGCATAATATGATGTGCACGAAAATGAACCACAATAAATGTTTTCAGACTTACGAAATTTGGAATATAGTCAGTTGATATAGTTTACAAAAAAGCCATGATCATATTACTGAAAATACATATGTACTGTAAAATTCAATGATGCCAGTGATCCTTTAGAGCATGTGGTATTAACATACTTCATGTGTATATCACAACTTCTTTGGCTTTTGTTCAAATATTTGACAAAATATTTGCATATATGTTAGTGCTGCTGACTTAGTACCATATTTGCTGTCCTTGCACCTCTCTTTCTCTGTCAAATCTCATCCAACTTAAAAATTTTCCTCTAGCTTTTGGATAACGCTGACTAGAAAATAAATGAGAAAGATTAACTATACATGAAATTAAAGGAAATTATTATGTAAATGATTCTATTAGGAGAAAACATTTTGTAATAACCAGTTTTCTAAATACCTTTTGATTCAATTCAACATTGATAGCAAATGGAGTAGTCAGCATGGAACCATTTGCGTATTGAGCAAAGCTCCCTCAGTATTAATTCTGATTTTTTTTAAAAAACTTTTCTATTTCTCTGAGCCACTGCTGGTTTTGCTTCCTCTCCTAGCCTCCTCACTTCGCTCACTTTCCTTCTCTGCTCGTTCCTTGGTGGATTTTATACTAGTTGTTCTTTTATAGCAAAATAAAAAAAAGTTTTCTAGCTTGTAGTCTTTCAGTGATTGTTGTGTTCAGTAAAGTTCTTGTTTGTTAACTGCATATAAAAAGTACTGAGTTCCTGTGACTGGAACAAAGTAGATCACAGACTTACTGTTTCCTAACGTATTTTCAAACTATGTAGTCTGCTATTTCATGACCAATGGATTGTGTAACGCAAATAAGTGATTTCATACCTCTCTAATTCCATAATGATATAGTTTTATTATACTAGAATTATATACTCAAACTGACTGCCCAGATGAATGTGTTATCTTGAGAAACACAGCTATTCCTGAAGTGAATTTACTGATATTTTAACAGTGTTTTCTTTTGCAGTTTGTTGACTTAAGGAAGAAATCTGCCTCCAGTGTTTCCAAGATGCCACTACTTATGGGGAAGAAGCACTGTATTTCATTTGATCAGGGCTTTTTCATTGTTATTTCCTTTGCTGGAATTAAGCAAGGACCAAAATTTATGGAGAGATAAGAAATTACAGGGTCTTTTCAAATTGTTTTTTTGAACTGAAGTAATGACTGCAATTCATACTGTTTAAATATTTAAAAGAGAAGTTAGTTTAATCAGTCTAACAATGCAGACAGGCATATTTGTACCTAGAGCCAACACTGAAAATCGCAGTTGGTATTTATGTCTTTGCTAATTTGTTTTCCTTTGGACATTGTTACTTCATAGGTCTAATTCACCCCACAAGCAGCAGTTCTGAAACATAATTGTTGTAAAACTGAAGCAATTAAGTATTTACTGATTACGTAATATATTTCAAAGAAAATAGTTACCTAATCATTAATATAATTAAGCTAATAAGCATTTTACTACTACTGATTTAGTTATGATTTTGCATAATTGTTGCCTACAGTTATAAAGCTGTTAGTTATCACTCTTCTGTAGATTTCTATAAATTTAATACACTGACTATTTCTTTTACCTTTTCCTTCCCTAGGCTGCAAGTTCATCAGTCTTGTCCATTCCTTTTGGATACAAACCTGAAAGTAAATTCAGCGTTTTGCCAGGGAGCTCTATATGGCATCCCAGTGGGTGGATCATCCCAGTTCACCAGTCATCTTCACTACTGTAGATGTCTACACTACCTGTATCAGAAGAGTTACACTCCTTTTTGTTTCTAAACTGATTTTATACCTTATTCTCAATTTACTCTATTTCCAGACCCTTCTTTTTGTCATTCTTGCACTTCATTTTCTCTGTTAGAACTTTTTTCTGTGAGCCAGAGATGGACAAGATAATTTGGTTGAAGGCACATTTGACTCCTCTTCAGCTTGGAGGGTAGTGAACTTGTTCTGTAGCTGTAAGCCTTAGGCTGGGCCAGAGCCTTCCTCTTGCTGCCAGAAGTAACCAGCTTCCATCCTTCCCCTCTCCATAGGTTGCACTTACCTTAATTTCATGGGTGGATATGGCTTTCTTCACTTGGAGTTCCTGATGATCTTGGATCTCGTCCCCGGGAGGTCCACAGGCTCCTAATCCAGAATGCACAGGCTGCTGAGCAAGTTGTCCCCTCTATTGTTTGTCTCTGTTTGTTGAACTTGTAGGATTACCCTTAAGAGTGATTACTGAAACCCAACCTGCTACCCAAAGGATTTTTCCTAGCACCAAAAACATCTTGCCTTGTAATTTTTTTGTTGTTTCTTTTTCCCCCAGTGGTAAAATTTATAGTTTATTTATATTCACTATAGAATATCAAAACCTGGAATTGATCTATTTATTTTTCTCTTGGACAGTATAACAAAAGATTTTGCAGAAACCTGACTAACCTATTGATCTCTGAAAAAGAAAACAGCGACAGGAATACAAGAAAGCCATGTCTGTAAGACAGAGTAGCCTTAGGCTTTGCTGTCCTTAAGCTTTGCAGTGTTTTTTTTTTTTATTTTTTTAACCCAAATTATTTATGGAGCATCCTGTATGTCAAGCTTAAAGTCCTATGTTCATCAATATTGCCTTTCTGTAGGCTGTCCCCATTAATCACAAAGTGGTGATTTTCTAGTGCAAAGTGAAACCTAGGGTGTTGACAACGCTTAAAATTTCTCTTACAGCTTATTTGTAGTGCAAACAGCATCAGACATTTTTCTATTCACCACATCTAAGGGTTAACCATGATACAAAATACAAAAATTTCTGGTGTACAGCAGAAGCAGCATTTGCACTTAATGTGTCCAGCAGCAGAGGTTTTTTTTTAAACACTTATGTTTGCAGTTCACTCATTAGGATCTTTGCACAGATGGGAGAGAATTAAACAATAGTCTGAAGAATGTAAATATGCTGAGGGCAAACAGAAACCTGTGGAGACCTATAAAAGGAAATCACTGCATTCTCATTCTTCATTTTATCAATGTTTTGTTTACTATGCAAACATAGGAGAGGCAGAGGTGATAGGGCATTTGCTCAGGAATTATTCATCACCATCTGGCATCTTGAAGTAATTAGTCTGCACTGTACCTCCTTTAGAAACCATAGCAACTCTACAATAACTTAATTGCATTCTCTGATTACAGCATAATAAATAATAAGCACCACTGATGTAATATACTAATTAGTGCATTCTTAACTGTCCAACTACTGTATACAAATGCACTGTCTGTAATTGGTTTCTTGATAAAAAGAAGTGCCTGCAAAACAGAAAAAATATTCAAAAAGAGCATAATTTTGAATGACATCAGTCCTGGATGAAATCATGGAAAAGGTAGTGTGAGATTCACCTAATTAAATGTTGTAGAAATCTAATTATCAGTCAACATGGCTTTATGGGAAATTAATAAGTTTTGTCAAGCAAGTCTAATTGCATCCTTTAGGAGTGTAAGTTTTGTTGGTTAAAGTAACTAAGCCAATATAATTCTCACAGTTCTGTAAGGTATTTGACATACTGTAACGTGGCAAAGGATAACTACAAATCAGAATTACTGTATAAAATTTATTGTAAAAAAGATTAGGAAACAGCTAACAAATCTTATGAAACAACAAAACTCACCAAACAAATAATTAAAAAAATAAATAAATCCTGAACAGTCACAGTTTTCACACAGTCAAAGGTAGGTATTCACATCTAGAAACAATAAATCTGAACTATTCAATCAGGCTAGATGAGTTAGAAAACAGCAAATCTGGAAAATGTTTCTGAGTAATCCTAGGTTCAGGAATTCATCTCATTTGCTGGAAGATTAATACATGCTATGGAATCTGGTACTGATAAACCTAGTGTTAAGGAATGATAATAAAATTCAGGTGAAAGCTTGCCTGCAGGGAAAGAATGATTCAAGACAGGAAGACATGCTCTACAGCAGGAAAATATGGATGATCTGCCTCGCTGGCCAGAATAACAGCGTTTCCTAAACTAGCTCTTCAAATTCATATAACTGCACAATGCAAAACAAGCCCAGTTGAGAGGCAAGGGTTATTTTCTCCCTGTGTCTTCCTATTCATGGCTTGTGCAAGAAATTCAGCAGAAGGTTGCCCTACAAAATGAGCATATGCCAGTTTGCTCAAAGATAGCCGAGGGAGCACTAAAAAGGTGCAGCATCACATTATTTTAACTTGACAGTACTCTGTTGAAAATAAGATTGGGAGGTAGCTTGCTAAAAGACACCATGGGATATGAGTAACTGAAGCCCAATGGTCATTTAGGCCCTAAAATCAAGATGAAGACCTCTCAGGAGGGGTTGGTATCAGTACAGGAGGAGATAAAAGAAACAATGTCCTGTGATGCATGTGGTATGTCAAAAGAAAGGAATCCAAACAGAGAAGATGGATCTCTGATTTCATAAAAACTTAGTCTCCTTATTACCAGCCTGTAATTGCCACCATTATATCATCATTCTGTGGGAAAAAAAGGACAGCGTGGTCAGTGAATCCTGGAACAGCACAAAAGCTGAAATTGTTCTGTTCTCATTGAGTATTAATTTAAGATTTTCAGACATTTCAAAATCATATATCAGTTAGTAATGTTGTAAACAGCAAAATCTGAATTCTTCAATAATGGCAAGCTGAATTTTGAAATTTGTAGAAGAAATTTATCCAGCAAAGCATTATTTCTTAATACGAAATTTTCTTAAATGAAAATGCCATTGCCTTGCTTTAAGAATGCCAAGACAAAGCTTTCTTCACTGACAACTATATTAATTTTGTAAAACAACAGTACAAAGCATCATATTTATACTTCTCTTATCCTCTCAAGGCCTGTTGACAATATTATTTTTCACCCACTGTTTCTTTCATAATTCAAATATGACTGCATTGTTTTCCCAACACCCTTAGAAGGAATGCACTCATGAAATTCAGTACAAGTTAAATATTCAAAGTGGTGGCTGAAATCATTTGTAACTTTGTCATCATAATACCCATTTCCATGCTTCCTGAGGCCTAAGCTGGGCCTCAATCCCTTACAACAGCTCTAGCATACTTCTCAGACTGTAAAAAGAATGTTACAAACAGATTTAGAAGAAAGATAGTAAAAATACTATCGTATCCAGTAAAGAAAAAAAAATTGTGGTTCAAAAATGTAATGATATATAAAAATGTATTGACAAATTAAAAAAAAAATAGCCAAATATATACACAGGGCTTTCAGATAGAGCAAATAATTATGTACAAGATAATCAGTCATTATGCTCACGTCCATCATGATTCATATTTGACTCATGTGATAAGTGAAATTAATTCTAGTTACAGGCATAAGCACAACTACTTTTTCCTATAGGAAGCTACAAGTTGTTTTGACTGAGCATTAGCACTGTACCAGATGATCATTCCCAAAAACCTGGGGAAAAGCGATCACCTATAAGCCCTAATTCCATGCTGAATTCAACTCCACTGGCACCCACTGAAAGATGCAGGAAAGTTATCAAGCAATTTCTTGCCATTCTTTGGTAGCCAATCCTCCCTGTAGATATCTGTCAGAGCATTTCTGTGCTACTGAATTCAGCTTTGGAATTGATGTAGGTCTCTGGAAGCCCTCCTGCCCTTGTGGTAGTGATGCAATACATACCTTCTGCCACAGGAGGGTATGTGTCCCAGAAAATAAACAGGAAGGAGTGACTACCGAATCACACTCTCTCTTCATCAACTCTTTTGATTAGGGTGTGCATAGTGGAACTAAAATCCTGGAGTATTGCATTAAACCAGCAATATCTGAGGCCCCCCAGCTCTGTGTTAGCAGCACACACAGACACATCACAGCACTGGAGTTCCTAGGTTAAAACAATTTCTTGTTTTGACAAGGTGACCGTGATTATTTGATAATCTCAAGCAAACGCTGAGACCACAGCTCTACATTTACTTCTGAGAAAAGCAGTTTGATGCAAATGCAACCATTTCATGCAATCAAGTTGGAAGAAATTTGCTAAATTTGTATTTAACTTTGCAAATATTGAACAAGCTAAAGGGCTGCTATTACCTGCAGTTCAACCAGTTTGAGCTCAGAGTTAAGGAACTCACTTCCCCATATATGCTACAGATCTGTGTATCTAACATTAGAATTCAATACTGTATGTATTTTTTACCAGTTCCCTTGTATAAGAATTCATCATTTTTCATTTTCAGATAGACTGGGAGCTAAGCACAAAAATAACAGTAGCTATGTCTATGTAACATGTGGAGTGGGAGGAAAAGGGGACTGAAACAATTTCAGAATTAATAATGACGTGCTATTTTAAGCACTGCTACTTTATACTGATTTCAGAGAATGTTCAAAATTGTTTAAATACTTTGTCAGATGAGCGATGCAGAAAGTAGCTCATGTTCTATACAGGAGGAAAGGACATTGCTCCATTTCCCTTTCTCCTTTTCCAATTCTCTTCCTTTCTTCCTTCTTCTCCCATTAGAAATGGGACACTTGCATTGTCATATGAAAGTTACAAACTCAATAGCACTAATTTAATAGCCAGCATTCTGGTAATCACCTGAACAGCCAGCTATGACTTGGTTCTTACAAAACATTTCTGGTTACGTGCCAAGTACTGTAACTCTTCCAGATTAAGTCCAGCCTGAATAGTTCAATGGATCTCACCCTTATGTATTCTAAGCAAGAAACTTAAGCATCTTGACTTAGCAGCCATCATCAGTCACTACACAGAAATAATTTCAGATCATTTACTGCTTAGACAGATTGAGGTCTCCCCTGATGACTCCCGTTAATCAACAGCATCAGTTAGGTAAATTCAGCATTGTGTCCAAGAACATATAGATAGGTGCTAGTTTACCCTGGCTCAGATATTTCTAGGCAGCTTGTAAACAGATTTAGAATATCTGAAGAATCAGATATTCATTCTCTCTGTCTTTCTGGCCTAGATAAGACATATCAACTAACAAACCAACCCTATTTGTTCCTTTATGGTGTGACGCAACAGATATCATAGCAAGTGCTATTGGGAAATGCTAAAATAGACAAAAGTGGGCTTCTGATTGCCTTTCTGTTGGTCAAAAGTAAATACAAGGAACTGCAGCTACCACCATGAACAATAAAGCAAGAACATATCAGTGATCTCATTTCTAGTTATCAACATATCTCTTTCTCTCTGGTTTGGGTTTAAGCACATTGCCAAAGAGAAAGGCCTTGAGCTTTGTTTATGCAGACTGCTAATTCTGTGTCCTCTTAGCAGTCAGACAGTAAAGGCTGTGAACAGTATTTTTTTCTGTTAATTATCTAATTAAAAATAATGGCCCTGTAATTCCTGCGATGTATGCAGCCACATAGCTGTCACAATCTGATAGTGCCATTTGCTAATCACTGATCCCTCTTCATGAGTTGCTGCTATGATACCATGTAGCTGACAATGACAGAAGCAGCACATGGCAGAGAAAACACCTATTTTGAGCAAGCTTAGTTTTGTCCCACCATCTTTCAGATATTTCTTTTCATCTGAAATAGAAAAATTCAACTTTGAAATAAGGTTCCTTTTAAAAATTAACTGGAAATTCTAAGGAACTATCTATCTATCTATCCTGTCCTCCCCAGCTTTCAGCCCTAAGTCATGCTTGCTGAGGTTCTGCTATAGCCACAGAGGGAATGTGCTGCATTTCTCACAGGCTCACTTGATGCCTTGTGCCTCCATGCAGAGCCAGGCATTGTGCAGACTGCTGGTTGCCCTGCTGTAGGCCGGTGAGAACTTTCCGCCAGAGCACATTTCAGGGCTTCTCTCTAATCCCTGATTTTGCTAGACTAAAATCACAAGTAATTTCCACAGCCCCATTAGGCAAGGTATTTTAGAAAGTACTGACAACCTATGTTGTAATAATGAGGTCTTTCATCAGGAAAGTCTATGAATAATTAATTCTAATTAAGTAGCTGATATACACAGTAAATCATTCATTAGTACTTATGTCCCGCACATTACTGGCTGCAATAATTTTTGTTAGTGTAAATGCTGAGTAAGAGAGTATAATCAATGAAAACATTAATAAAGGTTTGAATCACTGCTAGGAAACAAATTGGAAAATTTCTTCTCTGCCTTTGTTTTCCTTACTTGCTCTTGCAGTATTAGGCAGTAGTTGTCCTTGGCCAATGACTCACTCTACTGCAGTGTTAGCTGAAAAATAGTGAGGCAGTAGGTACAACAGTAGAAAACATAAAGCAAAGAGGAAAAATGATGGGCTATAATCAGAAAGTGACTGGCTTTCTGTTAAGAAAAAGGAAGAGAAGAAAAATGAAGATGGTAAGCCAAAGATAATGAACACAGAAAGCTTATTTGGTGAGCTTTACATTCCATGGACTGTCATCATACCTACTGCTCAAAATTTTAGATTTATGAAGGTGCACATTGTGCCTAACTCTGGGATTAGGTACCCCTTGTTGTTCAGGTTCTATTGTTAAATTCTGTAAATTGTTGTATAGATGTGAAAACTAATGGCAAAGTCATTGTAATAAATATGGTTGTGATTACATATAGAATCACAATGCAAGAAACTATATAAATTCACATAGGATTCATGTTAACTCAAAGCCTGAACATATGGTATCTATTTCAAATGGACAATGTTCTCCTTCGAGCCAAATACTCACACCCTGCAGAAGAAAGAGAACCAAGCAAATGCTAGCAGTAATCAGAGGTGAGGAGATTTTCTGTGGAGAAGCCGAGGATGGGCATCCCATCTCTTTGATGAGTGCTGAGACATTAAACAGACTGACTCACAATCCATGCAGTAAAACACTGTTGAAGTTTTTGTCTTTGAATTCTGTTGCTTTCACAGCACTCATCTTAATTTTTCTCGTGAAAGAGAAACATAATCTAACTCCAGGAAGGAAAGCTTTATTGAGATTCCCCACATGTCCTGAGACTCCACATAAAGACATGAGAGACAGCAAACTTTTGCAGTAGCTCAGCCCTTTAGGATTCAATTAAGGATTCAAGTCTTTATGTGCTTGGTATATGAGATAATAAAAAGAATCATTCAGTGTCGCATTCAGCGTGAATGAAACGGAGAAAATATAAGTTAGGCTGTCCAATATAGTTTTTAGAGAAGAGGCGTAATTACAAAAGGCAGTACAAGCAAAAGTAAGAAGTAATGAAAAAATCAAGATCACTAAGGATTTAAAAGAATGTAAATTGCCAAGTCTGCAAAGAAAAATAAGAAAAAAAATTGATGCCTGTGAAGAAAAGAAATATATGAATGTTGTAGGACAAATATAGAAGTATTTCCTCAAAAAATTTCCTTTTTTTTTTTTTTTTTTTTTTTTTCATGTTAAGGTTTTTATTATAGCAGTAAAAAAATTGGCAATTTAAGTGGATGCCTAGCAAGAAGCCAGAATTTAAAAACTGTAATGCAAATAAAACAAAAAAGCAAGCCTATAAACAAAGACTCTGATTTAATGACATTGTTTCTCCATGAGGATACTCACTGATGCTGTACTTCTGCAGCACTGCAGTATCCAGCACCACAGGAGACACTGAACATTCTGTAGTTATGTTTTTCCACTACCGTGAATTGTACAAATTGTCAGACACATAAATTCTTATTTGGAGAAGGAAATAAAAACCTAAATTGTATGCAAGGGCCTCTTGCTCAGACCTATAAGCACAGCTTTGGTCATTATGGGAAATACTGTTGAATGCAAGAAAGTATATGATGCTTGCATCTGTCTTTGTAGAATCAAGGCTGAAAGTTGTCATAAATGTGGAATAAAAAAGATTTGTCTGACAGCTGGAAGAAATGATAAGTCCTGCAGCGTGCTTCTCTGGTGTGAAATTGTAATAAACAACAGTACCTTTCTTTCCTTCCCTCCCTTTTAATGCATATACCCTTTGCCATCACAAATTATAAGCCACCACAAATTCCAAGATAATTTTTTAAATTTTCAAATGTGCTCAAACACCATGAAGGTTATCAGTTATCTGCAATACCCAGGCATAGCTCAAGGTGGAACTCTTTTATTTTCCTTCCTCTTGACAGGAAAAAAATAGCAATAGTGATATATTTTTGGTATTATGAATAAAAATATTGATGTCCATCTATTCTTCAAATTCCTCAATAATATGTGCTTAAACTGCAAAGCAATCTATTTCCCAAGGGGCAGAAAGTAAGTCCAGGGGAAATGGATAAAGCACCATCTTGATTTTTTTCTCTGTCTTACTTAATAAAAGCAGTTTAATCTGTTTTGAGAACAAGTGGAATGATCCAGATTTTTATATATATATATATATATATAAGAAAAAAAAAATAGGAAAACTCTGATCCAAATCCATAGCAATGTGTGGAAATTATCTTACCAGTGCACTGAATATTGAATTCCATTATCTTCATGTGTGAGCCAGAGTAATCTTTGTTTAGTTCTCTTGACATCAGCTTGCTGGCTAGAATGTATTATTTTACCTTTGAGAGATTCTGCAATATTTTCTTAAAGTCTTAATTAGTAGAAGGCAGAATGGTGTCACTATGACAGAGCTGAAGAAGCACTTGCATTCCAGTAAAACCATACTCTTCTCACCTTGTCATGGAAAAAAGACACCTATGCTAATAAAATCCAAGCTACAATCTACCTGGCAGTGTGTAGAGAGCCTTCTTCCATGAGGTGTTTGATAAAGGGCATAAAGGGAACCTTTCCCCTTAGGATGCCAAGTCCAACTTGATATTATTCACATGGGAAAGCAGGAGGGATCTTGGTAGCATGTTCCTAGTTACCAGATCATTTCTGCAAGAGAGAATTGTCAATTTTTTTGTTGACATTAAATGATGACATAGAGCAAAGTACTCTGGAAAGATTTCTCAGAATTAATGCAGGGTTATAAAGAAATAATAGAGAAACAAGAAAACTTCTCATATTGAAGGCAATGATCTGATTAATTCCTCAGACATTTTCCCAAAATAGATTCTTATTTTCCAACATAAAATAGGAGTATTATATATGTTCTGGAGATTTATTCAAAGCAGATGTGTTTATTTATGAAATTAAATTTATTTATCTATTTATTTATTATCTGGGCCCTGATTTAGAAGATATAAATACTACTGACACACATTCAGAAAAAACATTTTAAGTGTGATAGCCTCTTCCATAGTAACATTCCAGAGTTCCAGACATTCTGAGCTTCAACCTGTAGAAAAGAAGTCAATGTATTGGAATTAAATTTGTGACATCAGAAATCTCTCCTATTTTCCTTCCTTTCGAAGAATGTGGTGAGATTTATTTGTTGTTCAAGGCAATTCTACTTACTTCAGTCACAATTGGAAAGCAATGCTTCTTGCCGCTTTGTAACAGAGATGGTGAAGATATTGTATTTATTTCTTGTGGAAAGTTTCTTGCTTTATAAAGCAAAAATTAGAAAATTCCTGAAGAATACTTCATCTTCGCTACTAGGAAGAAAGAAAGGCATAGAGTCAATACGGAAGTGGTGGGAATACACAAGGAGACCCTCATTAGCTGAACACTATAGATATCCATATGCCAAATTTATGGGAGAGTGGCTTTGCCCCATTCACCTAGCCCTGTTTCCCGAACTCTCCTGGCTGACAAGGAATGTGTGTGAAATTTTCTTGGTTTGTTACCCTCAAGCTGGATTATTTTCTTTTTCTGACGTATTGCTTTGATTACCACCAATAAAAAATCTTCAGAGATGTCTCTCACTGCAGGTCTGAGACCTAAGGAAATGGCTTATACAAATTTCTCACAGTAAAGATTGATGGTAGAAAATAGCCAACAAGATTTAAACCAGTGATTAAATCTTCAAGAAAGGCACCTCCGTAATTTCATATTTGAACACATAAAGCAACAGGTTTTGGTTGTATACCCTTTTGCTGAAAACTAGATTGCTTTTGGCCAGTCTTGTACTTCTCATTCTCGTGAATATAAGAAGATTTTTATTGTTGTCTTTTATGTCTCTGTGGTTTAATATGGGTAATGAATATAAATAAAACACCAACATCTAGTACAAGAAGAAGTTACAAGCTATTAAATACATCAAAACTTTCTAAAGTGCTTTATTGAATTTTAATGAATTAAAACTTCCACATGTCTGTAGTTACAAATGTAGGTTTTAAATGAACCAAGACAGAGTCTGCCAAAATGCTAATCAGCATGACAGGCAATACACAGAAGTAAAAAAAAAACAAAAACAAAAAAAAAAACCACATTTTTCTTGCACGAATCCATAGTTTTAAGTGGTACATCGAATATATCTCATGAAATCTGTATGAATACATGAAAATGAGCTAAAATATTGTAGTGAAAATGCTAAGTTGTGGCTTGAAGCAGCAATTGAGTACCTGGTAGGAAAGTGGGGCCAATCCAGGGGAGCTCAGGTGCATGCAGTGTACCTGAGTGGCCGGAGCTGGTGAAGGCAGGATCCACCCCTTCCCAGACCTCATTTAAGGGTTGGCAGTAGAGGAAGGTCTCCTGCTGTAGATCCCAGTCTACCTGAGACCTTCTAATGGTAAGCAAATTTTCTTCTTCTGTTTTTGTGTCCACAGCTGCTGTGTTTGGGCTTGTCCTCATTTGCTGCAGTCAAAGACTTTGCCACTCCACTGTTATTACTATACTTTCCATCACCTTATGATATTACAGATATACAGAGTAAATCATGTGCAGGTGTATCTTCTGTTATCCAATTGCAATGTGCATGTAAATTATGAAAGTTAAGCTAAGAAAAATAAGAAGTTTCCTTCTTAATTTAATAATAACGTGGACTCCTATTTCTTGAAAATAAACCCTTTCAACATGGAGTTTGTTAATCATGTAATTATTTATAATTTAAATCTTCCTAATTTAAAATGTTAACATGATTGTTCATGTTGGGCTAACAGACTGCAGAATGGAAACTGGAGCTCAGAGGCAATCTCTGGTTTTATGAGCAAAACCACTACAGAATATAAGACTATAATTTTTAATGGAATTTCTTACTATGTGCTATTCAATATTTGCTTAGCTTTGGATCCACAAGTAAGTGGGTATCTTTATTGGGTTAAATTCATATTCTGTATATTAAAGCAGAAGACATGAATGTTACTTTTAAATTAAAGATGTGTTTCTAACTTACAATCACTAATCCTATCCTCATGGAAGCAGTTTGCAATTCCTGTTTACCACTCTCACATTTTAAGCCAAAGTCACAATTAATCAAAATTGCAGTAGCAGTTTGTTGCAAGTCCTAGTGCTGCCAATATATTAACAACTCCATAAAAAATAAATAAGCCAATCAATGCTAATTTTGCAAAACCTCACCAGGTTTGTGAACTCTTGATGCACAATTACTTCACTTTAATTATTTCTCTTCTCCAGAGGTTAGAAGAATGTTTCAGTAATTTTACAATCAAGGGGAAGAAAGTTGATAATAACACATGACAAAACCATTCATTCCTTTTGCAAGGAAATTTGTGGGGTAATAATACAGTAGCTGTTGAACACATGATTTTGAAAAAGAAAGTATTTCAGAGGGAGAGAGAATACAGGCACCATTATCTTTATTGTAAAAGAGTAAATGGCACTCTATAAAATGTATCCATTTTATAGCGGTAGAAGTTTATGAACTTATAACCTACTCTGGTTTACACTGGAGCACTAAGATACCTCCCAGGTATTTCTGTACTGAAAGATTAGCTACATCCTAGAGAAATGAAGTTGATGTAGTATCTTAAAGAAGAAGAAAATGGCATTGGGGGTGGGAGGGGAATTGCTCTTTAAAAACTTAAAAACAGCTCTTTTTATGGTCAGAGGGCTGCAAATCCTCTAACCAGATAGTTGGGATCAAGCACTAACAAATGGAGGCCCAGGAATGCTCTTTTGCAATTCCCCAGAATCTGAAAAGTAGTAGAAAGAAATTATTTATGGAGTAAGAATTCTGCTTTTTGTATTTCCTTACTGATACAATGAACTGTGTGAACATCAATGCCTTATGCAGAGATAAATGTAGACTTTAATTAAAAGAAAGTTTGTGAAACTTGGCAGCTCTCTGAGATTTTGAGCAAGCTAGTATAACTAACTGTAAATACATCTAGTTAAAAAGATAATCAACTGGGCATGAAATTACACCCTATGAATATGAAATTAAGTATGAAACGTGAAATTCTCATGTACACATGATCAGATCGCTACATATATTTGACACACTTCAGATCTTTCTGAGGAGCTAATACACTACAAAACACAAGTTTTATATGATGTGATGAAATTATGCCAGAAAAAATAGATAATATTTAGCATTAACAATATAAAATATTTTGGGATACAGTTCTGGGTTATTTTCTTACGAGATATTTTTTTGTAAATTCTTTAAAAAAAAAAATTATCATAGAATTAATCCATATACACCCCGTGTATATTTGACTTTTATCTGCCAATACCCTATGAAACTTTATCTCCATTATAACAGTTTATGAAAATTACAGATATCTATGACACTCTTTAACACAATGCAGACGCATGCTTTCTCATATCTATAATAGGATTTCTGTATAAGTCAAACTTAAGCCTATTGCTTGCATATCTCTGGCTTAAGTTTCATGGTAAAATTGACACTTTACAATAAAGTAATGGGGAAGACAGGCCACAGATAATCTTGGCGTGATTTCAGAGAGGTGGCAGAAGCAAACATGGGGTTCTGGTTTTATTTTGCTTAAATTGAAGTAGAATTCTAAGTAAAATCCTTTGAGTCTTCAAAAGAGATAAACTTGATTTCTACTTAGAGTAAGGACAGGATATTAAAAACTGTGATAGCTTTGAGCATTTGAAAATGGTTGCAATATGATGTTCTATTCATCTTATAGTTCAGTGTTTTTATTGAGCTTGTTGAATTATTTCTATAAACTGAAAGCATAAGTGTTTTGAGCAAACAGAAGCTTTGTATCGAGATCACTTGATTGTGCTGACACATTAATTTCAGATTACCATACCATTTCTTGGATGACAATAAAAATTCTGAGTTTGCAATGTAAGTGAAAGTGTAGATGCAAAAACAAAGAAAAACACTGCAATCTTGAATAGAATCTGTTGTCATCTTTGCACCTACTTTCATTCTAGCAGTGAGACTTGCAGGACCAAGTCTCCCCTCTGCAGGAGAAATCCTTATAATAAATGAGATGAAGAGCAAGTAACGTGTGCCTGTTCAAATAAGAAAAAAAAAAAAAGTAAGAGAAACTGTTTGTGTATGTGTTTCACATAGAAGCACAAAATGAAGACGGTCTCCATCTGTACTACTTTAAATAATTTTTCTCCTGAGTATGTATCTTTTTCTACTGTTACTGTTTGGAGGATGTTCTAGAGATGAATTCTGAGTTCAAAAACAATTCAAAATTCAAAAACAGTTATGGTGTGTTTATCATTCAAGCCATTGTAAGGCTGGATAGACAAAGCTTTGGCCTGCTACTAAATTAAAGAGATTATTTTATGATAATCGTAGAAGGAAAGGATGATTCAAAGGCCTAAATTCAGACAAAAGGTGATTTCTCATAACAATAACCCATCAGTTCTTGAGCCACTGCTTCTCTCATTGGGTACTATGAAGAGAGATCTGTGAGATTTTTTTTTCTTCAAGAAAGCAAAGCCTCAATCATCTAACTTAGGGGCTTTGTTTCTTTGTTTCTCTAGGCAATAACCAGTTTTGTAGAAGTTCTTAACATTCTTAAGTGTGGAATAGAATGTAGTACAATAAAAATTTGTGCTAGTAACTGATATATACATTTTTTTATCATGTAGTTCATGAAAGATTTGTAGCACTTTTAACCTGACCATGTTTTCTTTGCCAGCAGCATTGCACTTCTGTTTTTCACTTGACCACATGTACAACATAGATATAACAGCAGGCAGCTTATTATCACCTCTGCAATGCTGCACACTCTCAACACAGCAGCAGCAGGTTGACAGCCCAGCCTGTCCCTTGTGCCAGGCAGTGCATGTACCTCAGAGAGCCCCCTTTCCTCTCCTGCCTTTTCCAGGCACAATCATCCACAGCAACTCAGTTATCAGGGCAATGAAATGCTGAATTCAGTAGCGTCAGGCAGCCTGGCACTGGCTCTACAAGAATACAATGGTAACATGAATGAGGATAGACATACCAAAGCAGGACCCACCCAAACAAAATGAAGGCATATCTTTTTGTCTTCAGTTGCCTCCTGGCCCTAAAGATCCTAGCTGTAAGGCTATCGAAGGTAAACCAGAAACACAGGTCTCATGCAACACTGCAGGCACAAAGGCAACATGGTGGCTACCCTGGAAAGAAGACAAGTTCTGGTCACTCATGTAGGTGTTCTGGAGCCATGAATAATACTGATGATACTGGCTGTGGCTTTGACTTTAAAGCACAGTTGTCCTGTTCATAGGTGCACTAGGATATGTCTTTTCATGAAGTTATCCTATTTTTCACAAGAATGCATATGAACAAAAAAAGAGGGTACTTTATAGCATACAGCATGAGCAAGATAGGGATGGATGGGAACATGATTTAGGAAAAGGCAGGATTGTAGGACCACAACATTCAACCTTTCTTCTAATGCAAATAAAGGTGTTAAACAAACTGCTGGTAAACAGATATTTTAACTAAATAACTCACTCCACTCCACTAGATATCTTTCTGGTTCTAGTTTTTAACTTTACATTCATTCCACATGATATTTCCCAGCATTACAGTTAGCTACATTTCCTTTACTGAATTACCTGCTTCATGGAAAGCTAATGCTCTCTCTTTCCTTTTATTTAATTTAAAAAAAAAAAAAAAAAAAAAAGTAATCATCATAAAGCACAAACCTTACTTCAGGCCAAATAAACATCATGCATGTCTCTAGCTGTATTACAGTATTTCTTCCTTCTTAGAGCACTGTGCTAATCACATTGCTTCACTGGCTTCCTGACTGTCTCCTTAGTGTGGATTCATCTAAAGTTACCTTCTATGGTATCTCTGGACTGCTTTACGTTTTATCACAGTCCTTTCTTTGTTGTCTACGTGTAGTGGGAGAAAGTTGTACAAGTATATCTATGTTATAGAGGATATGAGCCATAACAGAGAAGCGGAAAAGGAAATTATCATTTAAAATGAAACAAAACAACAGTTGGATATTCTACAGCAATGTGTTTTGTGTCTTGAAGTGAAAAAGCACAGCAGGTTTTTCTCATATGTTTTCAAGTTGTTCATCTTGATATCTTTACCTAGTAGGAGATTGCCTTAGAGAGTTATAGCCATTTTCCAGATGATTTCATCCTTTCGTACATTATTTTGTTCTAGAAGCAGTGAATCTTCTGTCTTTGCCACAAATTCAGATCCTTATCTCTTCGTTCCTCATGACTGCACTGTTTTCCAACCAGCTTTAACTATGCATTTTCATGATGATCATTCTTCATTTTCCTAGGCTCATTTGCTAGCAGACTGCATCTCAGGCTAACGAGAGAAAAACTGCCCAGTCAAAAGTACTAGTTAAAGGTGAATGCGTTCAGGAAAAAAAGAATCTTTGTGAAGATTCAACTAAACCTGTAAAAATTACACAAATTAAGAAAGAAAAAGCCCAGAAAAAGGAGGGTGGAAGAGAAAAATTAAATAAGGTCTCAAAATATAAACAGATAATGGGAGTCAACTTAAATCCCAAAAAGCTCAGTGACACATGCTGACATCACTTTTCTGGGAAAAGCACTAACTTTGTGTGAGGAAAAAAATATTTACCTTGTAAGGATCTTAAGCAGGCAGCAGTTGAGGGACAAAACCACAATGATAATTTGCAAGCTGATAATTGCAGGGTGAAAGCAATCCTGGAAAATCAAGTGACACTATCCCTGCTTATTTAGAGAAACAAAGCTTATGATTCACTGTATGAATTGTAGGAAACACAGACCAGAGCTCAACAATAAATCATACACATAGAAACACTGTGCAAATATGGAAAAGCGGACCTGGGGAATGAAGTGAGATAACAAATTATATGTAAGTGTTTCAGTAACGTTGCAAGCATTTAATAACAACAAAAGAAAAAAAAAAAAGGGAAGGATAGGAATGAAGATGCAAGTAACTTCCTTCCATGTTGCAAGGTCGACTTAACAGCCTGGTGTAACTGAAACTCTACCTATTGCAACTCAGTGAGCCCATGGCACATGCAGGGCCTGGAGACTGTCTAGATCAGGAGGAGATCATGCGTTGTGCAAGAAGGAACTGCAAGTATGAGACTGCTGATAAACATCCCTTCAATGCTCCCAAATATCTTTCCCCACATTCAGTATCTTGGCAGTATATTCCTGAAATCTTCACAAGGCTGGATTCTGCAACATAGTTATATGCATACCCGCACGTATACATGTAATTTTACATAAATACACATGGAGCATACATATATTTACATATATAATAGGCAATTGTTATGACTGGACAAAACCATGCAATACCTAGCTACCTGTCAATTTTAAGTCAGTGGAAGATCTGTTCAAAGGGTTCCATATAGGACAGAGATGGAAGAGTACTGTTATAGGAACTGTGTGTGCCCAAATAAATATATCATTTCTGATGTTTAGGGGATTTCCCCCCATTTGGGGAAAATAAATTTTAAAAAACATTTGTTTGCATTCTTTGCTCACTATACATAACCTATGTAGTTCTGGAAGATGCTTTTTAGAAAATATGTGAAGTGTGTGTTAGGTAGAAGTGCAGAAGCAAAGTGTCCTTTCTAGATGTGAGAACAGAAAACATGGGAGCTGCAATCACAGATATTTTTAAAAAAACACATGCTCTTCAAGTACAAGGGCATTCAGTAAGACACCATAGTTTTATTACAATTAATCCCCTTACATGTGAGTATCCCCTGTTGAAGATAGCAGCCATGTTGTGTTACATATAGCTACGTTATAAAGGACAGATAAGATTAATGATGAATGTTTTTGGTTAGACTTTAATCTGTGCCATTTAAATTCCTGACTCACTTCTTATGTAGGTGAGCTTTAAGCAACTACATTTAAATCAAAGGCAGTGAAATTACAATATTTTGACAAAGCAAAATGATTAGTGTTCAAAGTTCTATACTTCAGTAGCATCACAAATTTTTAATACGTTAAAATTAGCCATCAACTATTATTAGAAATTATCCAGTGTTCTTAACGGCCTGATCTTGTCCCCACTGAACAAAAAGAGAGTAACTTAAACAGAAATTTACTTAAATAGTCAACTCCTTAAAGCCCTTACTGCATGTTCAATTTCCATTCCATTTCTTCCCTAAAATTACAGCATGATGGTCTGGATCAAGTCTTCCCTATTCTGGCCGGGCTTACATCTTCATGGCACTATATCCAGCTCTTTCCTCAGAACTGGTCAGCATTTGACAGTTCCCCTGTCAGCCCAAATATCAGCTATCTTCCATATTTACTCCTATGATTTTCTGGAGATAAGTAAATCAATCCTATCATTTCTCTCCTCTAATGCTGTTTGAAAGCCAGAATCATGGCCCTAGCACTCATACAACCCCAGATAAAAGGCACAGACAGTCACAGCTTCCTCCCAGTACCTAAAAACTCACTGACTACCCACTCACAACTAGTATTGCAAGTAGATATTTTCCAAAATGTTATCTCCCAAGATACACAGAAGCATAGGTGATTGAGACAGATCTCTACTGACAAATAAGGCCTCTGTTTCCTGAGTGGGCTGAGCCCTGTGGAAAGTTTTAGAGACCTCAAGTTTTTCATGGCAGAAAGAGGAATGAAGACTCCCTGCCACACACTCCTGCACAGGTCTCAAGTGGCCACAGTGACTGTGTTTTTTCAACAGTGACTGTGTTTTTTCAAACACAAAAACAGCGTAAGCCAAGCTGCAAACCATCTTAAGTCGGTATTACAGGCAGATGTCTAAAATGCACAGATAAGTCCAGGCAGTCATGCAGTTTACACCAATCAATGTAATGATGAAGACACCTCAAGGGATTTCACCCTAGCTTGATCTTGCTAGTGGGCAGTTTGAAGTAGGAGTCTCTGTCAAAAGAACAACTTCAATACAACTTGTCCAAAATGCAATTCCTATCCTCGTTCTTTCTTCAAAATTTTACCTCCTGGTCATTAAAATAAAACAGCAGGCAGCTTCCTTTAAATAACAGTATCAGTCTACAGAAATGATTTGACTTTATTCTCTCCCCATTGTGGCTGATTTCTACTCCTTGCCCCTGGACAAATCATTTGGTCTAGGCACTGCCTCCTGGCATCTCTCTTTATTATAAATTGAGCACTTGTCCTGTGTGGTCCACTCAACTTCCTCAGTGGTAGCTGGTGTTATAATAGAATGTCCTGGGTTGTAAAAGACCTTAAAGATCATCTAGTCCAACGCCCCTGCTGTAGGCAGGGTTGCCAACCACTAGACCAGGCTGCCCAGAGCCACATCCAGCCTATCCTTGAATGCCTCCAGGGATGTTCTCTGTAAACACTGCTCCAAGAAGAAAGGAGAAAGCAAGTATACTCATAGCTTAATCAAAACTTTAACAACAAAAAAAACCACAACAGCACAACAGTACAGCAGTCACTAGCTTGCACCTACATCAGCTGATGAATGGGTTGTGTGGTAGTTTCTGCATGAGGTCCAGGAAGAAATGTTTTTTGAGTTTTTGTTCCTGTTTTCTCATCTAATACAGCTATTCAAAGACCTCCTGTGTCTCCAGTTTTGACCCCGCTCCCTACTTGCTTAAAGGTGCTGGAAAATCAATAATCTAACAGTTGCAAAGCCAGCAGCTGCAGACACTGGCCCAGAAGAATGGGGCACTGACTCAGCAGCACTGGCACTGGTAGCAGAGATCAGAGCCAAAAGTGGGAAATAGTTCTTCCTCAGCAGGCAGCCTCTCGGCAACACTAGCTACTAGTTTATGAGCCGCAAGAGAGAGCTGGATGGACAGTGCTGCAAGAGGTATTTGTCAGGACCATTAGGCCTGATCCTATTCTTTGTTATTTACAAAGGCTAAAAGACAGATGTCCTAGCAGAATCTCCCAGAAAAAGTCCTAGGAGAATGATCTTTGGAAAGATAGGGATGGAAGTAGCTCTCCAGCCAGTCCCTCAGCACTCAGACTCCAGTGTGGGGCACACAGGTGGGAACTTGGGGAGGTGAGCAAGATGCAGACAAATATCTAGTCAGTAGTTGGTCTTGGGCACATGAGGAAGGTACACAAATGTAACATACTTGTCAAAATGATGTTCTCTGTAGGACCTCAATAAAGTTGACACATACAGTATGGAGAAGGCATGGATTGCTTCAACTTTTCAGAAATCTCTGACAATTTACAGAGTATGTGACAGAACATGAAGCCTGTCTAAAACTCCCTAAGGAAAAAAGTGTTTTGCTTCTACAGCTGGTCTACGTACAGGCACAGACAAGAGAGCAAAGGCAGAGAGACCTAGGAAATGAATTAACAGATTCCCCCAGCATACCCCAGCATAGCATAAAAGAGGTTTATATTGGCAGATGCTGGAAATGAATCAAACAGCATGTAAGAATATCAGAGATGTCTGCATCTAAGGGGATACTCATCCATTTATTCACTGAACACAGCACGATGTCTTTTAGATCTCTATTGTTTTTTTGTTTTGTTTTTTTTTTACCTTCAGTATGTGCCTGGAGACACCATTCTTAGCTGCCTTAGAATAACCCATCCCTGCTTCTCTCGGGAAGGCAGGGAAGCCTTTGTTATTTTCACCACTAAGACTAATACATAAAATATCTCAAGTTAAAATCATACCACAAAGCATTACTTCATAGTCTAGACTTAGAGCTTTTGCATCCATTCAAGAGAGGTTACACAAGTTACATAAAGCTCTTCATTACAAGAAGATAAGCCTTACCAGAGTTTCATAATAAAGCATAATAACATGTACTGATGTGTGGAAAGAAACATTTAGTTTCCATAGCAATGGGAAATGTGAATAGTTTTCAAGGTCTTTGCATTCTTTCTTCTATTGTTCTGCTGGTTGTAAAACTCCTTCCTGAAGGAGGAACAGCTAAGGTGCCTCTAGAAGAACCAGCTGAATCCAGCATTCAAAAAACATTATCCCATCTGGATTGGTTCGGCTTTAAAGATGACTTCAAGCAGGTCACAAGTGGCAAGTGACATGTATATGCAGAAGTGCAACACAAATGCCAATCTTCCTTAGACTAGCAGTACTGAAGCAACACAATTAGATTTCCAGTTTAATCTCCCTGATTGTCAGCATGCTGAAATGTTCTGAGGGCTCATTCTATTGTACTCATCAATCATAGCCTGCCTTCCTGCAGTCAAGGTTAAAAACCCTCTGCCTTGAAGTCTATGTTCTAAGTTAGTTGGAAGTAGTTTGGACAGTTCACCTGCTTTGTACAGCTGTACAAGGCAGAGCCAGCAGAGTCCATGATTCCCAGAAGTTGTGAAGAGTTGCAGCTGCAAAGCAGCAGCTCCCAGAAGTCTCCACCAGGCAGTGAAACCTTGCTTTCACTCTCCCATTACGACTCCACCATCAGTCCAGATGCTGGATTAAAATTGGTAAGCTCCTGATTTCTCTGAGAGCTGTTTGTGGCACAGCCAGTCTAATATCACTGAGAAAGGATGCTGAGCTCCCAGAAGATCTCTAGGTAGTCCCACTCACTTTGCAAGGCATTCTCACAAACATGCAACCAACAGGCTGCACACAGAGATGAGGCTGTGGAGAGAATGGTAGATTTGATTGACTAGAAAGTGGGAGAGGTAATTTGCCACTTGGTCTGTACAGAAAGCCAGTTTTACCTGACCACAAGTTGAAGATACATACATGATTAAGCTCTGAAATATAAGAACTCTAGAGTAAATTTTATTTCAGTAAAAGCACCAGAGTTTTCTTCCTGGATTGAGCTAAAAGGGTAATTATGTTTCCTATCAAGTATTGATGAAGCTGTAATTTTAATTGCGTTATGCTACATCAGTATCTTCTAAGTATGAGATAGTGCAGATCATGGGTATATGTTTTTTCTTGTCTTCTTGAGAATTGTCTTTCTCTACTTCCTCCTTTTTTCATTTAAGCATTTTACATCACTCTTTTACTGTCTTTAAAATGGCAGAAAATTCGCAAGGTGGTCTGAGAACGATCAGAGTATTTGATTAGTTACTAATGCATGAGCGTTACGCATTTACTTGTCAGTAGTCTAAAATCCAGCAATGTCACTCGACTGGCTTCTATTGCTAACTCTTTAATAATACTCAAGCATATGTTATGCCATATCTTGCCAAGGATGCTGATAAAACAGAAAAGATCTGAACAGCTGTAGGTAAGTTAAGGAGAACAATTCAAACCCACTTGTTCAAGGATACATTTCCTTTCAGCATGCCACACTGTGTGCTGTGTAAAGGAAGGGTGAGTATATGCGGTGGTAGACAGAGCCAGTAATATAACCTATAGGCAGATGCCTGGCAGTTTGCATTGCAAGATCCTTTTTCGGTTGCTTATATCTCTCCCTTAACTATTTAGACTAAAATTTTCTGTGCCAGGTTTTCTGCCTCAGGCTGAGTTTTATTGGAAGCAGCGTGTGGAAAAAAATGCTGTTGTGTCTGAGAACAGAGCCGGTGGAGGAGGGGAATGCACTGCTTTTTCCACATTAATGAAGCAGTTCAATTAACTGGATAGAACTCCATTTGCCATTGTTTTTTGTAGTCATTGAGAGATGCTGCTGTTGATCAAGGGGCTGGATCTGAATGACAATGGAAAAAAAATACCAGGATGCTGGAGTATGCAGTTGTTAGCAATGCCTGAGTAAAGCACTGGTTTCAGGAAGATTATTCCCAGCTAAAAGAGTAGGCTGAGAGATATTGGTGTCTCAAAAGACAAGAGGAGGAGAGTATTGGAATGAGATAGAAAGAACTCACGCTTAGGAGGGAGGAGGGCAAAGGGGTAGGAAGGAGCAAACCCTTGGGATTGCACAGGACAGTATTTTCTTCTCAGAGCCTGATGGAACCAGAGATCATCAGATCCCCCAGCTTTCATCTGTTAGCAGAAGCTCATCTTATTCTCATCATATGGCTGGCAGCTCTGCAAGCAGAGTGACATGCTGTTGACTCACCCAGTGACAATCAAGAGATTTGTGTATTTGATTTAAAATGTTTTGTAGTGTTCAGTGATCCTGCTGTGGTAGTATGAGTTTTCTATGGCAGCACTGGTTTCCTCAGTTTTTGGAATGGTTAAATCAAGGAAATCTGTAGGAAAAAAAAAAGCATACGTGCAGTTGCAGCCAATGACATCAAAGTTATAGAAGACTAGATTAAAAACTGACTGCAGTGGTATTTCCCACTACATCTCACATGGGACTGCATTTAGCAGCATTTGGTTGCTAAATTCTGCTTACACACTTTGCTTTGGGATACACATCGACCAGTGGTCCAGAATGGATAGAGGAGCTGAGAGGAGTGGTCTGAGCCATCCTCCCAATATCAGGAATTGTCAGTCCATCTCACTCTCTCACTCATAAGTAACAAGAGATTTGGTTTGGCATCTGTTATTTAAATCTAAGCAGAGGGTAACCTTACTGTTAACTGCATGTACATATACATAATTTACCATTGCTATTAATATTAATCTTCCATTTTAAGCTCTTCCAACAGAGAACAGATTACTTTGGACAAATTCTTTATTTCCTACCTTTGTATTTTTTCAGCACAGCAGGCAGTAAAGTACTTAGAGCCCTCTCCTTCTCACTTTCCAATACAGAAGACATATTTACAAATCACATTGTACAGGAGGCTTCCAGACTCTGAATACCCGTAAGCAAGGTAATGTATCACAAGCACAGAGAATGCTGTGTATAGAGGAAACCACTGAAATTGCAGACCCAAAAGAACATGAGCAAAAAAAATAAATATTTCTTTGGCAGGAAGTGATGAAAAGTCAGAAAACTCATTTCTGAAATTGTTTCAAGCTCATGCTGCGTTATAACACGTGTTGGAAGGAAAACAGCCAGTAATACTAACATCACATGTGTTGTCTTTCACCAAATAAAGGATGCTAGTCAGAGACTAATCATTTTGTCAGGCTTCAGGCTCATCATTTCCTCCCCATCTCTGAAGGAAATATGTTTTGCAGTTACACTGGCTATTAAAAAAAAAAAAAGTGATAAGCATTTGAATCATTGTCAAATCTCCAGCAATTCCCAGGCTATTGTCCAACACACAGGCCTTGTGCAGGTGGGGATGTAGTGTCTCCAAGGTGGCATGCCAGCCAGGCAGGAGGGACAAGCCATCTGGCCACAGCACAGCACGATGCTGAGAGAGCA
>JAOWBP010002392.1:43387569-43405175 GCA_028571105.1 Tragopan temminckii
AGGGAGGGAGGGAGCTGTTGCTTTTCAGATACCAAGAGAAGGGACTGGAGGAGGGGAGAAAGCTCTTTCTCAGCATAGACTAGCCAGACAGTTCATATCCAAATGCCTGCTGCTCTCTTTCAGCAGATAGATGCTTAAAATCAAAAGCAGTTACCTCGGATACTTCTCTTCTTTAACTAAACAGTAGATTTCAGGATAGCCTGAACAAATGAGTTCTATAAAATAAAAGATGTAAGTCTATTTAGGGGATATTATCATTGGCTTTTTATATATCCTTCATGTGAGACCCAACCACACTAAGACCTACTGTCTGCCCTCCACCAGCTTTGTGTGTGCAGCCAGGTTTGTGCTATTGAAATGTGCAGTCACGAGTGTGATTCAGATCTAGTATGCTTATCAAAGATTTAACAATACGATTGCAGTAATAGCATGCATGTTTCGTGGCATATCAACAACCACCTGCAGCACTGTACAAGTCTTGACAAAAATGATATTCAATATACATGAAATAGAGTAAGAGCTAAAAGTCAGCTAACAGTAAATGGAAAAATACAAAGGAATACCACAAATAAAACCTATCTCTGCTTTGGGCATATTTCTCTTTAATGAACAGAAGAGATCATTTCCAGAAGCTACAGGAGAAAACAATAGAGAGAGTCTGCCAGGCAATCTGTGACACAAAAGCATGGACTAGAATGATTACTGGAGAAACTCACTTTATTCCCTTTAAGAGATGTATTTATTTTTCCAACAAAAACCACAGAGTCATGATAAGCTGCTGATAGGATTTTGCAGATCTTTCGTTATGAGGGATAGTTAATGATTGGAATGTAGCTTTTTAAAAACTCCTGCCTTACTTTATTATTTGGGTGTGAAGCTTAGCCATTTATCCTCAATCAAGGAAGGACCTCTTTTGACTATATAGACAGCATCACTGGAGTATGAGTGACACATGACTGTAGACTCAGATAGGAAGGCAATTAATTCTGGCACTGTGAAAGGACTTCCTGGAGCTCGTTGCTATTCTGGGACTGCAGTTGTTTTGTTGTTTTACTGGAGGATTAATTCTTCCACTGCAATATCCAGAGATTCTCTGCAAAGGCCTCAGTTGCATGAGCCATGGGTGACAGACAAATTTAACTCTTAAATGTAAATATACGACCTGCAAAAGAATGGAGAGCTGGATTGAGAAGAACTTTTTAAAAAAAACTAAGTAAAATGTAGTTGTTGTGATGTGCACTCTCAAAACCCACAGTGAAAGACAGTCCTCTCTGAAACAAGAAACGGCAGTAGCAAGGCAATGATCTTAAGTGCATTTCTGTGTGCCTATCCAAAATGGCAAAGCAGTTTACTATGCAACAGAGAACGAAGATTGTGTTTGTTAGCCATACAAATCACAAACCTAGTTAGGGGCCCAAATGAACCTGATGGAATTTAAGTGAGCAGAATATCATAATGACTTAAATCAACAACGAAACTACCTTTATTAGCCTTACACAGAAACAGAGAACCACAAAATCATTTAGTTTGGAAAGACTTTCAAGATCGTCAATTCCAACAATAAAAAACAGCCATCAATTTTTTTCTTTAGCACGCTCAGTACAGTGATTACCAAGGAAAGTTAAAATATTATTTTCTTGCATCCAGCAAAACCTGTTCTGGGAAGCTGTGTTTCATATTTGATCTTTTCTCCAGAAACCATGTCTATAGGAGTAGTTTTCATAATTCTTCAAGGAAAATAAGTACACTAAAACCAACAGTGTTAGGCCTAAAGTTCACACTGATGGTGGATAGTGAGAAACGGGTAGTAGAATACCAGACAATTGCACAAGGCTGACAACAGACCCATAGCAGTCTGTGCAGAGTAGAGCGCAGTTGCTATATCAGGTTGGTCACAGAACTGACAGATGAAAAACCATTAACAGTAACTGAAAAACCAGGAACTGTACTCTCTCCCATCATCTTGTCTTTTATGACCACACATTCAGCCCAGTAATCCCTGACAGTATGTGACATGAGGATGGCACAGAACTGCTTTAGATAATATGTGTAATACCTGACAGGGGGAACAGCTTAGATCAGTGCTTAAAATTTAGTTTCCTAGACATTTCAAATTATTCCTCACTTAACACTAATTTAATACTTAAATATAGCTCTCCTTAGGGAAAGGGAGAAGGAGGGGGGACGTGTGAATATAACGCCAAGAAAGGATAATTAGGCGGTTAAAATGAAACAGCTAATCTAGGAAGTTAAAGCAATACGTAAAACTTCTAGCAACTGTGCTTATTGATTAAACTAGAAATAAATTGCACAGAAAACTACTGCCTTGAAAGTTAGCTGTTCAATTGAATGTGATATATCTTAGTGCTGGCTCAGAAGGTAAGGGCAGCATTACTATGGCCCAGACTTACACAATCATAATTTGTTTTCAGTTAATTCACATAACAGGATTTGGGGCTGCATAAGGAGTGCAAAATTAGGATGAATTGTGGTGGTCACTGTGCATTGACTATACGTTGAATCAGGAGAGTAAGTCACCAGAGTAAGCAGGTTATAACAAAGCAAATATTCTCCCAGTGAGTAACACCATGGATATAATTGCAACAGGATAGATACTGTCAATTTTAACAACCAATTAAATTGGCCATCAAAATGACCCACAACATATAGGGGAGAGTTTAGCTTTCTTCATACAAAAGAAATCCACAGATATTTTCAAGGTTGGGATTAAAATATAACTGCAATTTTTTTTGTCATTTTGTCAGGAGAGTTTGTCATATATTTAGGAACTTGTCAGCCCAAAATAGAAGAGCAGGTTGAAGAGTACTTCCTTCTCATGACACATAATTGTTGAAAAATACTTTAATTAGATTTTTAAAACTGTCTGAAAGTGTATTTTTTTCTTATTTCATACAGAGAATTGTCAAATTAAGCTATAAATTGGAATATCTTTTGATAGAACAATGTACAATAGCATTTAAATTAAATGCTATTCCATTTCAAAATATGAAGCAGTGAAATAATCATCTGCAAAACATTTTACAGAACAGAAGTGGAAAAGAAAATTTATTTTTAAAAATGAGAGGAAAGAAGAAAATGCCAGATTTAGTATTTATTGTCTCTACCCAAAATGCTTTACACTGGATGCTAAAAGATGTACCAGATTTTGAAATGCTAAGGGAAGAGCAAGAAGGGGAAAAGAGGCAGTTAAGGAGGGAGAAGAGAAGCAGCAAATGTTTCAAACTGGAAGTGACAAGTGCAGAGCTAGCTCAGTCAATCTTCATTCAGTCAGATCTCCACTCCCTCCTGGACATCGCTTTTCTAAGGTCATTCAGCAGTTAGTTTAAATTAAAAACAAAAACAAAACAAAAACAACAAAGTAGAAAAAAACTTCAGTGTTATGGCTGCTAACATTATGTTTGAGAGACAGGCTAATGTTATCCTATTATCTTAGCTTATGAGGGCACAAAAATGCAACACAGGCAAAGCCTGAGACAAGCCAAATCACTTCTCCTACAGAGCTTAAATTTCTAGGCTGAGACTTTTATTCTTTGCTTATCTTTGTTTGTTTCTTTCTTCTTTGGTACAGTGAATATTACATACATACATTGTAATACAGAGTTCTTTGGGAAAGAAGGATCACACAAAAAGTAGGAAAAAAAATCAGAGGAAAAAAAAGTTCCAAAATAAAATAGCAGCAGGAAATGAGAAAAGAAAGATATAGCATTATTATCATTTTAAATGTGTCCTTCAGAAGTCAGAGTATCGACATTCAAAGCAAAAAGTCTGACACTCTTGACCAGCTTCTCTTCTGGTGTTCTGAGTCATTCAAATGTGAAGTGTTTGGGGAAAAATTATCTTAAAAATAGAAGATAATAGTTTTTATTGTATTGGAACAGGTGACTTGAAATGACAAAGGAAGAAACCAATATATCTTCTATTGTTCAGGGTGAAGTCTTTTAAGCTCTTCTAATCAACAAGAGAAAGCTTATCCAGATGAATTGTTATGCTTGTCAGTATAAATCATTTGAGAACTACTCCATAAGGTGAGTTAATTAAATTTAACCACCAAACAACAGCAGATAAAAGGAGAAAAGACAGAGAAATAAGGACCTGGCAAGGTCAGAAAATGCATGCTTAACTTCCTCTTAAAAATTGTTCGTACAGGGAGTGCAGTCAATATCCTTCAAGGATGGGAGAAAAAAACAAAGAATGGTATCTGAAGCAATGCAGTTCAGTAGAAAGAGCACATTCAGCACAACATTTGTGTGCTAGTGGGGAAAAAGTGATCAATCAGAGAAAAGCCTAAGGATACTTCAGTCCTTCCATAGAAAATAAACTTTGACCAAAAATTTCTAAATTTTAAGTTTAGTGAAGCCCAATCCTATGCAGTCTTGCATTCTTCCACTTCATCTTCCAACAGTTTCGTTGCCTGTTAACCCAAATTTTTCCAAGCATGTCCAGCACTGACCACTGACATATCTTTCTGTGGAAATTTCTAGCCTAACCAAAGTAAAACATTAGGCAAGTATCGAGACTTCTGTGGCTCATTTCATTCTCTTTTCTTCCCAATCTCTATCTCACATTATGAAAATAACAAATACAGACAAGAAAAGTAATCAGGTTGAAAATAACTCCATAACTCCACTGCCAAATAAATTTAATGGTGTCATAAAATCAAAGTGCGGAGGGAAATTCAGGTCAAGTGGAAACATAATGATGTAAAACCCAGAAGGAGAATTCAAGGCCTACTCATAAACATGAAGGGAAAACTATCCCTGTATTAAAGCATCCATCATTTCCCTCCAGTTCTCCATCAAAATGAGAATTCACAGCAAATAATGTACAATTCTAGTATCACAGCTGTATATACAGTTCAGAAAATGGCTTGTTACAAAGTATACTCTGATAAACCCTATTTTATTTGAAGCTGCAGGCTTTTTTTCTTTTCCCAGTAATGATCAACACCTGAAACTCCTTCTTTGCTTTCATCAAGAAATAAAGAGCTGTCTCTTAGTCCCTCCTTATACATACATGCATACACACAAAAGCCATTTTATGCAGTATTTTGAGGGTTCAGTGTTTGCTGTTTTTATCATAGCAAAACAGGAAAAGCTTTCAGAAAATGTCAGCCTGGAAATAGGGCTGCAGAGACCTGACAGGGTCTGTGCTATAAATGTGAGATGCTCACTGAAGATGACAGCTATCCTTGCTGTGCAGGTGCCCTAAGCACAGGGCCTGTGCATAAACTGTGTTAATCTTCTATCAACACAAAGTCACCTCTGATCACTAAAACTGGTTCTTGTGTATTGCTTCGCTCATTCTGACCAGTTTTCAGGTGAATCATCAGATTCCACATACTTGCACTTGGTTATATCTAAAGCTGAATTATCAGCCAGTGCCCACATATATGTGTTTGTCCATGTATTTTCAGAATAAACAGTCACATTCACATTGTGATGCCATCAGGAAAATATTTCTGAGAAGGACTCTCTCAGGCAGCTCGACCTGTTTTCCCAGAGACAGGGTTCCTGTCAGATCGAGCAAGCCTCAAGTTGTCAGCACGAGGGTAATGGCAGATTAAGCACATGCAGAGAATGAGAGACATTTCTAGCAGGGGTAGAAAAGGTCAGCTACTTCCTAGAAAGCAATAGCTTAGGAAAACCACCAGGATATTGACAGTATGCTGAGCAGGGCATTAGGCCTGCCTGCTGCTGCTTTGTCTGGGTAGCGCAGTTGCAAGGCTGCAGTCATATGGAGGAGTTCCCAATGAAGCAAAGTTATTTTTTGGCCACTCTGCACTCTGCTGCAGGGATAAGGGGGTGCAAAATGAAAGCTGCATCAGGTAAAGATCATGTCCCATTTCACAGTGTAATGTAAGAAATAAGCTCTTCATTGCATTCATTCCTCTTGCTCCCACTGTTTCCAGTCACAATTTCAGTAAGAAAGGAACTCACCAGAGTAATGTCACCTTCACTTTAACCATATAAATACTGGTTCTGAACCAATGTACAGTGTATTTCATGGTGAAATAAGAGGACAAGTGGACCATCTTTAAAAACCATGAGTCATTTCAAAAGTGAATGCCAAACGCACCTGAAGTCTGCAGAATCACAGAGCTGCAAAGACTGCAGCCCTGAGAAAAGCACAGGGTAGCAGCAACCTGTGCCAGGGGGCATCTAGTGCACTCCAGCAAGCAACTTCAAATCTGCCAAACTTTTTTCAACCAAATGTGTAGAACAGTTTGAATTTTACTACATGGTCAACATAAGACCTGGATCAAAAATAAAGTTTAAAACATTATAAAAGTCTCCAAAGGCATAAGAACCAGACAAGCTGTATTTATTTAGTCACTGACAGATACTGTTAATATCTGAGACAAAATGTCTACTATACGTTTTAACAACATTGAATATTCTTAACTGATTCATTTCAGAAAACTTGTCAAGCAGAAAGACAGATGGGGGTGGTTCTTGTAATCTCGGTGATAAGAAATAAATATGAGAAATAAAACAATAATAGTTGGCATTTTGGAAAAGCAAACTTGAAGACTGTTTGATACTGAGCTAAATTAATAAATAGCATAGTATGAATTCCTATAGCATGCAACGTTTATCTCCTGAGACAGGATTAACTGAATAATTCATAAATGCTGCAGAATAGGGAATGAATGGGTCTCCTATACTAATTCTTGTAAAAGAGATTACCAGCATCTCATGGGGGTTCTCACTATTCTCTGTTATGCCACGAATGAATGTCATACTTCAGTTCTGTAAATGACCACTCATGGTTGCTTTTTTCTTTCTGCTCCATTATTATGTATTATAATGAAAAGATTGTTGCAAAAAAACAAAAACAAACAAAAAAACAAACCAAAAAAAACTCACTAGAATTGCTGTCTGGGTCAGAGATTGTAAGGATAAACTCATGAACATTTTTTATTCACAGCTACATGTGCAAAGGCAGGGTCTTCAACCAATAATATGAATTTTATTACCTGTCAAATATAATTCATAATATGCCCTTTATCGGTGATGGCATCATATCCCCAAGAACGATTTAATCACAAAACCAAGTAAAGATAATGTTCTCATGCAACCAGCAAGAATCCAATTAGTGTATGTATCTCCTTGGTTTTATCTTGACACTTGATGCATGGAAAAAAAAAAAAGCTCCAGCTTTTGCAGCCTCTGTAAGCTGTTGCGCAAGAAAAAAATTCATGAAGCAGTGGTGCTTAGCATCGACTGACACAGTTAACACAGTTGTATCATGCTATGCATTTGCATGACTCTACAGCTTCCATTTTTAGAATCTGCTGTTGATAGGTGGCCTGTGATCATATTGCTCAAATATACTTGATACCCCAACATGTCACTTGTAGCAGGAGCCATAGTTTTCTCCCAAGTGGCAGCACAGCTCTTATCAGGAAGAAGAGGACAGATTAAAGGGATGTAAACAAAGCTGGCCACACTCCAACACGAAACTGAGACCACGGGGATCAGCCTGCAGCAGTATGAACACGTTTCTATTCCTCCTTGTTCCTCCTCTACAAGAAAAAGGAATTAGTTTCTTTTCACTGCCACATTTTATTTAGGAACAGAAAGTAAGGCAGGGATCATGTGCTGAATGCTGAGTCATTGCTTTGATTTATGAGGTTGTTGCTGTTTCATTACTGCACACTTGGTAACGATGCAACGTTACTAGTCATTAAACTGATATCCATATTAACTTGGTTCTCCATAAACATGCATGAAGTGCTTAGAATGATCATAAAAATAACACACATTTGTATAAATTGTTATTTTAAATACTTGTTCTACTTAGGTTTTTATATTTGCCCTTATAATAGAGAGTAATGAAAAATTAGTAGTACTCTTTTTCTGTTCTAAACTGAGAATTTTATAAATGTCACCAAAAGCTATTAACAGCTATGTTTTACTGGTAAAGAGACAATTGTGGAAATCACCACAGGAAATGAGAGGAATTGTCTGGAGCTAAATTCATGTCTGCTTTCCAGCTTAATGAAGAAAACGAATAAATGAAAAGGGGATGCTGTCATTGGAGCAGGGCATGCTGCTCTTCTATATTGGAGGGTACAAAGTTTTTCCTTTTCCCCTCCCACTTCCTAGGAAAGCACTCAATGCAGACAAATTTTTCTTCCCATTTTTCCAGTATTTGTCTTGATAAACATATACTTTACCCTTTAATCAGCTCTGCACAGTTCTGTTTCCTTTAGGACTACTCTGCAATTTGGGTCCTAAGCACTCTACAGCTATGCCTAGTATTGCTGAAATACAAATGGATTACCATCCCAGCAGGTTTTAAAGTAACAACTAAGCTTATTAAAATCAAGACATTGCACAAACACATTCAGTCTATTAATTCTGATCTTTGTGTTCACTAACACAGAATTCAGCTCAGTGTAGAGCACTGCAGGGAAAAGAAAGTGAAACTCATCTCTCTAGACTTCAGTTCACAGTGTGTTCCTATGAACATAGAGCCTTTTTTCAGCAGACTAATGTTTGAGAATTAATATGTAGATATAGATATAGGTATATAGAAGGCAGTATTTTTTGGTTTAGTGGAAATTAATCATTATATCCATGAATATATCCATATAAATATGCATCAAATCATCTTGTTAAGAGACCCAAAATGAAAAACTGGCATTACTGAAGCTGGTGGTACTTTTGCAGCTCACAGTTAATGAGCTACTTTAACTTCACCCATGTATACTGTATTTCAATATATATATACACTGAACTGTATATACACTACTTAATACCTGTACTTCAAACCCTGAATAATCTGCTTTAATTTCTAAACATCTGGTGTAATAGCAAGTTGTTTCACTCAGTAATCTACATTTTCTGATTCCTTTCTCACAGATAAATATTAAGTCCATTTCATGGTGTCTAAAAGGATGTTGGTAGCTCTAGAGATCTAAAAGAGAAATGGAAAAGCAACACTTAGAGAAAAATACATTTTCATTTCCCCTTCATTTTTCCTTTTCTAGGGTAATGAAGTGTTTTCACTCCTCCCAAGTCTTACCAACCTTCCACTCTATTTGCATTCTGTTACAAATCTATTTATATTTAGCATTTTTTCTTAGCAGAATAGGCCATGATGCTGGATTAGAGCTTTATTCATAGTAGGATTTCAGATGACTCACAAATATGTCTCCGCAGCAGCGGTTGCAGACCTTGTAATGCCATTAGGCTGTGACTCACAGAGAGATGTTGTACTGGAGCACAGTGGCTGTAGACTTAGTGATGTCTACATCAGGGAAGCCACTCAGTGTAGATGCCAGGAAAGTACCACTGCAATTTTGGTGCTGAGCATATCCTGAACACATAATGCACTTCACAAGTTTTTTTACCTTTTCAGCATTTACATGGAAAAGCACTGAAGAAGGTGAGGAAATCCTACTTTCAGAAGTCTGTAACTGCTCATAGTAAAACAAAGGGGAAAAAAAGCTTCCTCACTCACAGTAAGAAATAAACTTGCAGACCCACTCAGGATCATTAAAATCAAAAAGAAATTTTAGAGGCCCCACTAAAAGATCATGCACTCAGTCCAAAAAAAATCAGTCCAAAAAAAGGTCCGATATGATACAAAAAAAAAATTGTCAGGAGTTTAGCTGGATGTCTGCTGAGGATCAGGGTGCATCTTACATTCCCAACACTATTTAAAAGTGATAGTTTCTGACTCCTGGGGAAGAGTTACCACATGCATAGACACAGATAAACCCTGGCCATTTCAATTGCCCATCTTTACCCCTAAGGTCCTACATGTTAAACTAAAACACTCAGCTAAATTCAGATTTAGAGGAGATATCAGCTGCCCTGGGAACCAATCCATAAAGCACAACCACTTTGTCCAAAGTGCTTGGTAAGCATGAGCTGTGATCATCTTGTTTCTGCCAAGTCATCCAGTTGGATAGAAGGCATTGTTTGGGACTAATGGAAGATCTATAGCTGGCTCCATACACACCTTTCTAAAACTCAGCTTGTCAGCCAATGCTCATTTCATTTGATTTCATTCCACTGGTTTTATCAGAATCTACATCTAAAATGAATCTGGCCTATTACAATGTAAACACAGTAATAAAGGATGTACAGAACTGTAACAGGCTAATCATGTAACAAATTATTTTTCTGAAAAACAGAAACATGTAATTGTTACAGTGGAAAAATACATAAAAAGGGAACAGAGGAGAATGAGTCAAATCATTTGTTACAGTGTTGACTACCCAGACTGATAGAGATGTTTTGGCATGTCAAACTTATCAAAAATAAAACATGAATTCTCACCTCCCTAACACAGAAGAATGGGCATCTGTCATGTTAAATTCCCTCTATCCATATTAGAAAATTTCAAGGCTTTTCAGAGGCTCCTACCATGGGGTATGTTTTCATTCTGTAAGGAGCCCAATACAAGGACGTTATTTAGTTTAAAGGTCACGCAGAACATTAGCTGAGTACACCCTTCAAGAAAACAATTTCATAAACGCACATGGTTAGAATATTTCAAAAGGGCCCAATGTTGCAAGGCTCTGAGTACAGAGCCAATGACCTAATTCCTCAGATTTGTCTATATTTATTACCTCTGTAAAAGCACGTTTGTGTTGCAAATGCTTACAATTACATCAGCATAACAGATCAGTCCATCTAAAATAATGCTGTTTTATAACAGTAAATAATAGCTGTGGGCAACTAGATATACACTAGATCCAGTGCATACATACAAATGGGTACTGTTACACAGAAAGTGGGATGTTTTTGTTTGTTATATCAGTTGCTCATAAGCTCCTGAAATGAAATAGGTCTGAAAGTTCTTTATTAAATGCATAATGGCTGCCTTTCCCATCTAAGTAGTCTCTTTCCTGTGATACTGCAAAGCTAAATGAATGATCCGTACAGACTTTTACTGCATTAGAAAGTAAAATACAGGGTGATATATGTCCAATATAGGCTACACACAACCAAATGACTAATTTAGTAACTACATGTAGCAGAAATGCCAAGTCATGGCTTGAAAATTAATTGAGCACCTGGTAGGAAGGCAGGGCCAACCCAGGGAGCTCAGGTGCATGCAATGTACCTGAATTACCAGACATGGTGAAGCCAAGATCCACCCTTTCCCAGACCTCATTTAAGGGCTGGCAGTGGAGCTCAAGGTATGTTGTTGGTGATCCCTGTATACCTGAGCTCTTCTGAAGGCATGTAGCTTCTTTATTTCTGTGTCTATGGCTACTGAATTTGTGCTAATCCTTGCTTGCTGCAGTCTATGATCTTGCTGCTCTGTTGTTGTTACTGAGCTTTCCATTGCATTATACTATGTTGTTTTAATAATTGTATGAGAATGCTACTCTACCCTCTTTTTTTTTTTTTCTTATTTGTCTTACTCTACCTTTCTCTACAGAGGACAAAAAGAAAACATATAGATCAGTAAACCAGATCATCACAAAATAATGCTAATTTATAGCATCACGTTACTTGGAACTACTTCTATTTTATTTTTATTTTTTTTAGAAGTGAGTTCTCTGTTTTTACTTTACTGACTAATACAACAGGCTTAAAAATACTGGGTAGTACTCTTACATTCAATAGTAAAAATTACTGTCATTTTCAGTGCATTTAAGATTTCTTTCTGAACTTTACTGAGATGCGGAAGAGTTAGAAGAAAGTTTTCCCAATAGTGATGTGAAAATTAGTCATAGAATGGCTTGGTTTGGAAGGGACCCTTGAAATCATCTGCTCCCAAACCCCCTGCCCATACAGCTCAGCAAGCACCCATTCTGTGACTTCTCACTTGTAGCACGCTGTCCCAGTAACTCTTACAGTGAAACTGGCTACAGTTTTAAAACTGTTCAAGAATCAAGACCAAAATAAACAAAAATCCAAAGTACAAGCTATTTTCACTTTCATTAAAACTACTAGCTTAATCATGAGTTTCAACACTTAACAGTTGAAACTTTAAAGTTTGGTTCATTATCCTAAGTCAAAATGCCAGAAGGTTTTCCACAAGCCACCTGAGAGCATGAGCTTCCTGGTATACTACAAATAGCGTACTTTAGTACTGACACTTTTTTTCCATTGTTTTTAACTATGCGACCAGAGCCTTTTCTTTTGATGTGTACAGTGTTCCTTCATTCCTGTCTTCCCTAGCCTGAACAGTTGCATATAGTTGTCTCAAAGAATTACTTTAAAGAGCTAGGGAAACTTAATTTTTCTTTGCTGAATGTTAACCCAGTAATTGCACCTCTGACAGGAGGGGAAACATGGCAAAGAGCCATTATAGAAATGAATCCCACTCTCTTCCTGTAGTCCTGGGTCAGGCTGTATCCACCAAAATGTGCAGTCTTCAGACAGTGAACCATCAAAATCTGACTGCACTGAGAATACGCAAGTTTAGAATTTCTAAGGCATGACCTGCCCAATTTTATTTGACATTATTTTTGTTGTTTTCTTCTGAGAAATATCAAAAAACAATCTAATGATTGGGTAGACCACCTGCATCTCTGGCAAGGTTCAGCAATTTCTCAATTAAGTGATTATTTAGTATTTTTAATGTAGGAATTTGCATACAATGCATTATTTTCTCTCTTACAAGGTCTTCTGTTTTCATTCAGGTGCAGTAAATCAGGGAGAGATAAGACTGCTTGCAGTACTGTTGTCAAGCTACAGCACCTTAAGATAACAGGCAGTGCATGCTGCACTGCTCTGATACTACAGAGCGAGTGGCACCTGCTTGCTGCTGTAGCATGCAGAGACGGCTTATGCTGGGTATTGCTTTGTCTAACAGCATTTATTCTGGTTTGGGTGAATCTTGAATTGATGATGTCTCTTCCTTTTAGGATTTCCTTCTCTTTACTAGCTTTAAATATTCTTACCGTTCCAGCTCCTGGAGGTATCTATGTGGATATTTAAACCTCTTACCAGTGCTTCTGGTAGCTGCCTGCCTAGGAAATGGAAAGCATTTATTGTGATGGACTGTCTCCCTATTTTCCCTTCTCATTCTCTTAGAGTTGTACCTAATTGGATATCAACTTCTGACTGATATTATCAGGAAAGTATCTGCAGCTGCTTTAGATCTAGACTTCAGGGGCCAGTTCATTATCCACTTATTCCACATTTATTGTTTTATAACATCTTTAAAATCAGAAGTACTAAAGCCAGTGTAAAATGGAGGAATGTAGCAGTGAACCGTATTACTGCCATCAGCGTAAACCATAAAGCTTATATTTGCACCTGTTTCTTGTAAGTGAAAGTAATCACTTCCTAGCAGGATTAAATGTTGTGTTTTATAATTCATAAACTCATGAAATCCATTTGTCATTTCCCCTTAAATATTTTCTTAGATTTTCTCCTCACAGAAGCCAAGGTAATACAAACACCTGCTTATTATTCTTCTGGTTTTAGTCAAGTATTTGCATAAGTGTTTGTCCACAAAGAGGATAGCTGGTTGGCCACGCTGTTCCCGATTCATTTTATTTACATGCCAACGATGGTTTTCCTCCATGCTTTTTCCTTATGTGACAAATCTGTTTGCTAAAATGCTACGCTGAAAGGCCCAGCAGGCCTTTCACTATCAGTCTGCCAAGCAATTGTTGCAGCTTAGCAAACACCAAAGGACATCTGCAGAATCCTACAGCAGTAGTGAACCCAGGATGAATGCTGAGTGGCTTGGTAAGAGAGAAGATCTTTGCCTTGCTTTCTGGTAGTTTTTATTTCAAGCATGATGTTCTTCTTCCTCATAGATCTTACTGCTCTGAGTCTCTGGGGGGGGGGAGGGGGGAAGGTACACAGACCTATATTTTTACACCCTCCTTGAGCTGTTTGCTTCCGTATTACTTTGCTGTTGTTTATCCTGCTGTACCATACAGGGTCCTGTGGTACTGGCAACTCTGTAATAAACAGCCATCTGAGATGACAGTCATTTTGGCCCATCTTGCATGCTGTTGAACATCCTTAAAAGGCTAAGCACTGATATTAGCAGCTCACTCTAACGGGACTGGAAATGAATATTAGGAGGAAAAAGTTCACTGCAAACAGATCCAATGGTGAAGAAATGGCATTCAATAGCCAGTGAGTGCTTATTCAAGATCATAAAACAGGTGCCTGGTAGGTTCAGGAAGGGAACACAGTTGTCTCACCTTTTCACACTCCTGAAGATGTAGTAGCATGAATTAGTACATAATCCTTAAATACGTATCTCTAAGACCTAAAGTTACCCTATAATCAGTTCCAAAGTAAAACTGTGCTTCTGAAATCAACAGTTTAGAAGTTGGTGTGACACCTCCATATGGCACAATCACCAACAACAGAGGTCCCAAGAATTTCTTCTCACATAGCCCCTCTCTGTTTGCACCCTCCATTATTGTGTCCAAACTTAATTATGACAAAGCCTGTTTTGGGAAAAGAAAAGCTTCAATTTCTTTCACATTTAAAATAATAATAAAAAAAGGTGCCCACACTCTTCTCAGAAAAGAATGATGAGGACTTTAAGTAGTACTGACACATTCAGTTTCTTTTACCAGAATGGATGTTTCTGATGGCTCACTTTATATCATCTATGCTGACTTTCCAAGCCAAGCTATGAAACAGGCGAAGAGCTGACCATGTGTGCAGTGCACTATTGTGAACATCCATAGTTTGGCTGCTTCTAACTACCAAGGTTTCTTCTTGCATGTGAGATCATATCTTTTCAGAGGCTAGCAGGTCTAGTGGCCATTCAGTTGTACCACAAGGTAGTACATGATGCACATCAGAGAAAACACCCTCGCAGATTTCCACAGCAATCAAATTTGAGTCTGGATCCATGTTTTTTCCTTCAGTGCCCTGGATGTGAATCTATCTGTGCATAAAGGAAACTTAGGTAAGAAAAATTTACACTGTCTTTGGGTCTGGTTTGTTTCTGTTTACCTGGTTCTATTTTGCTCTCCAGTGCTGTGTTTATACACTCAGAACTGCAGGCACTGCTACAGCAATTGATTTAGCAGTGCATGAACTGGGGGTCTCTCTAAACCTTTGCAGCTCAGCTGGGAGTATAAATCTAGTTGCCATAATTACACCTTTGTTTATGTAGGAGTTCATAGAAACGTAACATTCTGTCTTTTAGAATTTCTATCTTAAATCTGATATTTTAAGCAAATAAAAGATGCATTGGTTTCTGTTAAAATACATAGGAAACTGCTAGCAGTTTCACTGGGAACACTTCAAAGATCAAAGTAAAATCTTGGGTTGTTTCCCTGTAACTCTTTAAATTTCAGATATGCCAATTCATAAAATTTCACCTAAAACTCTCCATGCCATCAGAGCATTTTATATATTAAACTAACAAAGTATTGCTTAAAATATTTTAAGAGTTTGAGATCAGCTGCACAGTTGCTGCAGTATCCTACAAAGCATGAGATGTATGATGGAAGTCAGCAATGAAATGTAACTTCTTTCCAGACAATGCTGGAAAAGAAGCAGTAGTTACAGTATTTTCCCCTATTGTATGAAAACTAGTCATCTATTTCTGATAGTATGTCACAAATCACAATTGCACCACTTCATAAACACTAATAGCATTACAGGAAAATACTGGATTAAATATTTTATACGTGTCAAATTTGTTACAACTTCAAATGTACAGACCTCATTTTTTCCCTTTATTAAAAAAACATTTGTCAAGCCTGTAGACCTCATTTTCCCTGTATGTCCATTCACTTTAAAGGCAATGGTTCTTATTCTGTGGTGGTACTACAGAGGAGAGTTGTTTATCTTAAATAATGGTAGCACGTATCTTTAAAGTTCTAATAAAATAAGCATTTATACTATTTGCAGGAACAGATTTCAGTTGGGTTTAGTAGTCTATAACAAAACATGAAGTGATCAGGAAAGAATGGTTTGTCACAGCTTAGTTTAATCCATTAAACTATAAAGTAGTATAAATTTCTGTCCTATGAGTAGACTTTTAATATTCTGCAATTTTATTTTACTAGCTCAGCATTTCAGCTGTCACTGCAATGCCTTTTTCTCCATCTGAAACAACTTGTTCTTTGTGGATATGCTCTTCTGCTGCACTTAAAGAATGAAGTTTGTTGTCTTTTGTGCCAAAATGTAGTCTGGTATGAAAGTAATAATTGGTTCCACCAGAGCTTTAGCATATTTCAAAATACACATTTAAATCAAAGAGGAAGCACAAGAGGAGCACAAGTCTTATGGGGAAGCAGCTGAGGGAACTGGAATTGTTCAGTCTAGAGAAGAGGAGGCCCAGGAAACCTACAGCTTCCGGCTCTCTACAGCTGCCTGAAAGGGGGGATGTGGTGACATGGGGGTTGGCCTCTTCTCTCAGGTAACAGCAATATGATGAGAGACAATGACTGTGAGTTTTGCTAGTGGAGGTTCAGGTTAGATAATAGGAGAACTCTTGTGTCAGGAAGAGTGGTGAGGCATATGAACAGGCTGCCTGGGGAACACCACCATTCCTGGAGGTGTTGAAGAAATGTGTAATGTGGCACTGAGGGACATGGTTTGTGAGCGTGGTGGGGATGGGTTGACAATTAGAGACAATCTTAAAGACCTTTTCCAACCTTAATGATTTTATAGTTCTGTGATGCAGAGTACAATCTAATTTACCAAGTATGATATAGGTATAATTAATAACCTTAGCTGGAAAGATGACTGGCTTGCTTCCTTCTTGTATCCCTGTTGTGTACGTTACAAACAAGTGATGATCCAGAAACAAATACTGGATTCCTTAAATATAGAGCATGCTCTCAGCTTAAAAAGATGCAGAAGCATATTTTGATCTGTTTCTATCAAAACAAGAATGGTGACATGCAGAGATAGAAACTTTTTTAGTGACACAGAATATATTTACCCTGGATGAGCTCATATACTCATTTCCCAAAGGAAAGAAAGGAGTAAAAGGGCCGGCTTGTTTTGCCTGCAGATCTTGTGGGGGAGAAACAAAGTGCAGGGGGTACTAGGCTTCTCCTGGATTAAAGCTGTAGATTATGGGGGGCTATTACAAAAGAAAGATGTTAAGAATTTCCTACATTTGAAAGGCATTTGAACGAATTCTCTATTACATAAGTTAAATATGTTTAACTGTTTACTTAACACTGAGACTGTAGAATTAAAACTGGAAAAATGGAAATTTTTTCTCAAGTGATAGAAAACCTTAGAGCCTTGCTCCTCAGCTTTTTTCCAAATATTACTGATACTAAAAATCTAAAAGTCTTCTATTTTAAAATGAAAAGGACATTAAGCATTTACAAGTCAGCATAAACAAGTATTGGTAGCTTTATTCTCCATATATAATATTGTGCTGTTTTCTTCACAATGTGGATAGTGGTCTTATTTGCGAAATAACTATTCACAAATGCAAATGAGCACTTGGCAGCATTGTTTCAGTACCTCATGTACTTGACTGGGTAAATTTCCAGTTGCCCAAAGGTATGAGTAATAAGCATTGCTTGACAGGGAATTTACAGAAAGAATAATGAAAAAAGTTTAGACAACTGAATTTAAAAGTGGATTTTAATGACAAGCTTATTTGTCACCATCACTACAGTGATTTATTTTTTTTTTTTGGGGGGGGGGGGGGGGGGG
>JAOWBP010002392.1:43412597-43471346 GCA_028571105.1 Tragopan temminckii
CATGTGGCAGGGGGGTTGGAGATTTATGATCCTTGTGGTCCCTTCCAACCCTGGCCATTCTGTGATTCTGTGATTCTCTTATCAGAGTTTTATTGTGGCACTGTGACACACTTTTTCAGTCTCACTGGCTGTCTTTGAACTGTGCTGTGTTCTTTGGAAATGTGAGCTAGAGTATTTGACTACAGAATCAAGCTTTCAAAGCTTTAGAATGCCATACTTCGAGAATAAAATAATGTATTTAATCATTAAGTAAAGTGTATTAAAATAGTTCTTTTGATTTCAGTGAGGTGGTCATTTGTTTTTCCTTCCCTTTCTTTCCACGGCACAATCTGTCTGTGTTTACCTTTCATCTATTTCTTCATTTCTGTGAAGGAAAAATTGGAAGTACAAACTTTTTTGTACAGAGTTTAGAATTTATTGTTGTTTTAACTGCTAATTTAGAGACTTTACTACCAAATGTGGTGTAACAGAATGTAGTTGCCTTTTCTGAAGTCTTCTTGGAAGCAAAACATGGTCCTTAATGGATTCTCTTATTGGAGAAAGCTCAAGTTGATTGTTTGGCTTTTTTTGTTGTTATTTCAGTGGTTATTTATTTGGATTTTGTTGTTGTTGAAGTTGTTATCTTTTACTGGAAAAGCTTAAAATATTTATTCCTTACAAAGTACACTTTTTACTATGAACTTGTTTCAGGTGTTGCTTATACCCTGACAAAGGACAGCCATGTCTCCATATTCTCAGAATTCCCAGCAACTGTCTCCAATTTTTTCTTGCTTTTTCCCACTGTCATGTGTATTTTTCTTCAGTTCCTTAAAAGGAAATCCTCAATCAAAATCTGTTATTTAAGCAACTTTGAATGAAATTTATAGTTTTGTGTTTATTCATCAATAGCTTCCACATTCTGCATTTTACTAGCAAGAAAACTTTGGAATGCAGAATAAGATATTAATTTTAGTTTATGCAGTAGTTTCGCAAACAAACTTTTTTATTGAAGTAATAATTACTTTCCTTTGATATTGAAGCACATCTTTATTTGTTTTGATGCCGTTGGGTCGTAAATTTAAATTTTAAAAAATCAAAATATATTATCAGAAAATGAGGTTCTGAATATGAAATAGAAATTAGTTTTAAAACATGCCATTTCTGCATAATAAATCAGAGTGGTGACACACTGGAACAGGTTGCCCAAGGAGATTGTGGATGCCCCATCCCTGGAGGCATTCAAGGCCAGGCTGGATGTGGCTCTGGGCAGCCTGGTCTAGTGGTTGGTGACTGCACATAGCAGGGGGATTGAAACTAGATGGTCATTGTGGTCCTTTTCAACCCAGGCCATTCTATGATTCTTTGATATGATTTTAAGACTTGTTGGTATTTCCAGTTATTCTTTTAAAGGTGCTGACTTGCCAATTTTTTCAAGTCAGATGCATTTCTGTCAGTGGGAGCACATGAGAACTTGTGTCGTAGAATCTGTCTGATAGTTCTCTGGTTAAATAACAGTAGTGCTACAAGCTAACAATTGACAAAGAGGATGAGGAGTCTTGCGGTGTTATTTGCTCTTTCTGAATGCCAGGTTTTACATAAAGCAGCGTCATGTTTCCTGTTTGAAGTGTGATAATTGCTGCTTTGTTCTTGATCACTGTAAGTCTTCAAAATTATTACTGTGTATTATTACCTTAGTGTATGTTGTGTCCTTAGATAAGAGCCTATGTAGAGCGATGATGCCTTTAATTGTAACCCTGGGATAGTACTTCTCTGAACCCATAGCGCAATGAACAAACAATGAACAAGTTCAGTCAGTGTCAGTTTTGACATCTGTAACACAGCAATAATTGTGTATGTTTTTGAAAGGAGATTAGAACAATTGCTTCATCTTAGGTTCTTACTCATAATCTTCACAGTATTTTTTCCATTATCAGATATTTGTCACAGCTTTCATACTTTGATGCTTTGATACTGACTGTGTGTTTCGTAATCTTTATCTTTCCTGTCTGGATTCCTGTCTGGTTTTTCTATTCACTATCAACTTTTTGAATATTTGGATCAGTGTTGTTATGCCGTCTTGGAACCTTTTAATGAATTACAGAAGGGCAGCCATCTTTAATTTTTGCTGGTTTGTTAACTACATCTTTGAAAGCCACCTTTGCTAAAAACGTAGCTGCTTTCACCAAGAGTTGATCTGGTGGATGTGCTTCCCTTTGTTCTTGTGATTACTTTCAGACAACATTTTGAGATGGGCATCTGCGTATTTGATCACTAGGCTGAGTTCATCACGCAAACTGGTTTGGTGCCAATGGTTTCTTGCTCTTTTCAAGGAAGAAATAAAGCACTTAGTGGCTTCCTTTTGACAAAGTAGTCAGCTTTTATGAAACCTGCTGCACTGAAGCTTAGGCAGCAGCTGAGCTCTAACCCATAAATTTTGTTTTAAAATTTCATAGAAGTGTAGCTCTTAAAAGTCTGGTGTGATTTATTGCAGTTAGACTCAAGTTTGTGAATGTAGTTTGATCGATGTCCTAGCTTGTATTTTAGTGCCTGACATTATCTGGGGCCAATTGAATGCCAACAGCTTGTTGCCAAATTCTCTGTTTACCTAATATAAATAAAACATACTGAAGATATGCAGTTCATATTTGAAAGAATGGCTGTGATTAAGTAGAGCTTTTTATGACTTAATACGTTTGTACTACATGAGTGTGGATGAGATGTGGAAGAAATTGGAAATACTCACCATTTTCTGAAGATGCAGAATATAGACCAACTGTGCGAATGCAACAGATATGTGGTTGCAGTTAAAACTGCTGCATCATGTAGAGAAATGCCCATTCACTCTCAAAATGATAGTTACAGAGATCCAATATCTTGAGAAATTAGTGAAAAATTTCACCTACAAAACATAACGTATAGACTTGGGGGGAGGGTGGGGGAGGGGGAAAATGGAGTCCTTGGCTTGGCCTGCATAGCATGCAGGCTGAGTGTCCCTGAAGACATTTGGTGCGCAGAGAGTACAGAAATGGTGCCTGGGGTGTTGTTTGCTGTACAGATGTGCAGCAAGTCTTTGACTTCGGGCAACTCTGAAAAGGAGCAGCTTCCTGGCAAGAAAAGCTTGCTGCATTTTTGATCTGCTACAAGGCATCTCTTTCTAACTCAGGCAAACAGCAGCTGCAGAGGGGCTGAAACCTGCATGTGCTAACACTTGATTCAAGTTCTTGGGCAGACAGTGAGAGCAAGAGGTGATGATAGCATTCCAAAGGATGATGCATTGTAAAGAGATGGCAGTGTGGGAGAGTAGGATGAAGCGGACCTTTGTCAAATGCTGAATTAGAATTTCAGCTCTTTTATTTTCTCTTTACATTCTTTCTGATAATCATATATGAAAGTAGACCATTTCAAAGGGAATTGTGTTTCTCATTGCTTGGGAAACATTTAAATTAAGCACAGTTACCAATTTAGTCAACATAATAACTTCAGTAACGTAGTTAAGAACTCTTAGATGTTTATATATATACATGTACATTTTCTCAGATGTTTATATACATATATATATATATATATACACGCATTTATAGACAAAAACAAGGAAGACAAAGTGTACCTTCTTGATACTTGGTTTTGTGTGGCAGTGTAGTCTCTGTATTCTGGTGAGTGTATTTCAGAACTCAGGCAGAGACATGAAGGAGATGAGTAACCATTAAGCTTTCAGGGCAGTCTAATATTCTTTTACTGAAGCTGCAGGCTGCAGAGGGCTACCTATGAGGCTCTGCACTTAGTTCCAGAGATTCCTTTTTAAGTTCAGATTGAGAAATGTGAATTCAAAGTAATAGAAAGGAAGGTATTGAATGTTTATGATACTCCCAAGCATCTTTTTGCTGGCTTTTTATTTGAAGAACAAATAAATGTCTTAATGCTGGTGTTTAAATGTCTATAGTTCCTGGGTGTTTTAAACAAACAGATATTACATTTAATGCCTGCTAACTTTTGCGTTAACTCTATCACTGTCAAGACTGCAGGTTTACACTTGCAAAAACTTTAAAACTAGCACTGTAAAAATGAGTAGTGCATTCTGCAAACGTGTGAACTCTTTCCTTGTTTCCTGAGCTTAGTCAAGATGGAGTGCTACTTCTAAGAGAGCAGTTTCCAACTTTTTTCACCAGTGCTCGCTCTCAGTAGCTGTTTTTCCACATTCATTCCTTCATGGAGCAATTGGGAAGTGTTGTGTTCCTGGGACGAAGGTGTGCTTGCTGTGTGATGGACCCAGACAGGAGTATAACCTGTGACTCAATGTGTACTTGTGCTGACTGAAAAGTTCACGTTCTTAAAGTTGTGCCTGTGTCAAGTTGTGTTACATCTGTGCATGTTTATGGAGCTGTGTGCTGGAGTCCTGCACAGCTGGTTGGTTGTGTGACAGGGGTAGGGGTTGCCTTTCTAAGGGTCGTTAATGACGGGAGAAGGAAATGGCTTGCTTAGTCTGCTGTATACATTTGTGAGGTTCCTCCAGGCAAAGAGTGGTGCACAGGCCCCTTGGGTGGGCAAGTCCGAAGGGTGTTCTCGAGATGTTTACTGAAGCTTGACTGGAATTGTTGGATGCGTGCCTTTCCCTGGAGAGCTGGAAGGAAGGAAGTGAATTTCAATGAGAGAACACAGTAGCGGTGATTTCCTGTGTAATAATATCAGGAACTTTAGATCCTTGATACTGGTGGGAACGTCTGGAGCAAGAAAGATTTACCTGGGTGGAGGGGAATCAGATTCAGGAACACTTAACAGGAAATGCAGCAGTGCCCAGACTCTGCTCGGTTGCTCAGATGTATCCATGGGTGCTGAGGGAGTCGGCTGTTCGCACCTATATGCCTCCCCGTTATCTATGAGACATTGTGCTGGTCTGGGGCGATCCCTGAGGACTGGAAGAGTATAACTCCTTTAACTGTAAGATACGCCGTGTTGGTTTTTTGCCTTTGTATAGGCTGTGACAATGAATTTTCTCTGAGTATTTCTCAGAGCAGATGATTTGTGCAAAGAAGTAGAACTGGTGAGTCACTTTGATTTAAGATAGCTGTACTAGACATCTACTTTTTGTGTTTAATTTCATTCTTCAGACATACTCATAGTGAACTGTTTTTCTGCCATTAAGATTAACAGTAAAACTTTTCCAAGCTTTTGGTAGGAAGTTTACTTTTGTATCCTTACAGAAACTCTAATTGTTGCACTACCATAGTTGTGAAAGTTTAAAAGAGGCACGTAGGGGAAATGGTGCTATGTGTTTATTGGGCAGAAAGCAGGAAAAACAGATCAAGAAGAATTGAATGAGTTGTATGAATGCCCACTGCAACAAGCAGTGTTAACAGTTTACATGCAAAACTGGAAACTAATCTGTTGAATGGTCTGTATGCAATGTGGAAATTGTCTGAGTTAATGATACTCATCATTAACAGATAACTGCTTTTTCATCACTGATATTATAGTATAGTACTGAACTTCTTGTTCTTTTCATATGTTAGTGTTCATTTATTTCTTTTAGTGTCTTCCTTTTAAAGCATTTGTTTGCCCCAGTACTGGGGGCACTTCAGGAGAAGTGAAAGAGGTTGTCAATCACAGACCGTAGTTCATTTCATTTTTCCATGAAGCAGTATAAGCTATTTGAGTGCACTCATTAATTCAGTAGATTATTGTTTATTATTGTAGCTTTACGAGGCTTCTTGATCATATTGTTTTATCCTCATATCTAATCACCAATGTGCTTTAAAATGAACATTACCTGTTATTGTAAAAAACACAAGTAAATTGAGTTCACATACAGGATAGATGTGGATCTTTTTGTCATGAAGTGCTCTAAATCTTGTATGCATGTGTATGTGTACATTTACTTATATTAAATTTTTTTTTTTCTTTTTTTTTAACAGGCTATGAGAAGACAGATGACGTTTCAGAGAAAACTTCTCTGGCTGATCAAGAAGAATTGAGAACTATATTCATCAATCAGCCTCAGTTAACCAAGTTCTGTAATAATCATGTCAGGTATTAAATTATATTTCAGTTAATACATATGAGTTTCGTAAGGTTGCATACTGTTTAGCAAAATCAAAGAAAATATTCTGTTTATTCTACCTCCTTAGATCACTAGTCTGACTCCAAAGGGAGGAATGAAGACAAATGACTAGAATAGCAAAACTGTTTCATATACAAAGCTGACCTTCAGAATTTTTAAGTTCTGAGTAGGAAGGTTCTTAGTGGAACTTCTGCACTTTTATGTGTCTCTAGAGTATGGATTTATTCTTCTGGTTAGTTCAGTTTATCTTTTGGTTTTGAGCATATCTCTGGATAGCTGGACTGAGGTAGAGGTAGTGAAAGATTCACTAAGATAATTACACTAGGATTAAATATATTTTGTTATTCCAACCCTCAGAATTTCACTTAATAACCAATACTGATCAGGAGTTGTTTGTTTTGTTTTCTTTTAAAGGTAAACTTTCCACTTGATGAAAGATATTGTTTTTCTTTTAATGAATATAGAATCATAGAATGCTTTGAGTTGGAAGGGACCTTTAGAGATCGTCTAGTGCAACTCCCCTGCAATGATCAGAAACACCACAGCTAGATCAGGTTGTCAAGGGACTGATCTGGCCTTGCCTTGGAAGTATCCAGGGATGGGGCATCAACCATACCTTTGGAAATGTCAGACAGATGTGTTTGTACATTGTAAGATAAATACAGAGCTAGGTCTGTGCTATTGAAAAATGTACAACCTACTGCTAATGAGGATTTCCTCATGTAGAGAAAAACCAATACATCTTGGGGATGGGAGATTTTACTACTACGTCATATATACTACTTCTCCAGCAGCCCTCTGGTTCTGGAGCTTGCAGAACAGGTACTGTTGTTCTGAGTTATGCACAGACAACAAAACCTCTGGAAGATTCTCCCATATGTCAGTCCAGAAATCCCACACAAATGGACATACTGACTGTTCCAGTGCCTCACCACCCTCATTGTAAAAGGTATTTTCCTTGTATCCAGCCTAAATCTACCCTCCTTAAGCTTGAAAACATTTCCCCTTGTTCTCTCACCACAGACTCTGCTAAAGAGTCTGTCGCCTTCTTTCCTGCAGTACCTCTTTAGTTTAGGTATTGAAAGACCACACTGGAAAATTGTATACTATTGAAACTGTAGGAAAATTGTACATTATTGAATATTTTAGTTTTATTAGCTTCTTAAACGCGCCATTTAAATATTGTTAAGCCTGGAAGGTTTTTTTAGTCTTCAGTATGCACTGAATCACAAAAATTCCTGCATGAAACAGATGCTCCGCAACTCTTCAGTTTTGATGTAGCACCCTTCTCGTTATGCTAGCTCAACTGATAATGCTTTCCCCAAGAATTTTTCTGCACATGAGTCATGGTGCAGAATTGATCACCAAGTGTATGTCACAGCTTGCTGGATAGGGCATTGTTCTGGGGTGGAAGATCTCTGAGCTTAGGTCCTGTCCTAATTCCTCAAGTCAACCACTTCCCCGCTTCCTGCTTCTCTCTCTCTTTTTTTTTTTTTTTTTTTTTCCTCCTCGTTTCCTGTAACCAAGTCACAGCAGAGGTGACAAGGAAACTTCTTGCCTTAAAACTGAAGCGCACAATGGCTTCTGTGGATGATGGGCACTTTCCTTGGATAGCTAGTTTGTAGAAGTCTTCAGGTTTCTCTTTTAAGCAAAAACTAATCTGTTTGCTATCACAGAAATCACAGAAAGTTCTGTTGTATTTGAAAGCTTGTATAACTGAGAGGAAAGGAATACATTTGAATTTTTTTCATATTGTAATAATAGTATATATTTTTTTCTTTTTGTCTTAGCACTGCAAAGTACAACATTATCACATTCCTGCCAAGGTTCCTTTATTCCCAGTTCCGAAGAGCTGCCAATGCTTTTTTTCTTTTTATTGCATTACTTCAGGTAAGAGCATTACTTCAGGTAAGCTAGCAGGAGTAACAGGTACAGGGTAATAGAACCAGGGTACAATATGGTGCCCCTTTGATTTCGTATTTTGCCTGAAAAATAATGTGCCATAAGAAAGGGGTGTGTAGGCACATGTTTGAGTAGAAATGAAAGGGAAGAAATAACTGGAGAAGTGATGGATACTGTTGCCCTGTAGCTGATAGAAAGTTGTCCATTAACTTTCTGCCGGATTTCCACATAGTTGCTTTAAAATGTGATCTGGAGTAATGTTGAAAATAGATGTATATATGCTGTGTTTCTTGGAATAAGATGAATATACAATATATTGTGTTTTCTTTCAGATACACGATGTAGTGAAAGAAAAAATAAATGTGTAATAAATAACATTGACTGTTTTTGTAAGCCTCTTATGATAAATTGAGGATGTGTTCTAACTACGCTGAGGCATACTTACTACTCCACTTTTTCTGCAAAATCTCACTGTAGTCATATGGGCGACATTGCCTGTTCTAAATGTATTAAGGCAGGAATACTCTTGTGGTAAATCATTGCTGCCACTAACAACTCTAGTCAATATAAAGATAATTATGGATAGTTATGAATATGTATCACATAAGTGGCTGCATCCTCTCAGCATTTATTTTATGTACACATTCACTTGCATCGTCTGTGCCCTTACCTGCTTAGCAGAAACAGATTTCTTAGAATTGTGTAGCTTTTCAATATTTGTTCATTAGTTTAGTAGTAAAATACAAAATATCTTCTTGAAATTTAAAATACCTTGGAGTTGTGTCCACTCTGTTAGACTAAACTAAAAAAATTAATCATATTTTATGAATACGTATTTAAATTTAGTTTGAAACACGAAAGATGAAGGTGAATCTTCTGGAGACACTAAAACCTCTGAAAGTAACTACTGAATACTATTCAATTTCAAATGTTTTGTTGTATCAGCTTTGTTTGATTCCAAGACAATACCCCTCAATTGGAAATAGTCAGTACCTTGTCTGAGTAACGAACCTAGTTGTCATCTCAATGTTTTCAAGAAAAGTTGAAAGTTCTATTTACTGTGTTAAAAACTGTTTTTAATCAGGAATTCAAGCACAATTGTTTTTCTCTCTTTTTAATAGCAAATTCCAGATGTATCACCAACAGGCCGTTACACAACGTTGGTCCCTCTCTTATTTATTTTAGCTGTGGCTGCAGTGAAGGAGATAATAGAGGATATTGTAAGTGTTTAATAATCGTATTTTGTAAATAACTTGTTCAAATATCTTGTAGATTATATTGCAAAAAACCTTTTTGAGTAATTTTCTGTTGAGCCATTCTTGGCTTCTGAATGCTCTTGAAAGCTTATAAAGCTGCTTATGTTAGAAGATGGAATCTTGTAGAATGTGGTGTTAAAATTTGTGTGTTTTATATGTGCAAGAGTGATAATAACATGGGAAATCAGTGACTATTTATTATATAGATTGACTGTAGTTGGGAAATTCTCATTAATATAGTACAAGCATATTTAGGTAAAGTATGAGCTGAAACCAAAACTACTAAGTTCTACTGACTCCACAGAAACCACTCAGGCTCAGAGCATTCAGAATATTGCAATTTTGTCAAAGACTCAGCTAATGGAATGTTGGAAGCTATTGAATTCATAGAAAGTTGAACTTATTTTAGAATAAAACAAGCTTTAAATAATTATTTGGGCAGGAAAAAATGTATTTTCTTCCACCATTAATTCTTTATGCCCACTACTTACACATTTGAGCTGGGCTTAAATTTTGTCTCTAAATGAGGTGCTAGACTAAAACATTTTCTATAAAATTTGAAATAACAGCAAAGGTTTTTGGGGTTTTTTCACAACCTCCCTTCCCCGAAACAGAGAGTGGCTGGATTTGTGTTTTACGTTTATACTATTTGCTGCCCACTAGGCAGCTTCTCCTTACGCGTCTTTGTTGCTTTTCCTTTACATAAACAAAATCCCTTTTAAAAAGCCATAAAATCAATTCACGCTCTTTCAGATATTTTTAACTGTTCTGCTGTTAATGCTTACAGACTTGCACCATCTGTCAGTGTCTAGGCAAATATAAAACTGAGGCTGCTGCTACTGTACAGAGTGTCCTTTTTAAAATTATCTCCCTCCTCTTTTACGTCATTTGTTTCTTTGTGTCATTTGCTCTTTGCAATTTAATGTGTTTAGTTTGGCATGAAGCAAAAGCCAGGATAGGGTTCAGGGTTATTTGTTTGTTTTTACACATATCAGTTTTAAAAATAAAAGGTATCATTACTAATTGCTACAGAAGTGCCTAAAGGCAAGTCAAAACTTATTTTTCCTTCTATTAATTTTATATTTCCTCAGCATGTAGATACTTCCTATATTGTTGCAGGAATATCTGACTGACAGTGACAATAGCACTTTTTTCCTTGGAAAGCTCCATAGTAAAATATTTAGCATTTTTTCTATTTTTCTTTAGTTTTAGTTATATTTTAATTTCTTTACTCAGTGAAATAGTTATCTTCACCTGATATTAAAGCAGGTTTAATTGGCTTTTCAGTTTATTAAAATAATACTTTCAACTGAATAACCAAAACTTCCTTTTCTGGAGTGTAATCACAAGAAGTAGATGATGTTAGCAGGAGGCATTATTCACAAACAGCATATGTTTTACATACATGCTTCAGAAGTACTAGCAAAACTTGTGACAGGCAATGCAAGATTATTGTCTGTTTCTAATGATTTTTCACCCAGCATAGCTCAGAAAGCAATTGAAATTAAACTGTTACTTTTCAAGTTGCTGGAAAGGACAAAGTTGTGGAGTGTAAATACATCATATCTTTGTACAAGGAATTTGTTCAAATACTGATTGCTCAGATGGGAGACATTTTAATAGAATACTATTAGCCTAGAACTGGGAGTGACTTTTCTGATGATCAAGACTATGCAAGTAATCCACAGTTCTGTTTAAAATGTTTTTAAGTCTATTCATAGAATGCTTGAGTGCAAACAGTAAAAAATGAGTGTTACATCTTAAGTGTGAAAGTTTTATCATGTCAACAGAAGTCTTTAATCCGTATGCTTTTTTGATTCAGAAAAGGCATAAAGCTGATAATGCAGTGAACAAGAAACAAACTCAAGGTAGGAAACTTTTTAAAGCTTATTGATTGTGGTTGTGTGTTGGTTGTTTTGAAGTTTTTTGCAAATGTTGATAATCCTAACTGCTGAATACACAGGGAGATGAGTTGGAAATTGCTTGTACAGTTGTTGTTTTTTAAAAACTTGGAATTTAAACAGTTGAAATAACAACTTGCAACCAGATTAGCCTTACACCCAGTACTGGGATCCCCAGCACGAAACATGGGCCTGTTAACTCAGGTCCACTGGAGGGCTGTGAGGGTGGTCAGAGGGTGCAGCACCTCTCCTGTGAAGACAGACTGAGGGAGCTGGGGTTGTTCAGCCTGGAGAACAGAAGACTCCAGGGAGACTTTTCAGTACATCAATGGGGACTTATAGGAAAGATGTAGAGAGACTTTTTACAATGGCATGTAATGATTTTGAAAGGGAGTAATGATTTTGAAGTGAAAGAAGAGAGATTTAGGTTAGACAAAAGTAAGAAGTCTTTCAATATGAGGATGTTAAGACGCTGGAATAAGATGCCTAGAAAAGTTATGGATGCCCCAACCCTGGAAGTGACTGGGGCCAAGCTGGTTGGAAGTTCGGGCAGTCTGATCTAGTGGGGAGGTTACCTGCCCATGGCAGGGGCATTGGAGCTGGATTTTCTTTAAAGGTCCCTTCCAATGCGAACTATTCCATGTTTCTGTTAAAATATATGGAAAATGTATGAAACCACTGAACTTACAGCTCAATAGGACATGTCAAGAAACTGAACAGGGGCACAAATTGGTTTGCTGACAGTGCTGGGAGTATAACTTTTGCCTATACTTTAAAGAAAAAGTGAGAGAGACAGAAACAAAGGAAAGTTTGATGATGAAAAAAATCCGGATATCTACAGACATTCATAGCTTTCGAGATTGCAACCAACAATCAAGAGATTTTTGAGATTACAAACCAACAAAATGAATCTTCAAGTGCTTTTCAAATTTGTCTCTCAAGCGTAGAGAGATTTAAATGAATAGAAGACTAGTTTTTACTGCCTTTCTCACCCCTTTTGCTTGATTAGCTATCTTTAGGCTCTTGGTGACTGTTCCTAAGATTTCTCAATATTCCATGTATACAAAAGAGCGTCTTAGAATTTGAAAGTGTAGTAAGGATACACAGAATATTACTAGTGCTTAGAAACAAGTTTAAGCTAATGCAGAGCTCACGTAAGCCTAATACTGATCTTAGTGTACTGTTAAAACAGCATGTAAGCGTATCGTCAAATGTGGTGTATTGTCAGAAGAATAATTAAGAAGTTAATTTAATCAGTTTTGTTTTCATTTATTCAACAATTCTGTAACCTTGAAAAGTGGTTATCCAGCTCCACCTTCAGTTGTCCTTCAAACAAAGAAAATTGTTAACATATTACCTGTGCATGTATGGATTCTATGCATGGATTTTCCTTCATCTATCTGTTCATAAAAGACCATCTTTATCTCAGATTTAAGAAATTAACTTTCTAAATTGTAATTACTATTAAAAAAAAAAAAAAAGCCTTTTACAGATGATTTTTATTTATTAGGGATGATTTTATTTCCCCAAAATGCATGCATAAATACTGGGACACAGTTGTGCACACAGGTGTGGTGAAGCACGAATTTCTGTGCTGTGTTAAAGTAGTCTTCTGTAGGGCAGATGGAGAATGCTTTTGAAAGCTGTTTGTTAGAGACATCTGAAAAATGGGAGGTATGAATGTGAAATTCAGGCTGCAGAAGGCTTTACGGGGCAAGTAATCTATTACATGAAAAATTCATAGCAGTACCATTTTTACCCTCCTTTTTATGAAAAGGTGTTTAAATGAATGTCAGTGCATATTAATTGCACTTAAAACCTTATTGGAGCAAGGTTGGGTAGAGTACTCTAGAGATTTCAGGTCTCTCACTGTGTTGTTATTCTGTTTCATCCATTTGTGAGCTGATTTTAACTAGCTAGAGCAGAAAACAAACCTAACAAGAAAAGCTGATGATTTCCTTCCACTTAATAGCTTAAACTGGCTAATCAAAGGATCTGGGAAGGCAGCATACATTAGGGGCACATAAAGCTATGCACTTTGCATGAAGTGAGTGCAGAACAGGACCTTCCCTTTGCAATAGCAGTACTCTGTTAGTTCAGCTTGACTGCGTGCAAAACAGCCTTGGGATCTATTTCAGCAAAGTGCTTCTGCAACTAGTTTTTAAGAAGCTCTTAGCTATGTGTGGCAGCTTATTTACATTTCAAGTGAGCAGAACTTCACTGTTAGTTATGTAGATTGCTGCAAGATGTGTGTGTATTTTTTTTTCCAACCCTTATCAGTTCTCTCATCTATCTTATACCATGGTCCCACAAATAGTGCTGCTGACACAAGGGGATAGATTTAGGTAGCTGGTGATACAGTTACCAACTGTATTAAATTCCTTGCTACACTATTACAGTCAGTCCTCACTGTGGATCTGTAGTTTTCCCAGTGAAGGGAAATGGTTTGTTGGATAAGGTTTGGTGTAACGACCAGCTGATGGTGAGACAGTCATGAAAATAGCATGCTTAATATCTGTAATAGAGACTGCTCCATTTACCATTGGCCTGATTGTATCAGGATTAATAAATCTAGGGGGAGGAGTAAGAGGACTAATCTCTTAATAAGGAATTATTAAGCAGGTTAGTTAATGACTTACAGAAATTGAGATATTCAAGAGGGATCAATCTGAATAGAACCACAAGGAAGACTTAGACATATAAACAATATGCATTCTTAGATTTTGATTAAATTTTTTTGAAGATATAATTTCTAAGAATTGGATTTTTTGATCAGGTACTTAAATAAGCATCCTGGCAGTTTGAAAGCTGGGAGGCACAGTGGAAGAGAGCAGTCTCCTGTAGCTGTCTTAGTATTAATACCTGTTTATAAACTTTATTTTAATTTACTTCTTGCACGTCAGTCTTCAGTAGCTTTGTAATTAATGCCAGTTTAAAAAAAAAAAAAAAGACACTTTTATTATTCCCTGAAAACATAAGTTTGTTGATTAAATGGCAAATTAGCTCGAATTTTTTTTTTTTTTTTTTATCATAGTAACAAGTATTGCTCAACTTTAAAGTACTAAAACTGGAGTAGTAGAGTGTACTTGCAATATTAATTTGTTTTGTGACATGCCAATAGTCTGGACAGCTGAATCCTGAGAAGCCTGCTGGTGACTTTTTTTGTAAGGATGTCATTATTTAAAATGATATAAAATATGTTACTGAATTGATATTTTCCCCATCAGGTTTTTTCCTTTGAAATTTCTCATTCCAATTACTAACTTATTTAGAAAACCCCACATTATTGTGCAATCTGTACCTGACTGAGCAAACCCTGTAGAATTTTCTTACTTGTTTTATAGTAAGGTTTCTATGCATTGTATAATTTAGATGCTTGACTGAAATTTACAGAAACAAGGTATGCTTTAAAATGTTCTGTAAATGTGTTCCATCTGAATGGCTTTTCATAAGGAAACAAACACAAACTTGTATACTGCAGTTAGAGTGTGCAAATGGAGAATTCTTCTTTTTTTTCTTTTTTTCAGTACTACGAAATGGTGCATGGGAGATTGTCCACTGGGAAAAGGTGTGTATTTGTATTTTCATGGCGACCTGAGAGAATAATACACATCTAATACTTGCTTTATTTCTCTAAATCTGTATCACTGATAAGAATTAACTGGTATGTTGGGAAATGTATCATCTACTATATTTTATTTTCCACTTGTTGCATTTGTCTCTTAAAATGTACTTTTCAGTCAAGTCAGTTTTGATGGTGTGAGTCAGCCAAAACTACTATTAGATGACAGCCCTTAAGTTCAATTAAAAATCACCTAATTCATATGGTTAACTAGGGAGATTTCACATATGGCAAAGCTGTACAGTTCCTTAGTATTATTTGGAGTGCCAAGGAAGAAGCTTCCTTCTGGAAACTAGTTACTTGTTATGTCTGCAGAATTACTTGGGCTTAAAGCATAAGAACCTTAATTAGAGGAGGGGACTATTAGAGGTAACTTTCAAGGAGTAAATATTGTGCTGTCCATCTTATCTCTTGCGTCTATTGGTTTCCACACCTGAAAACTTGAGTAAAATTTCATCATCAATAATTTGGAGGCAAGATTCAGATTACAGTCCTGATGAAATCTTTGCAGAAACCAGGTAAACGGCTTCAGCATGATGCAACAGAAATATGACCCTAGGGAGATTAATTTCTTCCTCAATTCGACTTCAGTGTTCTAATAAAATATTTATTACAATAACTAGCAAAAGTAAAGAATAGAACTAGCATTTCCAACGTCAGGATTAGGCCTATTAAAGAAATCTCCAAAGAATTCAAGGGCTTTAAGTACCTAATGCCTAAAGTGTTTTGAGTTCCTACCAGTGTTTCTAGGAAATTCAGCAAGGTAAATATTTACTGTGCTTAAAACAAAGGGATAACATATTTTGTTTGAGACCATTAACCAATTCCCAGTTTTCTTTCAGGTAGATGTTGGAGATATAGTTATAATAAAAGGCAAAGAGTATATACCTGCTGACACTGTACTGCTCTCATCAAGGTAGAGATGCCCACTGATGCTTATAGTGTAGAGGCTGGTTTCTCTACCCTGCATTTATTTATTTATTTATTTATTTGTGATTGCTCCAAGGAAATAAGGAATAAACAAAAATGCCGCTACTCTTAAATGCAATCTTTTGTTCATTTGGGATTTTGTCATTTCAGACAGTGTTTCATTAAATTGTGTCAATAACTGTTCTCAAACTATACTGGCATTTTATTTACCCCTGAGAAAATAAACTCTATGAAAAAATCACATATTAATTTAAAAGGGGCCAATTCTCTGCCTAAAAGTTGGACATCGACTGCTGTATTTTACCTGGTTGACTTTTTGGTATGTACATAACAAATTACATCCTATAAATTAAAATTGGTATATGGCAGACAACAGAAATGTGGTTTAATTGATATTTGATAGTTGAATTGGGAAAAAAACCATGAACATAGCATGTGGCCTGTCAAACTGGCATTTTCTTTGAGCTGAGCATTCACTTTATTCTATAAAATATATTTTGAATAATTTCAGCCCTGAAAGCAAGAATTCATAGCATGTAATGCTGTAATTGTTTTTGTATGGACAGTCAGAGGTTGTTTATCATCATTTCCTTGGACAGTCTTATTTAAGAAATCCACATCTTACTATGTGGAAGATGAACATTTTTCAACATCTATTTGATCAGGTCAATAGACGATATATTCTGAGAATTTGTTTTGCTGTTTTTTTGTTTGTGAGCTTTAAATTAAGATTATTTAAACATGTTCAACTGCGGTTTGATTAATTGCTGTATGATTACTATGCAATTACAGCCATCTTTTTTCTGGTACAAGTGAAAGTATTATAGTAACACGTATGATTACAGGTTAGGCATAAGCCCTCTACGACTCCACTAAAGTGAACAAATGTACTCCTGCGTACAATTAATAGGGTTAGGATCCTATGCATTTCTGTGACAGATTGTGGTGCACACTAGCATGTGTTTATGCCATTTTCCATTATATCTCAAAATTAAGCGTAGTAGTTATGAAAACATTTCTGTTAGATTATCAAGTGTCAAATAGTTGCTGGATAATTCTGTAAATTCTCCTCTGTAAAGTCTGCCTTTGTTCAATCTGAATGTTTATTGTAACTTCAGATGCTTTTCTATTCAGTATCCTCTGAAATAATAATGTATTTCTTCTGTACTTTGAGAAGCATTTGTAAGTTTTGTTGGTACCACACCACCAAGATCTTCACATATGGCATACCATGCAGCAACAACGTTTTGGCCTGCTAATAGCTTCTTTCCTGCAAACTCCAGTGTCTTGCAGGCAAAATACTAATGTATTTTGATGATTTGATGATTTGTAATCATCTCAGAGCACCTTCTTTGTAGTCCTCCTGACTAAGCTCCTGAATTTGTCTCTTTTTCTAGATTTCTTCCCTGTTTTGCCCTTTTTAATCTGGAGGACATTCACATTGCAGTGTTCTACAGCTGTTGTTTTACTCATAGAAGACTGCCATCTGCCCACAAATACTTCTTTCCACAAATACTTCTTTCCAAGCCTTGTCCCTCAACAGCAATCTTACATCATGTGTTAATAAGTTGAAATAATAGTTAGCTGCTACTGGACTTGTCAGGACTTAGCTCAGCTTCGCATCACTTTGCCCCCTCTTGTCAGAATACGCTGTCCCTTCTATGACTGTTATTCACCTTGAATTTTCCTACTGGGTTTTCTTCTAGGATCAAACATGCAGAAGTGAATCCTGAGACGAATCCTGATTGGTATTCTGGATCCAGTTCTGGTATTTTTTCCAGCTAAAACAACTTTCTTTCTTGAGTTACTAGGGGCCTGTTGCAGCCTTCCTGTAGAGAGCCTTGTGCTGCTACATTACCTCTAATTCTGCATGCACACCAGCATGTAGTCTCCTCCAATTCTTGTCTTCACATGGTGACACATTTCCCAGGAAGACTGTTTCAACAGTTTTGCTTTCCAGCTGTTTACTGATGGCCAATTACAATTGATGGCTTCAAAAGTGATGCAAGTCTACAGTCCTGATTTTATTTCAAACAAATGTTATTTCTTTTTTTTTTTTTTTTTTTTTTTTTTACAAGTGCTGGTGGTTTCTGGAGAATTACAGTTTCCTAAAATAATTAAGATCATGCTGTCTCTTACAGTGGAAATAACAGTCCTATAAAACTTAAAATCTGTTTTGTTCTTGCAAGTTATTTGGAAATTGAAGATTATAAAACAAAAACAGAAAGCACAAAATCATTTTTAGCATGTTCTTTTCACTCAGCTTCTCAGATATGTTGCTGGATAATCTTTTGTTGTGGTTTGGTTTAGTTTTGATTTTAAACAGTTTATGGAGTGGTTAGAATCTTTTGTCAGTTGAGATTCTATGCTTTCTGTTTAATGCCAGTGTTCTCTGCAGCCTAAAATTGGTGCCTTAACATAAAATGATCCACTTGAATAGAGATGGAAATGTTTTAATTCTTTTATTTCTGACCTGATAAAAATAGATTTTGAAAAAAATGTCATCAGACATTTTAATTAACATATATTGTTTGTATAATAATTTCAAATTCTGTCTTTTTGTCTTTGTCCATTTGTTTTCTTTTTTGTTTTGTTTTTTTCCCCTATCACTTATATTTCTGTTCTAATCATTTTCAAACTGGGATGTGTAGGTGGCAGTAGGGGAAGTAGTGAAAGTGACCAATGGGGAACATCTCCCAGCTGATCTCATCAGTCTGTCGTCAAGGTTAGAATAAACCAGTTGCACAGGATATGTGTATGTGGGTCCTCATATACCAACTATAAAGAATGCTTATGTGTTGATAGTGTTTGCTTTGCCATTCATCTTTCTTAAGCAAAACATATGCATTTATAAAATTAGAAAAGGTACAGTTGATGTAAGTGCAGATCCTTTAAAGTGTAAATAGATGATAATGCTCCAAGAAGCAAGAACTTGTTCCAGACCTTCTGTTTAAGATTTTACACTATCCTTGTGAAATCTTATTAGAAAAGTTGTCATTAAATAAACACAGAGTAAAACACCAACTTGTATTTTCAGTGAAGAATATGGATTATTATTGATAGGACTGGTAGAGGACCCTCTGCACAAATTTGAATGTTGCACATTCTCTGCTGCATGCAGTGGCAAAAGCAGCACTGTTCTTGTGTACTGTGACAAAATGCATGTTTCCTAGACATATCAGCTTTATGCTATTGTCTGCACTGTTACTAAACTTTTTTTTTTTTTTTTTTCACTAAATCAATGGGCCTGCCTTGATCCAGCCGTAATTCATTTACTTTGGAGGTCACTGCTTATCTGCTAAAGTAATTACAATTGAGCATGTGTTTTACTGGAAATGTCTTTGCTGCCCTAGTCTTTCAAAGTGCTTCACAAAAATATTGTTTGGGGGTTTTTTTTTACTATTAACTAATTAGAATGCTAGGATTGTAGTAGTGTTTTACACAGGTGATTCCAGCCAAACAATCTAGACAGAAGTTATTTACATTTTTAGAAAAGTTTGCTAAGAAGAAAATATTCTTCCTGAGAAGAATTTATGATAATAATTTAGTACATTTTAATGCTTTTGCTTCACAAAAATATGCTAGAATGACCTCTGTAGTTTTAGAATGATTGCAGAATAAAGTTGTGACTTCCCAGTAGCTATTGTTGTATTAAGAAAAAAAAAAAAGCTCTTGACTCTTGAATTCCATGCTAGAAAGAAGGAGAAACAATAGCTTCAAAGTGGTATAGAGAGTAAGAATTAATTCTGCTAAGTTGTAAAGTGTGGGTTTTTTTGTTTTTTTTTGTTTTTTTTTTGTTTGTTTGTTTGTTTTATGGCTCTACTGGTCCTTTACAAGATCTTAATTTATCACAGATATAAATAGTAAGTGCTCTGTCCTCATATGCAGAAGATGGAAGCTGAGTGGAGTAATTCAGAAATCCTGAACTGTTGTACCTGCTGTTCTGTTTGCAGAAAAGTCATTTTATCCTTATTTCTATTTGCCTAGTTAACACCTCCATAACGGTTGTGTATTATTCAAATCTAGAGGTGTTGTACAAGATACAAAATCACTGCTGTGTTTTACACATAAAAAAATTGTATTGAAAGAAGTGTAAAACATAAGCCTTATATCAGCATGTCTCAAAGAGATAAAATATGAAAGCTGTATTTTTCTGGATAAACCTTAAAACAAAAATTGCATTTTTAAAAGATGTTTTAAATTGCATAAAGAGTCTATAATATGATGTAAATGGAAGAAAACACTTTGGAAAAATCTTTCATATTTAAACTACCACTCATGTGGCAGAAAGCACTACAATTATTCTGTGTTTATGCCTACATATAATTTCTTGTAAAAACTTAATAATAAATTTATACTGCATTTTTAGCAAAGTTTCGTCTGAGAAGGTAACTTCTGGCAAACTTTTCTGACAATGTGAAGTACTGTTGATAATTTCACAGATTTGACTATATATTATTTTAATTCTCAAGATTTGATTAGGAAAGAAAAAAGAAAAAAAAAGCCGATTGCCTAAGCAGATATTAGAAAATTAAAGGAAGTTCATGGATTTTGACATTGTAATATAAAATTAAGGATTTTTCTTTTCTTAATAGTGAACCACAAGCTATGTGCTACATTGAAACATCTAACTTAGATGGAGAGACAAATTTAAAAATTCGACAGGTAGGAATGTCATTTTTGCAAATATTTTCAATATTATTTTTAGTTTATTATCGTGTATAAAACATTTTAGGTGCTCCTTTTAGAAGGCTTTGAAATTGTTATAGTTTGAATAAAAAGCCATGGGTTATTGCTATCTCATAAATGTTTTTGTTCCCTGCATTAAATGGAAGGAATGAATGTTTAAACCTTAAGATATTTCTTGCACTCCAGAGGGTTTCCTGTGAGTGAACAAGTGGATGGATTTGTTGTTCAGGTATGTTTATTTTTAGAGGATAATAGAGACAAAAGCACTGCAGAAAGAAGCTGCTAGTGCTGATATTGTCCTTGAGGAGCAGGTAGGGAATGGCAGTTTTTAACTGAGTGTGCAGTGTCTGTGCATGGACATTATTGCTGAGTTACATGATTGTCTATGACCCTGTCTTCATCATGATATTTTACAATACCAAGGTGACTTTTACTCACTGTAAAATGTAGTGGTCCTGTTTTATTCCCACAGAAATACTGGTTTTCATGTCTTGCACTGTCAGATTTGAAATACATAAAAATGGTAAATTAGAAAGGAATTTTAAGTGTGATAACAAACTTTTTTTTTACAGGGTTTGCCCCTAACATCAGATATAAAGGACATAGAAAGCTTGATGAGACTTTCAGGCAGAATTGAATGTGAAAGCCCAAACCGACATCTGTATGACTTTGTTGGAAACATCAGACTGGATGGGCATGGGTATGTAAATCCAAGGAGAAAGATCTCGGTAGTTTCAATAAGTACATAAGTACAGTAGTAAATAAATACGTGTTGTTAAACTATTCCAAATATAATTAGTAAGGTCTTCATTCTGTAGTCTAAAGAGGTTAAAAAAAAAAAAAAAAAAAAAAAAACATTTCTGATATATTCTTTATTAGTCTTTATTCTTCAGAAAATTGCAATTGTAAAATCTTCTGATGTCTGCAGATTGACTTTTAATACTAGCTGATCTTCAGAAATCAAGAGCTATTAATAATAGAAGAGTGTATGAACCAAATTCTAATAGTTTGGAGATTTGTAGCTACTACATAACTCACTTTGTAAGGATCTCATTCCTTGTCTATTAATTATGTATTATAGAATCTGTACATGAGAAATTTCTTGTATGATTTTGTTGTAGTTTTTGCAGGGTTTTTTGTTTTGTTTGTTCTTTTATTATCTTGTTTGTTTGTTTTTGTTATTGTTAGAGGAACTGAATCCATTACTATGTACTTCAAACTCTCTTAATTAAGTAGCCTTAAAGACATTTAATACCTTAGCTTACTGAAAGTATGTTTCTCTAAAAATGGACAGCCTCAGTGCAATTACAGCATATGCTTATTAAACTACTTAAATTCTTAACAATTTTAAGTGTTTATACAATGGGCATTCGGAGTCTCCTGTAGTTTCAAAGCTAATTTGATATATTAGGAGTTTTAAATTTATTATTATTAAATCGATAATTGTTTAGTGCTTCATTTCTGAAGATTTACATTATAATTTTTTTGTTTGGTAGGCTTTTATTTCTCCATATGCAGTATTATCCATGTTTGTGTTTCTAGACTGATAATATATACTACTAACTAATTCTTAAATACCTTTTTTATATTCCATTTTTATTTACTGATTTCTTACAGATGCATTCCGGGAATTTTCAGTCGCAAGAGTGTGGATCTATTATAATTCCACTGTACTTGTCGTTAAGAAGAGAAAAACATTTACCTGTAATTCTTCTCTGAAGGTAATAGTTATACTAGATCCACACATCCATCCTTCCTCCCTGGCTAGGGAGAAAACACACTTTTCTGCTTAACTGAATTATTTAATTTTAAAATTTGAGTAAAAAAGAAATATTAAATGTGGTGATGGCTGGTACGCCTCTAGAATGTGTAGGAGCATGCCATCTGCTGGTCAAGCAAATTGTCATTTGAGAAATTCAGTCTGGGAACATTTAGATATATTTGCTGCTCAGTAGGATAGTTGCAAAAGTGTGGTTCTAATATAATATTTACCTTCAGTGAAAAAGAATTGCAGGTAAGTAACTTTTTTTGGATCCTGATCTAATTTCAAACCAGAAAAAATCAAAGATGAGTTCTCTTTCTGCCCATATTATCTGTAACACAGATTAATCTAACTAGCATTTATCTAGTTGTTTAAGATCCCACAGTTAGATTTTTCACTGTATCCACTATCTTGACATTTTTGGAAAAGCAAAGGAAAAGGAGTAATGGACACTTCTCCCTTTTATTTCTTCTTTCTTTTTATATAACTCATTGGAGTACAAGAATGCTGTGGTCCATAAATGTTGTATCTGGGTAGTCTTTTCAGTCTTTTCTTCATTTCATGGGAGAGCAGCTGTAAAAAGGCAATGGTTCTTTTTTTGATTTTTAGTATTCAAGAAAGTAGAACTCCGCTACAACTAATTTTTTTGCTAGATCTGTAGATTCTTTTAAGGTCAAAAATATTTTCATTGTATCCTCAGTTTTTAAGTGTGTTAACTCTGTATGTGAAAGGTGCAGCTCTTTTTTTATGCTCATAAATGTGTATGATTTTTAGGAGTTGAAGACTATTAGCTGGAGAAAGGAGAAAAGTTTTTTTAACCTAGATAAATTTGAAGTTATGATTAGATAAATACCTCAGAGAAAAATAGATTGGCAAGTTACAAGGATAGGCATTTACTGTCCAGACCTGAAGTAAATATCTTCCTGAAGACCATCTTGAGGAAATTGTGAATAAACACTTGATAAAAAGAAAATCACCTTGCTATGTAAGGTTTCGAACATGCCCTTGAAATTAATAGCTCTTAATATGCCAGTGACAGCCATAGCTGGGTAGTATGCTGAAGAGATATTTCCCCATTAAGAACATTCTTCACTGAATATAAGCAACATATATTGCTGAGAAACCATTAGTTGTGCAGTATACAATAGGAATTAGGTGAGCTGGGACAGTTTTGAGAAGGTTGCCAAGAGAATTGAGAGCACCATTACAGAATGGGGTATGGTCACAATGTAGAAAGTAGCATGATACCTAGCAGATGGGGACTTTCTATGTCTGTCCCCTGCTGTTCTGTTATTTATCTTCATCTCCAGCAGTACTGCTGGAGACCACTCGCACAGGCTGCAAACACCATTCTGTTTTAATAGTCTTCCTAGTAACAGGCCCTTGAGGATAAAATCCTGTTCCAGGTTGGAGGGGTAACCATAGCCATTTGATAGCTGTTTGATGGGGGGGGGGGGGAAATCAATGGCTCCTGCAGTAGAAGGGACTTCACTGCATACTCGTCAGAGTTCTTAAGAGGGGAAATAAGCAGGAGGGCTAAGAAGTTAAGAAGTTGCAGGAGTCTTAGAACTCAACCCGACACTTTAAGGAGTACAAGTAGGAGTACAAAGTTTTTACTGCTGCCATACTAGAGTTCCTTTACCTCTTCATGTTTGTAGGAGGATATTAGTAGGAGGAGGCGTGGTGTTCCAGAGAAGATCTACAGTTTTAGAAGTTTTCAGTTTATCTGTGGATAACATAGGCATATAATCAAAAAGGCTATTACCGTCATCTTTTATAGGTAAAATTCTTGTTAATAGTCTTGAAAAATCTGGTTACTCTTGGAATGGCAATTGATTTCATAACTTTGAATGCTTTAGAGAAAGGAATGCATTTTAAAAAATGGAAATAGTATTTGATGACCAAATGAGTCCCTCTTAATGATTATTGGCTATTTCAGAGCCCTTCAGTTCCTTTCATACTTGAAAGGAAAATAATTTTCTTATTTTACCACAAAATGAAAATGCTACAATTCAAGTCAATTTCAGTATGTTGTATATTTTTAGATTTTTTTCTGTTTTTTGGTAGTATCCTAGACTGTAAGTCGTGGCAATGTAGTGTTTGTTATTTGCCTGTTTTGTATGGAAAAATATTCAAACATTTTTTTTCAGAACAGGTTTTTTTTTTCCTAGTTTCTGTGTGAACTTATTCCAAAAAAAAAAAACTCCATTGCAACTGTTATTTTTAGGGGAGGAAGAACATGTTGTTTCTTTTTTACTTGCAGTCTTTTCACTTTAAAAGCTTGTTTATGAGAAGGTAAAAGGGGAAATGAGGGTTTAGAAGAAATTAATACATGAAACTTTCTGAAACTGCCAGAAATATTACTAAATATGATGGCTTGCTCAGGCTATTTATAGCTTATGTATCAGAGGGTATAACTGCTATCATTAAGCAACTTATATGTTATCCTAACATGTTGATTTTCAGCAGCTGAGGAGATAATAGATTTAAGTGAGAATGGCAAGCACTACGGCACTACTGACAAATCTGATAGTTAGTATTTAAATAGACTTAAGTGCAAAACCAGGAAATTAACTGTATGAGGAGCACTGATAATTACCTAAAATTTTTTATTTTATGAAAAAAAAATACTAAGCTATGGTATATTGACAAAGTCAGTTGTCTGAATTTAAGACAGTCGAACGTTTCCAGCATTTTATGAATTCCTCATTCAGCTGGAAGAAAGGATTAAGCTGAGAGTTCAGAGAAGACTATTTGATTTGAGAACTGCTTTGGAAAAATCAATTTTGTAAGAGCTGTCATGTTTCAGTGTACAATTAGACAAAACTTCGTAATCTGAAAGGAAAATTAACATTTCTTGATTTCGGCGTGTTTACTATGCAGTACCATATCTTTAATGTTAATAATCAAAATTAAGTGATAAGTAGTACTGTTGTAAAGTTAAATATTTGGGCTCCATATTTGACTTGCTTTAAACTGTCAGATTTTCTCTAAGTCAGCACACCAAATACTTTAACTCTGAAAATGAGGTTCTGCTGTATTTACTATAATCATCTAAATTTGGAGAAATGAGCTAATAAGTCTTAACAAGTGCTCTTTGCATTTATTCTTATGAATTATGCATTATCCTTACTGCATTGACATTAACTGTTCTGTTGCTAAAATACAAAAATGCTTTCTTCTAGTACTGTTCCATTGGGATCTGACCAGATTCTTCTACGAGGAGCTCAGCTGAGAAATACTCAGTGGGTTCATGGGATAGTTGTCTATACAGGACATGACACAAAACTTATGCAGGTTTGTTACTTGGATTTATTTTTTAAAATTTTCTTATAATTACCTTGTTACCTTTTAATATGTCTGTGTAATAGGACATGGAAAAAAAAAAAGTTTAAGAAAACATGACTAGATTGAGTATAATAGTTCAAATGTCAATAATAGTGCATCTTTATTGGTTTTACTTCAAGGAAATAACTGCTTTTAGAGCTGTTAGACAGTTATCAATTGCTTAGAAAGGGTAGTTTTCCATTACTGAGCATGTTTTTTGATTCTGTTTTTAACTTGTGTTTTTGAAAACTGTTTTATTAGTAAGTTGGATCGTTATAGTTTGCCTGTTCATCTTTTTTTATTTTTGACTGCTCCTAAAACTGTCCTCTTGTGGAGCTTTCTTTCAAGTACGAAGGTAAGCGTTCTCGTCAGAAAATGAAGTGAAACTTGCTTTACAAAATAAGGAGGGAGGAGAACGATTCTTAAGCTATGAAGTTATTTTCTTGGTGGTGTTTGAAATATCAAAATTGAATTGTGTTTATTCAACAAAAAGAATGCTTTCAGTTCGGTTGTGCATGTCTCATTTACTGCTTTTCTGATCTGTAAAGCAGTTATTTTAAAATAAACTTGATTGTATTAATTACCGGTAACTTTCTATTGCTCTGATAAGATGTATGCACATATATTTAAAACATGTTTTAAATGTTTATGGTTAGCTGTTGGTGTTTAAGTTTTTTTTGGTTTTGCTTTCTTTTTCTTTGAGTGAAACATTTATGCCATTTATCATGATACCTGGGAGAATATTTAGAAAAGAATTCAATAGCCTGTAATTTGGAAATTAGAACTCTGGACATCTTTTAATGACCGCTACTGTTTTTTGTCTTTTGCAGAATTCAACAAGTCCACCTCTTAAAATGTCTAATGTGGAACGAATTACGAATATTCAGATTTTGATTCTTTTCTGCATCCTTATTGCCATGTCTTTGATCTGCTCTATTGGTTCAGCTGTATGGAATCGAAGGCATAATGAAAGAGATTGGTATCTTGATCTAAATTGTAAGCTGTAAAGTAACGTATTACTATTTTACTGTTCACTTGTCCTGAAGCCTTTCATTTTTGGAAAGGGGGGTGATTACCATCCTTCACTCAGTCCTTCTTTATTGGTTGTTTACTGAAGTTATTAGTCTCGGTTTATCACAGCTAGTGTAAGTTTTACCTTTCTGGGCAATGTGAGTTGTTGCTAAATTCAGAAAGGGAAGCTTTGTTGTTGAAGCTTCTGCATCTCTGCAGCTGAGGGAAGGAACACAGCAGACTTTGCTTTGCCAAGTGCTCTGCCAGTGTTATCCTTTTTTCTTTGCTCATAGAAGGGATGTAGTTTACAGAGTACAGAGGGAACAATTCCTACAGAAGAATATTTAACATGCTGTTCAGCAGATGCCACCTGAATGCTGAAAAATGTATCCTTCTAGCAGTAACTTTCGTTTGCTGAATAGGCTATTCAGAAAATTGACATCACTACATTATTGGTATTTTTTCCATTTTCATTCCAATACTTGCTGTATTTGCTGACATAGTCAACTTCATTGATACCGAAATGAAGCAATTGTCAGTTATTGCTGATGAGTTACATGTAAAGCTGCAGTTTCTTCCCCAAATTTTTAAACTCCCTTGTCCCAGGAAATAATGCTGCAGCTTCATAGTTATGCTATTCAAGAATCTAAGTAAACACTAACTGCCAGTGTCAGATCCAAGGAGGCTGCTCCTGAAATTAACAGGCACAGAGATCTCCTCTTACCTAATATATGGACAGCTCTACTCTCAGTTGACAAAGGCAATGGAATGTTATGCAGGTCTTCCAGCTGGATGCAATGTATTGACAGAATTCAATTCTCAATGAGGGAACTAGATCTAAAGGAAGTCTTCATAAATATACTTTGTGATCTGCTAGTGATGTTTTCAGAATTTCTTAGCGATGGTCTAGAGCCTTCTTTACTTAGGTAGTCAGGCTAGAACTAAATTTTCTTCTTCTGACACCAGCGAGTCTTGAACACAAAGCTCCCCAGTGTAGTAGTAAAATAAATAATTATGGAAGTCTTTGGAAGCAGTTCTGAAGCTTTTATTTTTTATTCCTGAAAATAAGAAAACTTGAAATAGTGGCCACTGAGATTTGATGGGATTTTCAAGTGATTGTCCTTATCAGTCCACTTCCTGATACGTTACATAATTAAATGGACTTCTGATGTTTCTTTAAGTTATGCCCTTTAGAACTGTTCTTGATCAAGGTACTGCTAATACGTAAGAAGCAATTTATTCCTCTTTACCTTTATTGAATTTTGCTGTTTATTTAATTACATTCTCATTAGAGTTCCATCTTTTTTGTTCTGAAGAATGCTATTTGGAATTTTGTTAGCACAATTTTATTTTTAACCAGCAATATGTATCAAACTGAATTTAATCTAGATTGTCATTAGTTACAATAACAGTGTTACCTCCATGATCTTCCAAATTTGTACTTCATTTGATGCTAGAATTGGTATTAATGAAAGTATCCAAAACTTGGATTTTGCTGTAACAAGCAGGTCCACATGCCATAGGCCCACAGCCACAGCCCTGTATCTGCCAGAAGGATGTTTGTAAAGCACACCAATTGATTACCCTGAGCATGCTGATGGATTTTTTTTTTTTTTTGCCATAAAAGAAAAAAATAAAACAGCATGTGTTTTTGAAGCACGTCTGAATTGCGTACAGTAGAAATGCAAAGGGACAGTGTGTACAATAAAAAGACTGGAACAGGATCACCAGGATTTTCAACTGGGAGAGCTGCTGATTTTCTGGAGGGCAGCCTTCTGCAACAGGCCACAATTTTGAAAAATCTCAGCCACCGTGAAACTGAATGTCTGACCCTTGCTCTATTTCTCTTTTCTTCTCTCTTAATATCAGGCTGTAGGCACTGCTAAAACCAGATAATGCATTTCCAAGCACTAGTCATAAGCCTATATAGGCTAATGCAAGAGTACTTCTTAACATGGGCTAACATGTTTGACCTTGTTATTCATTGTTGTGGAATGTAGTCTCAGTACTCTTAAATTGTTGATGGTTCATGTTATTTAAAGAACCTTTCCTGTTGCATACAGTTTTTAAAGCAGTAATTTATAAATTCTTAGGTGTCTTTTTAGACAAAATTATAAAATCAGCAATTAATGTTCTGAATACACTACATACACTTGCTTTTAAATATGGTCTTAAATGTTTTCTGATTTCCTTTGTTTTTTTGGCAGATGGTGGAGCAAGCAACTTCGGTTTGAACTTCTTGACTTTTATCATTCTCTTCAATAATCTAATTCCAATCAGTTTGTTGGTTACACTTGAAGTTGTTAAATTTATCCAAGCATATTTCATAAATTGGGTAAATATTTCTATAATAAATATTAATTTCTAAAACTAAGTGGCTTACAATTAAGTTAAACGCTTGTTTATATATAGATTTATTTTCTTACAGTAAATACTTAAGAGTGCTGTTTATTATTACTGAGACCCAAGAAGGTAATTATATGTGGCTTTATTTACCATTTTATACTCATACAAGCTTTTTGTAGGACTTTTTACAGTGCTTTGTTCTTTCTCATTAATTCTGAGGCATCAGAGCTTCAGCCAGAATGATCAGAAGAAATTATCTTGCATCCTAGTGGAGTTTTGTACTGTTTCATTTTTTGTTCTTTCTGAGCTTAGCTCATGTTTGTTTTTTCCCTATATTTAGCCTTTTTTCTTTTTTTGCCACTCATTTTAAAGGTTTTGCTACAAAGCCATTGTCTATTAGTATTATCTTTTGCAGAGTGTATAAAGAACATTTGGATAGCTTTTTTTTCTGCCATTAGAAAAGGAGTTATCCGTTGGGTTGATGGGGGGACGAATATTGGTTTGGGGTTTTTTTGTGTTTTTTGTTGTTGTTGTTTTTGTTTTTTCTTAAAGCCACATAAGGGATTTTTTTATCGTGCCTTCAGTTTTTCAATTTTATCTAAATGTAAGTTACTCATACCATTCTCAACTCTTTAATCTGATTCCTTGGTCAAATGCATGAAATGATCTGTGTGAGGTCAGGCAGACAGAGATAAAAGAATACTCATTAGCAGAACCATAGTTCATTGTAAAAGTTAAATATTTTTTGTGATTAGTCTTCTATTTTTTATTTCTTTTGTGCTACAGCAAAATTATTATGCAAATTATAAAAGAATGGGAAGAATTTGTTCCTTTGTGTTCCCTATTCAGTAAAGGCTAACCTACACTGAATGTGTAGATTGGCAACTAGTGTCTATAGAGCAAATCCTAAAGGAGACAGTTGTAACTTCTGTTCCTTCTATTTCACATAATGAGGGATTTGTTGTCTTTAAATACATTTATGTTAATAGGGAACTCTGGATGTATTCTATCTTAAACATAATCCTTCTGTGTGTACATAAGGTATTAGTATAGAGAATTTGGTATTTGCAATTTGTAGCACTATACTACCATACTTCACGTTTTCATATTTTTATTGTATTTTAAATGGAACTGTTTTTGTTTGGGTTTGTTCTCGGGGGGACTAATGATGAGACAGAAGAAAGAAAGCAACTAACAATGTATCCTAAAGTTATTGTGTACTCTTAAATTTATCTGTCTTCAGCTTAAGGAATATTTGTCATAGTATTTAGAAGTGAGAACAGTATGAATAGTCAAGACTTGCTTCATGCTAAGTATTACAGCGTTTCTGTCTATTGACAAATCTGTTTTAGATGCATGGGTTCAACAGTTTTGCTAGTACTCAGATTACTTCCAGTGTTCTGTAAAATCTTAGTCTTACAGATTCTGATGTTAAAGCGAAAAATCTAATTTCTTTTGGAGATATTTGGAAGTGATCTGATTGTGTCTGTGGCTCCCATGTTGAAATAGATAGAAGTAGTTTTTGCGTTCAGTCTGTTCTTCTGTGTTTTTCTTTTCTGATTGCATACCAGATTTTTTTCGTAACAAGTTCTGGAAATATAATTTTGAAACATACGCTTTCATTTTTCTTGTAGGACATAGACATGCATTATGAACCTACTGACACTGCTGCGATGGCTCGTACTTCCAATCTCAATGAGGAACTTGGGCAGGTAGAAAAGATTACTGGCTCTAAGTCAGTGTTTTAAAATCTAAATTATTAAAAAAATAAGTGAGAGATTATTTTTAAAACCATATGTGCCTTAGTCTTTTTATTTTACATTTTTTTCTTTATTTTACTTTTTTCTTTATTTTACTTTTTCTTAATTTTGACAGAGATAAATTCTGCATTTTGCTTTAGAGTTTCCTCTTAATATTGTAAAAGCAGTAACTTTTCACAGGAGCTCAGTCGTGTGTTCTTTGTTTTCTGAAAGTCTGACTTTGTAGAACTGTATCTGGGCCCTGTAGCATTCTTCCAGTACATAAAGGGTGGGGAGGATTCTTTATGAGGGAGTGTAGTGATAGGACATGGGGTAATGGCTTTAAACTAAAAGAGGATAGATTTAGATTAGATACTCAGATGACATTCTTCACTCAGAGTGGTGACGCACTTTAATAGGCTGCTCAGAGAAGCTGTGGATGCCCCATTCCTGGAGGCTTTCAAAGCCAGGTTGGATAGAGCCCTGGGCAATCTGATCTGGTGGGTGACAGCCCTGCCTACAGCAGGAGCTTGGAAGGACCTTAAAGTCCGTTCCAACTCAGATTGTTCTGTGATGCTTTGAAGATTGTGGAAGTGGTAAAAATTTATTTACTTTATTGTGTTTATAGCCAAAATTGTACTAGATATGTAAGTAACTGCCAAAATTGATACGTAATGATTTCATCATTCATTTAGGTCAAATACATATTTTCCGACAAAACGGGTACTCTGACATGTAACGTCATGCAATTTAAAAAATGTACTGTGGCAGGAGTTGCTTATGGGTAGGTATTTTATTATATACTTATTTATTTGTATGCCTTTCTTCCGCCTATGCATATTTGAACACAGTTAAATTAACACCATAATAAACATTATCTTTTGTGCCTAGCAGTAGATGCAACTAGGGATCAGTTTGTTTGTGACTATGAAATGCTATTAACAGGAAGCATGAGTGCTTCTTTCTGCAAGCAAAAGTATAGCTATCCTTACTGCTGTAACACAACTTCAATATACTTGGTTTTTTTTCTGTTACTGTGTCTGTTCAGTGTTTGTTTCTTTTATGTTTTTAAAAAGCAAAGTCTGCCCTCACATTTGCAAAAGTGCATGGACTTCCTTATTAGTCCATGCTTCATATTTTACATGCTTTTTCACTAGATAATAGAGGATGAACAACAATTTGAACTGCCGTGCTTTACCACATAATCTAGATATCTTGTATGAATATTGTTTAAACTACGTAACTCATGGTATTGGTGTTGCTTTAAGAAACCTCTCCAGATAAATGCAAACAAAGAATTTTATTACTTATTTGTCAATAGTTGCAGCCAAATTCTTCAACTGAGTTTGCAAAGGATTCAAACTTCCAAGGTGGTCTACTTAAAATAAATTCTTTAGAGCAATGAATAGAGCAGAAGCACTTATATGTTAAGTGACAGCATGGCTGCCCAGTATATGAGATGCTGGACCTAGTCTGATCAGTAAGCTGATAATTAGATACCTCTGAAAGTGGGCAGAGACCAAGCGAGTCTGTGAGATTTAAGTTTACGGCTTAAGCTAGCAGTGTGGCTTTATCATTTGGATAAAGTAACTTTGAGGATTCTAATGTCGACTTTCTGTTTTGAGAAACTTTGATCCTTAACCATACTGTGTTGTTGTTGTTTTTTTTTTAAATTAAGAACTGTAATAAAATGCCATTCTAACCCTGATATTTCATATATCTACTTGTACGCACACACAACTCTACATCAGCTATGTCAACTAATTGTGATATATACAAACATGTCATCACAGGGCTGAATCCTGATGCGCTATGGCTAGCTGTGCTCTTGAATGTTAGAACTCAGATAAGTTTTGTTATCATAACAAAAATAAAAACGTACCTTTTATTTACAATCAAATCATTTTTCAAGTGTATGCTGAAATATAAAGTAAGAATTGTAATTTGTTCAACTGGTAGAAGTTAGTAAGCAGGCATGCTCCCAGCTGAATGAAAATGATAGCTTTTACTTTATGAAGCCTCAAGAGAAACATCATATTTTTTGCGGTATTATTTTCTAAGCACTAGCAAAACACTCAGTTGAGATAGCTTTACTTTTTTTTTCGTCATTTAATTTCATTAACTGCCTTCTCTTTTATGCATAATCCAATTTTTTTTTAGCCTGTGTGATTCTTTTTCCTATCCCTATTTCTCCTCTTCCTCTCTTGCTTCATGTGCAGTGATTGCCCTGAACCTGAGGACTATAGTGTTCCTTCAGATGATTGGTAAGCTCTCAGAATCAAGTAGTATGTGGTTTTTGTTTAAAACTGAAGCTTAAAAACAGTGAGATTTTTTCAGAAAGATAGTTAATTGCAAAATATTTTACTGAAAAATCATTTTATCTTCAAGTTGATGCAGCCCAACCAAACCTTACACAAATTTATGAATCAGAATTCTGTGGTATTAGGATCTGTACTCTGGGATAGAATTGATAATAGGGTCACAGGTATCCTACTGGTAATCGTGTACAAATCCAAATTGCATATTGAAGAAAGCTTTGTCTCTTATAAAGGTACATGGTACTATGGTAACTTTGGTCACACTTTTCTCCTGTTATCCAGTAACAGTTTAGTAATAACATGTTTGAAAAATAATGTTTGAGAGTAAAAAATACATAAGTTAATGTTAATATTTTGCTTCCTACAATAGTTTTAGAAAATTACCATTACTTAATTCTTTATTGAAACTGAGATAACAGTTTCATTTGAGGAGACAATCTCTTAATAGGGTCCCTCAGGAAGGACTGAGTCCTGACTTCCTTGCTGTTGCCTTTTGCATGATGCCTTACACTTCCTTCATTGTTCTTTCTTAAACTAAATATTTACAGTCTTTTTCAAAATAAACTGAGGTAAATCAGGGACAAAAGTCACTTACAATCTTTAAACTATTCTAATTGTATTTCTTGAAAGTGGCAAGATATGTCACACAAAACTGTGTGGTATGTTGTCGTCTTACATTTGAAAAGTTCCGCAGATTGGAATTAATGTTATTTCTTAAAATTGGAAAGAAAAAAAAAAGAAAAACTCCACCCACGTTCTTCCAAAAAAGATGCATATATCTTACTTGACCTGAATATCTGTATTTGTTATAGCATCTTGTTTATTACAGATACTGCTGTGCATAATGAGTGTGCAAATGTGAGGTTTCATTAATGCAGTGCTTAAATGAAATAAAACATGCCTGTGAAATAAGACTGTTTTTGACTAATATGCAGAAGAATTTCTATAATCGTTATCTGAAATGGCAAAATGAGTGAGCTAATGCCTGAATGGTAGTTTAAAAAAAAACAAAAAACAAACAAAAAAAAGAAAGCTGTTCTTTATTAGCTATGAATGACATGTAATCATTCACAAATTAAAATACTCAGGAAAATTATTTTTTGTGCGCAGGTCCATTGTAATTAAAAACATCTGTTTGACAAATATTTCTAGACTTAAAATAACTAATGTACCAAATTCGAAAGCTTTAAAATATTTTTTTTAATTATAAATATTTTCTTTCTAACTGGAAAGCAGTTATACCTACAAATATTTTTCAGATTTAGTACTGAGAATCTGAAAAATATTCTTAAGTCTTTGTCTAAAAATTTTAAGCAATCAAAGCTTGAAATTTATAAATAAATTGAATGTGTATGAATGTGTATTACACAGCTGCTTTGCATTTAAAATAAATAAATATAAATCTTGGTGATTGAGGATGCTTTGAATTTCTCACTTCATAACAGGCTTTTGGCAAAAGCTGTCCTTGAGTAGTTATGCAGAATGCTGTCATTTTGTATTCCTTCATGGTAATTCAAGACTTATAACAGCTCACTTTTTTGGTTTTCATAAAAGATCTCTAGACTGCCTTTGAGACAAATGTGGCTTATCCTTCAACGTAAATCACTACAGGGCAAAATCCAAAGTAAATGAAAATAATATTATCCTCTGAGTGGGTTCGTTTTTCAGAACTGTTCTGTGTCACTGAGATTCAAACTCAACTGGATTGTCTTGATACTCGGCAATCAGTTGATAAGAAATCTTTCTAGAAGTAGCTACTTCAGCCAGAAGACCTCTGCAGTGTGAATGTTAGTGTAAGGCTTTTTCAAGGACTATCTCCATCTAGTGTCTCTTCAATCCTTTGCTACTTCATCCTTACTTCTGTGTCCTTTATACATCGGTTTAGGTTATTTTGGTCATGAGTTATGGGAAACAAACAGAATGTTTGTCCCATAATGTCTGAACTCAGTTTGCTTACTCCTTCAAGTATGACTTTCTTTTCTGCAGACATATTGCAAACCTAGGCCAAAGCTGTTAATTTCTTAAGAAATTTAAGTTCTCCCAGGTATGTGTTGTTCTAAGTCCCTCCAATAATCTCCTTCTGTGGAAATCAGATAACAAGAAGCCAGTCTTGCTTTGGAAACTTTATTCTGTGTTATCTGAAGTGAGCAGAAAAGCATACCTGAATTCAAGTGTATTTATATAAGGTTTATTAAAATTAGATAAACTTTGATGACCTCTGACAAATTCCTCTTCCCTTCATTTTTGCACCGTATGTGACTGCAGCCATTCTTGTAACATCTTAAACCAAAATTTATGTTTGACCTTAGCACAGTAATGTAGATTATTTGCATACGAACTATTAAGTATATGCTAATGGTGATCTCTCTTTTACCAAATTATTTCTAGGCAGGGTTCACAAAATGGAGACGAAAAAATGTTTAGTGACTCATCGCTACTGGAGAATCTTCAAAATAATCATGTAAGTGATATAGAAACAATTACCATTGTTTTCTGAATTTTCAATGTTGCTTTTAGCAAGTCAAAGTGTTTTCCTATGAGGGAAAATGTGTTCTCATACAGAATCAGCATGCCCTCATGAATACCTTTATATTATTCATTGCTGATGCATGTTAATTAGATCCATCTGGAAATAACATCTGTTTTCTGGTAGATATATAGTATTAAGTGTATATAACATGAGCAAGATCCTTTGAAATTTCAATCTAATTACAACAATGTATGTTAAATGCATTTGTAAGTGATTTGGAAGACAATCTCTAATTTAGACTTCTGAAGATGCCCTAAAGAATCTGGGGGCCCTCAGTGTAAGAGGACAAACCTGCTCATGTTTGGTTATGAAGAGCTTTGAATTTGTTTGAGTTCTGTAAGTTACTCATTAGTGTTTCAGTGTGGAATTAAGTTAGGTTTTCAGATATTATTTTATAAAGTAATTAATTTCATCTTCACTGTTGACATTCTAACTGATAACAGATACTGTATATATGCTATGAGAAACCTTGATTGAGGTGACTGCTTTGCGCTTATTTAAGGGAAATGCAATAGTTTCCTTTGGAGTCATTTCATTCATTTCACAAACTTAATCTGTGCTAATATATTTTTTAGTTCTTATTAGTCAAAAACAGTCAGCTGTTTCTGCTTAGATACATTATTTTTCAATCTCTTGGTTAAACTATTTGAAATTCTTTCAGCTTTGCAGATTTTGAAGTGTCTGAGACACTTATCTTAGTATCTTCCTTTAAGAACTAGCTGCCTGACCTTATGTTATTATGCACATGACTTTCAAGTTTGGTTGCTACGTCTTTCCAAATGTTCTTAAAAACTATGTTAATAAATAAGGTGTTAGACAAAAGTAATGCAGGAAGGAATAGTTTTAATAAAAAAGCTCTAATCGAAAGAGACTTCAGTGAATAATAAGAATTAGCTGTGAAATCATTTTACATTTTCATCATTCAGACTTGCCTTCCCTATAAAATACTTGTTTGAATTACTCTGTGTTTGTGGTTTTTCATTTTTGATTCTATGATTGCAAATGATATAAATTCTGTCTGCATAGTCTATATTGAAGTGCAAAAATGAGAAGTTATTTTGCACGCTGAAGTTGATACACAGACAGATACTGTCTGGTGGGCTTATCTGTTGATGTTCAAAAGAGCAATCTTCCATTACCATTTTATTGGTTATTGTTTATCCACATCTAGTATTACATTTCAGTTATTTATCGATTAAGTTGTTAAACATTTTCTCCCATTTTTTTAGCCGACTGCACCTATAATATGTGAGTTTTTGACAATGATGGCAGTGTGTCATACCGCTGTTCCAGAAAGAGAAGGTGATAAGATTATATATCAAGCAGCATCTCCAGGTGAGAGTCGAGTAATTCAGAGAACATAAACATGCATACTCACCATGCAAATTTTGTTTAAAATTAATAATTTTGAACTATCTTATGAAATTAAAGAAGAAAGCATCCCTCAAAAAAGAGTAGATATCAGCTAGACTGTTTTGTCTAAAAAATAGGAACTTAGACTTTTCTGATTTGCCTTAGAAAATATATACAGGTTATGTAAGGGCAGAGAGTGATTAACCATGTAGCATTCCTAAGCTGTCATTAGATTGCTGCGAATGTCTGATGGAAATACTCAAATGCAAATGAAAATCAAACTGGAATATAAATGTATGTCCTTGCTTGTGAACTTATTCTGTACTTGGTAACCAGGGAATTTAGAACAAAGAGTTTGTAATCAAAAATGAACAAAACATGTTTTCAATGGGATAAAAGTAAGATCCTTTGAGAGTGAGGAAAAAGTATAGCACAAAAGGTCTAGTTCAAGCCTACTCTCGTTCATAGGCAGTTTTTGAATTCAAGAGAGAACAAAGCAAGGCAAAAACAAAAGCATCCATTAAATCATGGGGCAAACTAACAGTTTCTTCGTACATCTTGTAAAAAAGTGCTGCTAATTGATTTGTTGCAGATGAAGGAGCATTGGTCAGAGCAGCCAGACATCTTCGTTTTGTATTCACTGGAAGGACACCTGACTCAGTGATTATAGAATCTGTAAGTACTTTGGAGAAACATTACAGTGTGGTGTATTTACTGTTACCGTATTAAGTAATTACTGAATAACTGCATCATGGTACATATCCAGATGTTTCTTTTTCTTTGATTCTTCTGCTTTGGATTTTTTGCATTAATTCTCACTTTCGTTTTTCAGTTGGGACATGAAGAAAGATATGAACTGCTAAATGTGCTAGAATTTACAAGGTAAGCACTTGATGTCTATTTGTTTACTTTGTCATGGAATGGGAAAGAAATTTGTGTGCTGAATCTCTTCTTTTTTTTAGAATGGTTTCTTACAATTGTGCTTGTATAAAGTGACCATTATTTACCTTTCCCTGTCCTGTTTTGGATCACTTGAGCTTACCTTGCAGATTCAGGCAGATTCAATAAGTAAATTCTAAAGCAGTAGAAGTGATGGGGTTGAAGACAGACAGTTGCTTGTGGTTATGATAAAAGAAATAATGTGAAACATAGGAAAAAAATCTGTGGAGTAGAATAAAACAATAATGCTACAAATACATTTTTAGTGTTTTGAATGTGTTTTAATGAATGCATGCAATTAACGTTAATTAATGTTTTCGTGTGTATTGTGGAAGACATAATTGAAAATTTTTAGGCTTATACCATGATTTTGTTCTCCTGTAGGCACTTTTTCTTATTTTGTGTTCTGAAAATTTAGCGAGCATGTAGCACATCCAGTTTTATATTGTTGTTAGTTTGACATCTGTAGAAGTTTATTCATGGGGTAGCTGTAATGGATTCCTACTTTGTTCCTGCTTTTGATCTTTATCTTAATTTCATATCTCTCTTCAAAATTCTATATTAGTCTAAGACTGTTCTCCACGAAGTATCACTGTTTAAAATACAGATTTTTTAATCTTAGCCTCTAGAGGATTTAGGTTTTCAGTGGATACCAATAACCCAAATTTACCAAGCACTCAGTCTCTGTAGCTGTTTTTGTTCTTGTTCTGTATTTAGCTTTACTTGGAACTGACTTGTTGGAAGCACTAGAGGTCACCCTTGTTCCACAGCAGAAGAAATTTTTGCTCCAAAACCCAACACAAACTGTGTGGGTAGGAGCATGTACTTTGGGATGAGTAGTCTGTAACAGTCAGCACTCCTGAGCAAAGAGTTTCCAGGTGTTCTAAAGTGTTTTTGCCCCAGAAGAAGTGCAGACAAATTTCATACTATCTTCCTAGGCAAGCCAGATACAGCTGTTCAGCAAGTAGAGTGTTACAGTGTCAACATTTGATAAAGTACTTCTGCAGAGAAGTTACAGAAGTAGAACTTGTAGGTATGCTTGATGGAGTTGTGTTATGGTATCCTCTTTTTACAGTGATCGTATATGTGCTTGTGAAAATAGTGGTAGTATACAATATGCTGCATTGATCTCTCCAAAAATAATGCCTCCTATTTATTTCCATGGAAGCTACAGCAGATACAAGGAGTAACACTATTTGATGGAGCAAATTCTCAGCTACAAAACACTGTCTTTCAACACAGTCACCACCATTAGCTATGTTTTTTTGCCAGTGATGAAAAAGAGCCTGTATGCTGTGCTTGTAAAAATCTGTATCAGCAGAAGTGACCATCACCACTTCTGAAATGAACCACCCACCACCTTACTATGCTCACATCCACTGTTTGGTCTCCATAAATGTTCAGCAAGTGTCAATGAATGTCAACGAGTGCCATTTTTTTTTTTTTTTTTTTTTTGCATTCAATTCCACGCCTTTGTTTTATACGCACTTCCGTATCAGACACCGTTTTGTCAGACCCTCTGCTGCCATGTGCTGAGTACGTGCACTGTCTTTTCTCGTAACTAGGTAGAGAGTTGGAAACCGAGTATGAATTTGAGCATGTGATTCCTCATTTCAGTAAGCATAAGCTATCTCTGTTATCAGTGCACAAATTGCTCATCAGTGCAACATGACATTACATCAGCAGTGTTCCCGATGGAGGTTTTGATGATACCTGCTTGTTAGATTAGTAAAATCTATTAAAGTTTCAGCACTGTAATTAATTTCATTGATAATTATATTTCAGTATCTGGAATATGCAGCATCTATGGATTTAATTTACTAATTTTCACCTGCATCCCTGGAGCATGTCTCCACATTCTAGCAGATGTCTGCCATGTTAGTTACAGGGTAAGGCTTCTGATCTAGAGACTGTAACTCGTCTGAAATGCATTAAGAGGTTGACTAGTCCCACACCTCATCAGTTTTATGAATAATACACATTTCCTTGGCTGTTGTTCTGAGCAAACATAAGGCCTTCTAGAGCATTTGAGATCTTACCCCTTCTCCAGATAAGAGCCTGGATCTATGTTTTGTTTTCTAACTGGAGAGGAATACTTCTAAATGTAGAAAAAGAACAAATGGCTGACAGAGGAGGTATCAAACTTGGGTAGGTAGCAGTGTTTGTTTTCTGTGTTTGCGTGGTTAAACTCTGATTATTTTTTTTTATCTTAAACTTGAGATAGACATTATGTATTAATAAGGGGCTCATCAAGAGTGTTTCTGTCTCCTTATGATGCTTCTGGCCATCTGTAATCTCATGGCAATTCCGTGGGACTGACCAGCTATTCTAACTCCTATGAGAAGAAGAAAAAACAAAAAGTTGGTATCACATTGACAGTCAAGTGCAGTAGTGCAATTTTTTGTTTTCTGTATTTCACCATGAAACATAAATAATACTGTCACTACAGTGAAAACGCACATAAAAAGTTAGAAATCTTTGACAGTAAGTCCTGCCAATTGGCTTTCTTGCACTTTTAAGAGAAATGTATTTCAGCCAAGGTTCAGTAGCTGTCTTCATAGCTCAACTTTCAGAAAGCTGCAGGAAACCCTTGATTATTCTCTAATACATCTTTGACAGACTGATCAGCATGCAGCTCTATGCAGAACTTCAGATTCTGGTATTACGAGACAACTTTGTTAGTAGCTGTCAAGGGTGGATATGTGTGTATAAATTTGTGTGTTTGTGTGTATATGTATATAAACAGTTTTATAAATATATATACACATTTTAGAAAAAACAAACCCTAAATAACAGGTTCCTCCACAGTCTCCACATTCAGACAGATACAATAAATTCAGATAGTTATAGGCTGAACAATCATGCCAGGAAGCGAAGTGAATCTCAGAAGTTGCCTTTATTGTAAGCAACATAAATGCAGTTTAGGTTATTTGAATTTCTCAATGATTATCTTAGCAGATGCCCAACTGGATAGAGGACTTATGAAATCTTGATTATCTGAGATTTTTTTAGATTAGAGATGAAATAGATATTCACTGCTGCAACTCTTTCTCTTCTTATGCTCTCTTATGCGGTAATCAGAGGAGAAATGCAATTAAATATTGCTATTCAAATCTGTAGTTGAAGTAAAGTGCACATAAAAAATACTTTCTTGAAGATAGTATTCAGTTAGTTGCTTCACCAGTAATTTTAAAAATTCTTTCCTCAACCTATCTTCACATATTCCACTTACAGGATGTTTTCCTTGGCAATCTGAACTATTGTACAATAATGCTATTTGATGATCTATAAATGAGATCCGGTTCCTAACAGGAACTGGACTTATAAATGGACAATTTACTTCCATCTGTTTTGTGCATTTTACTGTGAAGTATGTGCATGATAAATTATTTTTGTTCCCTAAATAGTTTCTGTGGATTTATTTTTAAAAATTGAAGTTTGATAGAAGTGTGGTATAAATACACATTTTGGCTGGACATGAACTTGAATCTAAAGTAGGCATGTTGGAGGACCTCAAAGAGAAAACAAAGGTGACTATCTTGTCCATGCTTTATTCTCGTTCCTACTATGACCTCAGTCACTAGAACTGAAAGAAAAAGTACTTCTCTGTCATTAACAATTAAGAGCTAGAGGGTAAGTAATATTAAGCAAGGCACCTTGTAAGTCTTAGCATGCTAAAAACACTGTATAATAAATTAAACTCTGAAGTGTTTGTCAGTAGTAACACAGTGCAGAGGCCTAGAGACTCTTTCTGTTTAGCTGGTTAAGAAGGTCTTTATAATTCTGGCCACAAATGCTTTGTACCATAAGATGCTTTCTTTGTGATCAGTAGAGAGCATTAAGATGACAGTAAAGGCTCTTAAATTATTTTACAGGAAAAGATCTACAAAGAAGTGCACAGACAGACTACATTAACTTTAGTGATTAGATAGCAAAATTTATATTTTCATCCCAGTCACCTGAGAAGAACATTTGGAAAAGATGGGCCTTATTTCTTTTCCTCTGTATTTTGTAACTTAACTATTGATAACTTTAGGGAAAACACTGGTAAATATTTGTGTTTATGAACCACCTACTTACTGGGCACTTAATTCTCTTTCAGTTCTAGGAAGAGAATGTCAGTGATAGTTCGCACGCCAGCGGGAAAGTTGAGACTCTACTGCAAAGGAGCCGTGAGTTTTACAGTATTTTCACTGTATCAAAGAACATATGCTAAAAATGCAAATATGCATACAGTTAGAACTGTAATGAAAACATGGAAAGTGGTGAGAGATATGGGAGGAGCATTGATAACTTTTTCAGTGTACGTGTTTTCATTGTGTAGTTGTTTAATGTGATGGACTAATGTATGCCTTGTTTTACTGTCTATGAAGGTAAGGGAGACTCATTCATCTTATTCTTTGTACTTTAACTAAATACTGTTATACTGTCAATTAATTTCCTTCTGTATTCCAAGAAAATGGTTGAAGGTATTGCTAAATATATCATTTACTTGCTGGAGTAGCTGAGCATGAATCACTAGGTGGAAATAGTAGTCTGCCAGGAAAAACTACATGGTAGTTTTAAGCTATTGTCAGTGTTAGGCCAATTCTACGTCTTCCTGAATACAGGCTCTATGGAAAAGAAAATTCCCATATGCAGTGTGATTAGGGTATGACAGAGATGCTTATTAGTTCTTTGTCCATTATCTAGATTGAAATTTGATCAGAGGATGATGCAAATCTAATTCCTGAATGGTTCAAAGAGATAAAGGTGTTTGAATATAAATGTATATTCAATATCTTCTCAAGGAGACATGATGCTATCATTAATGTTCTGTATATCAAGGTGGTTACAAAAGCCTTAAAATGGCATTTATGAAAAACTAATTTTAACTTTGGGGCTTAAAATGCTGTCTTTGTCTTAATATTAAAGAGATCAAAAGACTCCACAAGGAAGATGCTGTACTTTTCAAAATGAAGGAAAATAACAGCAAAACATGTAGCAGAAGAATTACATCACAGCAGAATTTGCAAATTTAGAGATCCGTTTTTATACTGAAATAAATGCGGTGCTGCATATTTTTCCTGCCATTTTTTCCTGCATTATTTTCATTGTGTACACAACAAAACACTTTTTTTTTCTATTAAATTGGTTTGCATTCATTTTATTTGTGTTGTAGGATACTGTAATTTATGACCGCCTTGCTGAAAGTTCAAAGTACAAAGAAATCACCTTAAAACATTTAGAGCAGTTTGCTACAGAAGGTGAGTAATACAGTGCAAATGCAGAATTTCTTCACTGTTCAACTCAGTTTTTCAATCTTATGTTGCTGTAGTGGTAATTTAGAAAATTGTTTTAGTTTTGCATCCCTAAATTATAATAATCTTCCTAAAAATCTTTGGTAGTAGATTTGTGGTTTTAGGCTTTTAAAACAGAATACATTTTTCCAGTGAACAAACACATTGCACAGTTCTTTGTTTCTTTGTAGGTTTCATCCTTCATGATTACTTTCATCTCCCCTCACACAACAAATGTTGTAGGGATGGTGCACAGGAAAAGGCAAAGATGCTTGGTTATGACTAGCACAGTGCTTCTAAGGCAGCTTTACAATAATTCTGTTACCAGTCACAATAAGGGGAATTAGAATCACTGGTTTTCCATATGCTACTTTTTAACAACCGCTCTTTCAAAGCAGTTATTACTTTAAGGCTTATTAAATAAGAGCAGTAAGTAAAATTTAAGACTATGAAATTAAGATGATTGATACAAACAGCCAGTTATTAAATAAAAGTGGTTTCTACGGTGTACACGTGAGCAGTAAGGCAGACTGTAGAAAGTTCTGCGCTTTGATATAAGTTCACCCAGCACTTCTCCTAGCTCTTCCTTTACTAAAGATAACAAAAATGGAGGTGTGTCAAGCATTATGGAGGTGTGCTGTGAAGTATTGTAGTGTTTTAGTTTATTCTTGGAAGAGAGTGGCTGGAAGCATAACTATAATAGTTATGAGAATATGAAATGCAACTTTTTACCTCTTCATTTATTCTAATACTCTCTTACTAGGACATTAAAAGTAACTTCAACGTTTTTTTAAGAAATAAGCTTACAGCTGAAGACAAACTTTATTAATACATTTTCTTTTCATAATGCTGGATGTCTGGTCAAATGCTATTGTATCAGGAAAGATACTTTTTTCTGCTTGTTAGGCATACGACTTCTCCTAAATATTTTTTTTCTCTTTTGGTTTATCATGTAATTAAGCATTTTAGTTAGTGTAATAGTCAGCAACTTCAGTCTCTTGATTTTGTTTGTGACAGCAGAAGCGAGCCACAGATTGTTCTCCATATTAAGATCACTGCAGGAAACATTTCGTTAGCCTTAAAAAAACCAAACAGGACCAGTCAAGAAAAAGATAATTAGATATGAACTTGGTTTGGGATGTGAGTCTATACATTTGGTTGCAGGGAAGATAAACATAGAATCAGTTTCTGTTACCCTGTGTGAACTAATAGGAGAATTTAAACCCAATTCTTAACAATATTCTCATTAGATCAGTGGTACAAATGATACTGTGTTTCTTTAGCACTCAGGTTGGACTGATGGAAATAAAAATAAAAGGCGAAGGATTTTGCCCTTCTTTAAAACCAGGGAAGATATATATTGATGTTAAGAAGTTTGTTCAAGTGCTTTTCACCAGATGAAAAGATATACTGTTCAGAAGTGAATTGCTAACCTTTCAGAAACACTAAATTCACTCTGGAGAAAAAAAAAAAGTAGCAAAAGTACTTCTCTCTGGAATCGATTAATGAAATTGGTATTTATTTTTGCATCAGATCTAAATTGCAGCCAATGATGTTGCAAAGTTTCTCATGTGTAGCCTTTCATGTGGCAGTACAGTATGTCCTTGGCATTTGCTGCATGTTCTTGGTGTGTTCAAAAATGAAGTGGTTAGCATGGCTGGCATTTATATCTAAGCACTTACTAGGCTAGAGTGTTAATGCCTGCTTGGATAAATAGAGAAAGTGTATGATTTTTCTGGGTTGTTGTTCCAGTCTGTTACAAAGCTGACTTAATGATATTGTTTGCTACTTTTCACTTGTTTTAAATTAAAATAAACCTTTCAAATTAAAAATAGAAAAATAATTACACTCTGATTTAAAAAAAAAAAATGCCTTGAAAGACAAGTTTGCTCATATTTGGTAATTTTTTCTCTTTATTTCATCATCTGCATAAAATATTTTGAAGGAATTGTGGGAATACTATTACTGTTAGTCATGAATTCTTTTCCTCCTCCTTCTTACCTCATATTCATTAATTTGAATCTTGCTAACATATTCTTTTTAAACAAAAGTGTTAATAGTAATTCATTTGATTTGTTAAGACTTTGGAGCTAGGTGGTAAGAAGCTATGATCGTAACAGTACTCAGTTGTCAGTGTATTAGGAATACAAATGGTTTACATTCTGACAAAATTACTTATGTATCTTAAATGAAAGAAAATTGTTTTATGCCATGTCAAGCCTCTTTCAGCATTTCAAGATTGCTGTTGATGCTGATCTGTGCACAACGGAACAATGTCCAAATATGTTGTGTTTGTCCATCCCTGGTTAAGATGCTCCCCAAGACCTAGAGAACAGTGGGTAAATGCTCAGGGGTGATGCAGTAGTCCTGCCTATACATCTTCTAAACTTCCATGCCAGCAAATTCTGGTTTCAGACAATTTCATTTGGCTAGAGCAATGCCCTTCTGCGTATGTAAAGAGTTAATCCAGTTTCATGCTCTAGAACCATAAAAATCTCATGACACATGAAAACAAACTGTTAGGACGTACCTGTCTATTTAAACTGAAATTAAATCTGTGTGGACAGAAAATATATGGTGGTTTTTTTCCGTAATTTTGCAGCCTCAAATTCTCACTGTAGTGCTCAGTGTAGGTTTCTGCTGAAGGAAAAATTCTATTATTTATCTGTAGCTACTGCAAAGATTAAATAAAATCCCAAAATGTTGCCTATATACAAAGGTTTTATTTTAAGAATTGAAACACTGAGAAAATCTGTGAGGTGAGAAAATAAAATTTGATGAGATTCAGCTTCGGCTTCTATGTGGTGAATTTTAAATTTCGGCTCAGAACTTTCTGAGGACATTTGGGAAGGTGTGAAAGAGGAGAAATTATAACATGATGATATATTTTAACCTTCATTGTAGATGTATTGCTTCTCATCATAGCAGCATTTAATTAAGTTTATTATACTTTTTGCTTTAGATACATGGAACAAATTTCTTCAAGACATGCAGCAGTATGCTGAAAATCAGACAAGCAAATATAATGAAAAAACGCTTGTAGTAGTTCCTCATTGTATCTATATCAAGGAAACAAATAATTGTTTACTATCTGCTTTCTCTTTAGGCTTAAGAACCTTGTGTTTTGCTGTGGCTGAGATTTCAGAAAGTGATTATCAAGAATGGTTAGATGTCTATCACCGTGCTTCTACAGCTATACAAAACAGAGCACTCAAACTTGAGGAGAGCTATGAACTAATTGAGAAAGTATGTGCAGTTTTCTGGGGATTACTTTGTATAATATGAAATCTGAGTGACTGACAAATGATGCTTTGATAGAAAAAGCTCTAGCATTATACTGATGGATATGTCATATAGCCCTTGCAACTGAGGTGACTGAAATGAAAGAAAGATCATTTGGTCAGAGTTTTGACAGAAAATAACTTCTTTCCTGGAAAGTACTGATTTTTGAGTTGAGCTACTGTAAAAGTTTTTTGTTTTTCAGGGTTGCTGTTTTGTGGAATAAAGTAGGTAATAAATAAACAGCTGCTAAGCTGTATACTGATCATAGAACCAGATAAAAGTTAAGGTTAAGGGGTCATCCAGACATAACCCCCTGCTCAAAGCGGGGCTAATTCAGGGCTAGATCAGGTTGCCCAGCACTATAATAAAATTTTAAGAGAATTTTCTTAGCTGCACTAGGCGATTTTATAGAGCTAAACTATTCTTCTTCCCCTTTTTCTGAATTTAAATTTCTTTTCTTGGAGAACACGTTTCTTGTACTTACACTGTGCATGTCGTAGAGGAAGATGGCTTTTCTGTAAGCCCTCTTCAGTTAGCAGAAGACAGAATTGCCCATTTAGCCTAAGTTATGTATACCTGCACTGGATTTCCTCCATTTTTTTTCAGTATCTTTTCTATTGAAGACCCAGAAGGGGAGGTGATACCTAGATACAGCCTCACCATAGCAGAGCTTCCTTCTGTTCCTGGCAGTACTGCTACTGGAACAGCCCTGAGCAGTTTGAATTCACTGCCTCAGCAGGAGAGTGGATAACCAGAAGGCATTCATGAGATATTGCTTGAAGTTTTGACATTTGGTTGCATTTTTTTTCCTGATTTTTGGTGGAGGACTGTTGGTTTTTTTTGGTTTGGTTTTTGGTTTTTTTTTGGTTTGGCTATCTTTCTGCATGCATGTGGGGTTGTTTTTTGAGTTGTTTTTTTTGTGTGTGATTTTTTTTTTTTGTAGTTGTTGTTTTTAAAAACAGATTCCATTGATGAAACTGCTTAAAATTTAGAGCCTGAAAAAAAATTGAGTGTTTAATCAATCAAAAAGAAAGCTGTGAACATGCAGTTTCAGTCAGTTGTAGGACTTGAGTTTATGTATGTGAGCAATTTAAACAGATGTGTGAAAGAGTCTTAAAAATATACCATGTTCATGAATTTTAAAAACATTAATTTCGTCATAAATATGCAATATTAAACAAAAAGAGACTAAAAGATTAAAACTGAATTTAAACTGGAAAATCTTCATGTGCTGGATATTTTATGTTCACAGAATCTTCAGCTGCTTGGAGCAACAGCAATTGAGGATAAACTACAAGACAAAGTGCCTGAGACTATAGAAACACTCATGAAAGCTGACATAAAAATTTGGATACTTACTGGGGACAAACAAGAGACTGCCATTAACATCGGTATTACAATTGCATTTACTTGATGGATTTGTTGATAGAGTAAAATTGTTGTCAGAATGAAAACATATTTTGTAGAATAATACTACTATGCAGCATTCAGGAATTTAAATAATAATTTATTTTTCAGTCTCCGGTAGGAGGAGAGTGGGTAATAGTCGTTTTTTTCCTCCATTGCAATACTAACAGCAAAAAAATTTCCTATTCTCCTAGAGAGGAGGAAAAAAATTAGAAGGTATAATGCTAACAAAATGTAAGTATTTACTATATTTTTCATTCTTTCAAGAAATGCTGATAGGAACTATGATCTTAAATAAAGTAAAGCACATAGTTTTTGAAGTGACATACTATAATCTTTACCATCAGTCAGAGATTTCCTTTGATTGTTTCCTTGTATTATAAGGGAGGGAGGAAGAGAATAACATATTAACTAAACTAAGCAGTAATAAACCTGTATTTTTAAATAGTAATACATGAAAACTGTATTGAAGACTTAGTACTCCTTACAGTAGCCTAAATGTGTCCCAAAAATAATTTTGATTAATGTACTCTGTTACAATTACTGTACTTAATGTTAAAAATCCCTATGTTTGACCATGAGATGGTTGTTCTGAGGTCATTTTCATCATTTCTTCAAACCTTGAGGTTTGAGGAAATAAGTGTCATACCAATATTTTCATTTTAATTATGTATAATATTATATATTTATTTGTCCTGGCATAATTAGCTCATTGCACAAATTCTGCTTAAAGCATCAAATAACAGAAAAGAATGGTTAAATTTACATATGCAAATGTTCCATGAAATGGAACTTGCATTCAAAAAGTTTCCAGTGCTAAGGAAGATCTATTTGCTGTTTTCAACTACCTAAAGGGCATTTATAGAAAATGTATGCCTTATTCGGAGTTGCTCAGAAGAAGAACAAGAAACACCTGTCACAAGTTGCAACGGTGAAAATTCTAACTATTCTGACTTGCTATCTCTAATTTTTATGAAATACAGAATACTGTTTTTTTTCCCAGTGCTTTCAACAGGGGAGCTTTGATTTTAATTCTCTCACTTACAGAAAAAGATAACATGTTGTGTTACAGTGGATTTGGTGGAACTAACTGTTGAAAAAATTGTTCATAGGTCACTCCTGTAAACTTCTGAGAAAGAACATGGGACTGATTGTTATAAATGAAGGCTCACTTGATGTAAGTAAAACATGCAAATTTGTAAGTTAATAAAACATCACTACTTTCTGCATAAAATATCCAGATAAAATATCCTGGTGCCGTCCCCTCAGGGAATATTAAATGAGCTTTATAGAGGAAGAGTTTCCTCTGTTCAAGAGGCTTCAGGAGAAAGCCTGAAACTAAGCTTACATAAGGACTTAGAGAAAACCCTGAAACTAGGCTTACATTAGGACTTAGGGAAAGGAAGGGAGGGATAAGTGAATGGGAAGTATGAGAATCAGCAAGAGGGGATTGCCTTAACTGAAGGATTCAGTGGTAGTGTGTAAAGTAGGAACATGAACTCACAGAATCACAGAATGGCCCGGGTTGGAAGGGACCTCAAGAATCGTGAATCTCCAAACTCCCCATTTAATACTAGACCAGGTTGCCCAGGACAACGAGAATACTTCTTAAAAAAAACTAAAATGTTTTGAGTCATTTAGAATAGCACACTTTCAGTGTTGAAACATGAACATCACAGTGATTTCATTTTAAATATGAACTATTTTAACTGACATATTCGTCCTGATAAAATTGAAAGTAAAATCAGAATTGAAAACAGAACAGGCAGCAGATCTTGATTAATATTTGGATATAGTCTATTGATACAGTAAGCAACTTCTTTCACAAATAGCTTGTGATATTAATGAAGAAAGGCAATTTTCTTCTGTTCTCAGTTTATGTATTTGAATAGCTTATGAAAGTTTGTGATTATTGTTTTTAGAGGGTGGAGAGAGAAAAAAATTTTTGGTTTAAGCCCTTTACTTTTAAGTTTTTCGTTCCTCAACCACTCTATAACATGAGAGCTTCTTTACTGCATTTAGATTATTTACACAAACTAATGGACTGCAGAACTACTGCAGTACTAAATCAATGGATTTGAAATGCAAAGGTTTGACAATTTTGTATACTTCTTCATATGTGATGAAATAATGAGATAGTTTTATTTAACTACTAAAGGAAGTCCAATTAAAAAAATAGAAAACAGCAAGCATTGTACATTAACCATTTTTAGTGTGTTGACTAAAAAGTCATTTATTTTAAACAGTATTTTTTTAAAAACATGTGTTAATAAAGTTTAAGAAGAAATGCTATTCGAACTGAACATGAATACCAAATAACAGATTACATGACAATTGAAATTGCATTTGCAAACTGGCCACTTTCATATCTGTGTGTGCTAATAACTTAAGTTGCTTTTTCAGGAACAGTTAAATGTGGCAATCAACTTTAGGACAAGAGGCACTTTATTTTAATATAGTAAATGAACTTTGTGCTGATATTTTAACAAATGACTTAACAAGTGATTAAAAGTTTTCTGCCTCATTTAATGGTCTTTATTTCACTGTTTGGTTAATACATCCCTTGTCTCCTTGCTGTGGTTTTTCCTTGCTTTATGGTCAGGTTGGGGAGTCAGTCTCCAGTACTAGTGCAACTGCTTGAATCAAAACTAGCCTTGAAGACTCTGACTGGGGAGCAGAGCAGGCTTCAGGAGATGTTGAGAGAAGCAGATTGCTGAGATCACAGAACCTTAAGTCAGTGCAGCTGAAAGAGTGGATGCAATTTCTCTTCTGCATGCCAAGGGCAATTGACAAGAAGGCGATAATAATTGGCTGGAATATTATCTGTTAATTAATATGGCCAAAACTTTGGCTGCTTAGCAACTTAGGTCCACTACTGGGACTCTGTGCTCCATCTTGCAATGGAACTGTGCTCCCATGAGAGCTGCTGAGCAGCCAGTTTCCACAGTACAGAAGGACTGTGAAATCTTGAAGTAGAACCATGATATAGGAATCTTGGAGTGCACAGAACTTCCTTGCCCCACAATGTAGTGGGACCTGTGTGTTTAGAAAACGATTGCTGTGATATTTCCCTCCTCCTTGGTTCTGCAAAGGACGGATGTAGCCTCATGGCTTTATAAGGATTGATATAGACTCACAGAAGTTAGGAAGGTTGAACTTCTTTTGGTTTACCCATTCCTGACAGTACTGAAAAAAAGAATGGTGGTGGTAGATTGTTCTTGACCTTGCTATTATAGCTAACTATAGCTAACTAACAGTAGCTGTTGCATACCAACGGCTTCTGAAATGCAAACAGCTTAACACTGATCCTTTACGGACAGGCAGAGTCCCATGTCCCTAAGACATGTACAACATTTTGAAAAGCAAATGTCTCCTCAGTGTGGTCGTTAATACAGCCTTAGCATTCAAAAGGAATGCTAGAGACAAAAAAAAAAAAAAAACTTCTTCAGACTTTTATCCCATCTTAGGGAACTAAGTTTCCAAAAAATATGCTGTATTAAGAGATCTTTGTATGAACAAATATCCTTCTTTAATGGAATTAAAAATAACTCCACTATGTCCACTTTAGCTTTAGCATCCCTTAGGTGGGGTAGAACTGAAATCGCTTCCAGGAAACATTTCAGTATCTCTTTTTGCAGCATTATTTGTTTTATGGCTCTACTCCCAGGAACATCTGCTTAGCTTCACAAACAAAATGTGTTTTTGCTTGAAATTTCTTACATAAAAGAAATTTTATTTTATTTTTGCCTCCACATTAACTTAATGGACTGCTAAATGTTAGCATAGTACTGCTAATTATGGACAGAAAACATAATGTAGCTTTATTCTTTTGACTGTGATCTTAAGAATGCTTAAAACCGAAAGTAGAAAGTAGTTTGATTACCAGTGAGTTTCACTGAGAAATACCACGTGGAAATGATGTACAAATAAATGAAGGATGTTTCACTGCTTATGATTGAATGCACTAGATTTCAGCATACAGCTACACGTGAGCCCACAAAGGAATTTTAAATATGGCAATTTTGCAGTTGTGGTAAGTAATTTGTGTTGTCCTGGGGTTTCTTTTTGTTCATTTGTAATTTGTAGCATGCCTGGAGCTACCTGGCAGAATGTTTGTGTTAAAAAATTGAGGGCAATTTAAACAAGAGTTGATACTGCATGTATGAGGAGGAAAAATAGCTGAGGATAATATGAAGTTACAAACTCTTGTGTTGTTCAAGCTTTGTCAGAAGCTGAGTAGTCTGTGGAGTTGAGGAAAAGTTGATACTTTCTTGCATGCTGTAGTGTTGCATAATAGACAAAGGCACTCTGAAAAATAGTTACAGAAGGTATTGTCATTTTTAAGAATTTTTGTTGTGTCGCTTTACTCTTGGAGTTTCCACAGAGGGAGAGACAAGAAACCTGGAGTACAGAATTCCCCAACAGCCTAATCTTCTTTTAGATGAACAAATTAGCCTTTAAAAGGCCAGTAGAAGCTAAGTAGGCAGACAGCACAGTCAGCACGTGGAGACAGGTGAAGTTGAGATTTGTTTTAGAGTATTTGAAATTTATACTTACTTCTTCAAGTTTTCTTTTTAGGTGGTTACACCAAATTCTATAAACATATGCCTGACATTACTGGAGTAGCACAATTTTTTCGTTGTTAAGCCTGTTTTAATATATTTATATATTGCTGTTTTCATAGGATACAGCAGTTTGTCAAATTCAAATCTTTATAAGCAAAAACTTTCATCTTCCTTTCTCTTCCGAAGCCCTTCTTTCTTCTGAGCTGTGAAGGACAGTATGTTGAAGCCTTATGAAGGCCCTTCATAGAAAGAAATACAACAAGGAATTAGTTTTTTTTATTCATGACACTCCATAATATAGCTGTGCTTGACCTCCCCAAAGCAGGCTAAATACATAATACTGCCTCCTAAATACAGACTAACATACTACTTACTTGTGAGCTTAATCAAAAGGAAATTTCCTTTTTACTGAAAGAATATTTAGACTAAAAAACAGAAGGAAATAAAAATAACTTTCTTTGTGCAACAGGGAACGAGGGAGACGCTTAGCCATCATTGCAGTACTCTTGGTGATGCTTTAAGGAAGGAAAATGATTTTGCTCTCATTATTGATGGTAAATCTCTGAAGTATGCTTTGACTTTTGGAGTGAGGCAGTATTTCCTGGATTTGGCTTTGTCATGTAAAGCTGTTATTTGTTGCAGGTAAGGTTTACATTATTCTTTCTCTACAATATTTTTATTGACATGTAAAAATTAAAAAGCTGTTTCCATGACAGAGAAATTATACGTATCCATATCTTCCACCCATAAAATCTAAATAAAGAGAAGCAATAAGTAATACTCTAAAATGCAGTCATTCAAGCAAAGTATTTCTGTAGCAAAGCCTGATACAGCAGCATACCTCCCAAACAAAGTAATTGAGATTGCATATACCCAGGAAAATTGTGTTATCCATCAAGAATAGTCTCAGCAAGATTAAAAGACTGATCTTAACTTTAAATTGATACTCTAGTTAACTACAGGTTTCAATACGTCTGGCTTCTTTTATAGAACTTCCTCTGCAGGCAAAGCTTAACATCTCTGCCTTTTCTGTAAGCTACCAGTGATGCTGCATAAGTGCACAGAAATGTGAAAGCTACTACACTAAGTGATTTTTATTTCCCGAAGTTGGCAGAAACACCTCTATGTTATTGTTGTTATTATTCCTGATTGTTTTGGTGTTCTTTTATACAACCAAGCATTTAATCCTTTCATGTAAACTTTATTAGAGCTCTAGACTTACCTTAACAGGGGAACTATTTTGAGATTAAACAAAATATTATTTGCATTTTTTCAAGCATACACAATATGAAAACAGTTTGGCTTGCTTTATAATGTTCTTGTATTTATATTAAAAAGGATGTTATAATTGATAGCTTCTGTGTTTTGGGATTTTATTGAGTTTTTACAGCTTTAAGCACAAAACCCACAAATATCTCCTTAGTAGTACATCACCTCTTCTACATTTGAAGGATTGAACTAAAAGGGAAGTCAAGTCATTAGTAGCTAGATAAATAAGAATTGCTCCTATCAACTTTCAAAGGGTTTGCCTTAGTCCAAGTGATTTATGTGTGAAAAAGCAGAAGCAAGGACTTTTCATTACAAAATCGTTGACGACACAGAGTATCTATTAGAAATGCAATCAAAAATCCCAGAGCTGTGGAAATAGCTGTTATTTTTATCAGTGTCCACGGTAACTATTAGAAGTATAGCCAGTTAATGTTTTTAAAATATCTTTCACTGTTTTGACCTTTGTAATAGTATGGAAAAAGCTGCTGGATATAGGCCTAGTGAATTCAGAAACAGATATTCAGAAGCTTCTATCGTCCAGGTGTCCTGCTATTTCTCAGTATAGAAGTGTTGTAAGTATGAGATCTCACATGTTTAGAGGTCTCCATATGCTTGTTACATCCAATTCCATTTTGTTTTACATTGGGTACTATGCCTGATTATAATTGCTTTAGAAAATGCACAGCAGTAGTCTTTCCAGTTTTGCTCATTATAACAAATAACAAGTCATAGATGGGTTGAATGTAGAATGTTTATTTCAAAACTGTTCCTTTCTTTTCTTTCGTTGAACTGTATTTTCTGCTGTTTGAAAAGACGTTATTGCTGTTTCTGTTGAACTGTTGAACCATTGCAAGGTATTCTGTACATGGAGTTGTCATGTATTGCTAACCTTTCTGTGACAAAACAACAAAAAGTACAAAATGAAGGTTTCCATTCTAGCAGCATTTCCTCTGCTGTCTCTATATTTCCATAATATTCTCAGATCATCTGGTTTCAATGCATATCTAGGTATATGCTCTGACATATTTTGTGGTTGTTTAAAATTGGCTGCAGGTTTAAAACTAAAATATTTGCTTGTAGCATTCACTGTTCTAATATGTACATTTTCAATAGCACATACTTCTCTAAAGTAGAAATTCTATCAAAATACTTTTTGCTGTTAATGCTCCATCTTCAGTATATAAAATTGCCTCTACTTGTTTCTGATCTTGAAGACAAAAAGCTTAATTATCATTTTAATTAATACAAGTCACTTAAATATATTGCTGGGACTAAATTAAAATTTCAACCTCTTTTCCATCCATATAAAAGCACTAAACACTTCTTTGTTTTAAAACTACAAATTACTTTGTTTCCTTTGAAGTGTACATACCATATTCACTTGTTCGGAGTCATTTCTTACCACTGAATTCTTAATAAGAGTAGCCATAATACGAGAAGCTGGCAAATATTTAGTAGAAAAAAATCTTCGTGTGTTATTAATTTCAAGCAGATGTTTGGCTTAAAGACTTAAATAAACTGAATTCCAGCTCTGTATTGGTTTCTGAATAACGTGTGCAATAAGAACGTCAAATTGATTATTTTGTAGTAAAAATGCACCACTCAGAGTAAACAAATTGAACGGAAGGTGGTTTGGTAGTTTGGTTTTTTTTTTGGTGTCTTGAATTTAGATGTATCCACTGAACACGTTGCTTTCACTTGTCAATGAAAGTAAATGCCATCTTCCAGCTGCCTCTATAATGTTTTCTGAAAGGGTAGTAAGTCACTGTTCCAGGAAAGTTGGAAAGTTTTTTTTTGAAGTTATCAGATCAGGAATCTTCTGTAGAAGCTGACTAATGCTAATCTTGGTATCATACTCATCAGCAGTACTCAAATTTTAAAAATAATTTTTAAAAAATCTTAGAAATACTTCTTAATAAACTTAGACCTGAGATTCTTCTGAAGGACTGTTGCCCATAAGCTTTCATCCCAAGTTCACCACAAAGTTGTACTCATCCCAGTGGCCTTTCTCAAAAATCTCATAGCTGACATACCACTGCCTTCAGACTCAATGCTATTTAAAAAGAAGGCTGTTGAATGTGAAGGGTTTAATTTCATTCTTTATCTTAAAAGAAGTGAGGTATTTGTTCTATTTTGGAGTTTTTTTGGAAGAGGCAAGGAGAAGAAATGTGGGGAAATGTACATTCAATTAAAGAACTTTTCCTCTCAAACTGAATTACAAAAGAGCAAAGTCAAGACAGCGCGGATTATTCGGCCTGGCTGTTTCCATAAAGATCATTGCACAGACAGGAACGTCATACTATGCCATGTTCTGAAAAACAATTTGACTAAATTATACAGCTAGCTATCACAAGTCTCATCAATAATATGTGTGTAATTTTCTCAAGTAACCTGAGGCCTTTGGTGTCTTTGGGACCCTGCAGTTACAGAATCTTTGACGAGGATCTATAGTATAGTGCTGAATTTTTTGTTTGATTGTAATATTTCTTCCTCTTAGTGAGCTTACAAGTGCGTTAGTTCAGTTGAGAACTGTACTCATAAACTGTAAAGGCTCTGCTGCTTGGTGGTATCTCAGTGAGTAGAAATATACAGAGTGTGTTCAGGAAGGGACGTTATTCAGAAATAACTGTGCTTTTGTGGCTTTCATTTCTGAATTTGTTCCCAAAAACTTGCATTCTTATTTTATATTATTCTATTTTTATTGTTTTTGACCTGGAAGAATTAAGTCAAGATATGAACATCCCTATGTAACACTTAACCCCAAAATTCTGGCACTCCAAGGGGGAGTCTTTCACAGCCTCGACTACAAAATACCACAAGCTTATGGTGCCAGAGTGATTATTGTTGTGAGTGCATAAAGAAGACTTGGAGAAAATAAATTACAAATACACGTTTTTTCTTCACTTTTGACTTTGTACCCAAGGACAAGATTACCTTCTTAACCTTGTTTAGTTTTTGCATGGAGGCAGTCAGAATTAGAATTAGAATTATCTGGAAAGATATATGAGGAAAGGATCATTGCATCTTCTCTTCACTGGATGCACATCCCCAACTCCACAGGAAATTCAGTAGATGTAGCAGAGTTCATGTTTTGAAATGTGAATTGCTTTCTCTGTAGGAGACAGAGAAGAGCAAGGTTTGGGTTTTTGCATTTCTTCTGTTCTTCTAGTATCCCTAAATGACTCATTCAGGAAGGGTCTGGTTGGCAGTTCCTGTGTCAGGAAGCACAAGACTGGTATGACACACTTCTCAGAGTTTGTTCCTTCCCTTCCTTACCTTGTGAAACATGCCAGTGCTGGCACATAATTTTTGTAAATTATTTTCAGTTATCATATCTGAAATATATGGACTGAATTTCAACTTCAAAATAGAACATTGTGAACTTGAAATTGAGCATATGCATGTGACATACAGAAAGATGGAAACAAAACTGATACAGTTTGATCAACAGATCTTTTGAGAATCATCTATGAAATAGTTTGTTCCTTCCCCATCCGCATTTCTTGGTGGTTGGTGCAAACGAATGAAGGAGAAGTTACTAGCAGTTACATAGAGTGAAGGATCAACAATCAGTGTTCAAAGTTGCATCCTCTAACTTAGCATTGTAGGTTACATTAACGTAATTTGTAAAATGTATAAAATTTGTAAAATAAGTATTTTAGCAGAGAGGAAAATAAAAACGTATAAAAGCAAAATGAAAAGCAACCTACAGTTGTTCTAAGTTACTACTAGTAGTGGCAATGTTGGATTTGATTCCATTACTCCATTTTAGGGGTCCATTACTGTTTGACTTGTGTGTCTCTAGTCCTATTAATGCCTTGTTTCAACAAATCCAAGGTTTCTGTGAATTTTTCTGTGAATTTGCTTTTGGCATATAGTGTAAAGGCCAACGACAAGATAATATCATTGTCTAGGATGCTACTCTGGTTTTAGTGCCTTTTCAAGGAATAAAGTATGTTTTTCAAGGTCATTCATTTGAATGTTCTGTTGGTTTTTTTTTTTTTCTTTTCTGCTACACCTTAGGGTATCTCCGCTTCAAAAATCTGAAGTTGTAGAAATGGTCAAAAAGCAAGTTAAAGTAGTTACTCTAGCAATTGGTGATGGAGCAAATGATGTTAGTATGATACAAACAGCACATGTTGGTGTTGGTATTAGTGGAAATGAAGGTCTACAGGCTGCTAATTCTTCAGACTACTCAATAGCTCAGGTAAGCCATTATACTGTAAAAGATCAGAATAAATTAGTTTAATATCAAATTAATATCAATCTATGCACATTTTCATTACATGTTTGTTTCTCATTTTTTGCAGTTCAAGTATTTGAAGAATTTGTTATTGGTTCATGGTGCCTGGAATTATAACAGAGTAGCTAAATGCATCTTATATTGCTTCTACAAGAATATAGTCCTTTATATCATTGAGGTAATTTTACAGTAAATGTTACTTTATAAAATTAAAACTTTATTATTTTTGTGCTTTTGATTATTCTACATGATTTTTAAGAAGCATTTAACTTCCAATAAACAGTAGTGATAAATCTTTATTGAACTCATTAATACTAGGGCCTTTTTTTTTATTATTTTTTTACTTTTTAAAAGACTCCCAACAATCTTACTAATAAGTATGTAAGTAGCCTTAAATTTACCATGAGATGTATGTGTTTAAGCTCTTTGTTGAGCTGGTGTCATTAACTGTCCAATTGGTAAACTGAAGTCCTTTTTTAGGTCTCTACTGAACTGTGTTGTGCTATTTAGAACAATCCTTATGGCTTTTTATGTACATGCTTAATTACACTGTTGCATGCTTTTTACTTGTTGAGGTGGTAGCCATGCCTCTTTAGGCTCTATTTTGAAACAGGATTACTTTCCTAAAGATAACTGACCTTTTTTTCTCACTTGCAATTTTAAGTGGAATGGGGTCTTGTGAAAAATGAAGTAGTATGAGAGGGACTGTGGTGTAATAAATATCTGTCTATTCATTTGTATTGTTAAGACAGAATGGGTAGCTGTAGCTCTGAAGATCTTCAGGACCATTGCAACCTTACAACATTGAGTGTATTTTTAATGAATTTTTATAATATATATTTAGTTGCACTATTTGTATAATTCAAGCTTTAAATTAACAGTGATGTTGTGAGTTAGAAATACGGAAAAAAACATTTCAAGCTTTGATTAAACAATAATTTTTACAAGTAAATCTTCCACATTTCAGTAAGAAACCAGATGAGGTTTAACAAAAGCAAGTGTAGAGTCTTGCATCTAGGGAGGAATAATTGCATGCACCGGTACA
>JAOWBP010002392.1:43471446-43486042 GCA_028571105.1 Tragopan temminckii
ACTTGTGCGACCTGGTGTAGGGAACCTGCTTTGGCAGGGGGGTTGGACTCAATGATCTCTGGAGGTCCCTTCCAACCACTACAATTCTGTGATTCTGTGATTTGTACTGCAGTGTGATTAATGTAGATGTAGTTTTCAACCTTCATGATCACATTGCAGCCTTGTGGTTAACAATTATTCTTAAAATCATTTTAATTTTTTATATATTGTCAAATTAATATCTTGAACTTGCACAGTATATATTTGACTGAAGGAAAATGCCTTACTCCTGTTAGACTTGATGTAAACATTAGGATAATATTTCTGATTTTTATGTTTATATTAGTGATCTTCTACTGTTGCAATATTTGAAAATATTTAAAACTTTTTATTTTATATGTAGCAGTAAGTATACAGACTCTTTAGAAAAACTTGTGAAATAGAAAGCCGTAGGAGAAAAAAAAATTATTGAACATCCTTTTTGTCTTATAGATGTTTTTTAGATCCAGCATTTCAAAAATCAGATTATCTAATCAAATAATCTTACTTCCATAATTCCAGATAAGTAGTTCTTACATCATTTTTTTTTTTCAAATTTTCAAATTTTTTCAATTTTTTTTTTCAACATTTACTGAAAAACAGTATTAGGTGTTTAAAGAGAAACTTATGAAGTTGGGCTTTAGAACATCTTGTTTTCTTTAATTTTCTGTTTTTGTCACCTTCAAACATGTTGTAAATGTATAACTTAAATCAGATGTAAGTATTCCACTCGTTGCATTCTTTCTGAGAAACTTAAATGCAAGGTGCAAAAATCCTAGAGTAAAAAAGTACTAAGTACCAGAAGTAGTTGAAGCTTCAACCTGCTGAGCAGACAGAGGGCAAAGAGATCACTTTTATGTGGATTTTGACCCTTTATGTATCACACATACAAGCATTTTGTCATATACACCCTCTCTGGAAGATTAGAGGACTTCTACTTCAATTACTATATGCCCAACATTAGTCAGCTCAAAATCTTTCACAGACGTTAATGGCCCATGTCAATGTTGTGAGTGAATGGGCAGAAATTCATCATTGAATGTCTCTGGAATGGACAACTGCCAGTCTTGAATCTCTCTTTTCAGTTTTATTACAGATCAGGCGTGGGAGCAGAGAGCTCAATGAGTATTTGTAAGCTGCTGCTTAATATGCAGAAATGCTACATCAGGAAAATGTCTGTGAGGCCTTTTGTGACCACGCCTCTTCTGTCTTGGAATTTAGAAAGTAATACTATGAAAGACATGTCTGGAAGGTTTTTAAAAAAAAAAAAAATACATTCATTAGCTGAAAATAATTAATAATGCCTACCTTACTTAATATGTGCATGTTATATTTTAAATGTCTGCTCAGTAGAAACAAGTGCTATAATGGACTCCATGTAATCTAAAATGCAGCCTTGTTTGTAGACAACTGTGAGGTGAGGTGAAATTAGTGCCATAAGTTTCTTGGTTTAGGAATGCTAAAGGTTTGTAGTAATACTTCATGCTCTCTGAATAGTGTTTATCAACATCTAAACTATTGAAAAAAAAACAGAAGGGATCAGTAATAACTTTTTTCTCCACTTTGTATTATGACTCAATATGTATTTAAATATGCACCTCATCTTTCATATGGAACTAGTCCCCGTAACATTAAAGGTTATATGGTGAAGTATGATTATAATACATGTAAACTGCACTGACTTCAGTTTAAAAAACGGACAGTGGAAAGCAAAAGTGTTTGTGCCCACTTTTTTGCATTATATGATTTGAAAACATAGCAATGTAAGGATCTGCATTGAGATATATCTCATTTTATGAACTAAACTCTTTTATTTTGAGAGAAATTTCATGACCACTGAACCACAAAATGGTCTGAATTTTCACTTCTCCCTCTTACAGTCCAAACTACTTCTCACACCCCTCACTCCTTTCTTCTCATTACAGGGATGCTTGCTCAGTAATTTGAGCAGTTTGATTGGGGCGCACAGCTAAAATTACCATGAGTCATGAATACTCATGTTTTGCTCAAGCAGTTGCCTTCCATCCATTGTCCCCCATAATCAGAATGAAACACAGTTGTCTGTAATTAAATTTCCCACTGTGAAGAAAGAAAGTTTCTTGTCACTGTCACTATTAATACTGTGTTCAGCTCTATAGAGTTTGGTTTTCATGTAAGGTTAAGAGTATAATTTTCTTCCTAGAGTTGTATTTTTTTAAACTGTCTAGCATTACCTGCAAAGAGACATATGCACTTAAGCCTGGCTACTGAGTCACTTATTCCTTAATGATATTTTGCTTTTACGTCACCCTAAACCATTTCAAATTAAGCGTTTTTAAAAGGGACAAATCATGTAATGTTATCTGTCCTTCAGTCCCCTACCAAGAGCCATCTTCCTAGTTTGGGGGTCTGATAATGCAGGAGCTATGCCTAATGAAGAAGTTGAAAAGAAAAAAGCCAGTTGAGCACAACTTGTCTTGAACAGTAGTGATGAGGTTCTAGATTAGATTCATGCTTTAAGCTTAGTTGTAAAATATCAAAAAAATCATGCTGATGTTTAGTAATGAACACTCATACAATTACTGAGAAATACTGCTTGTAAAGCTCTAATTTCATCACAGTTTAATCATAATACCCACTCCAAAAATCCAAAAGTAAAATACACATTTAATAAAAATCTGATTAATGAACATCTAGGGAGTAATTCCCTTAATTAACATTGCTTTTCAAGTGAATAGAATGAAACATTAGAAAATAGGATGTTTGTTACAACAAAAGTAAAGAAACTTAGAAGATTTCTGAAACTTTGTTGTGTTGTATGACTTTGTATTGCAGATCTAACTTTTGCGCTTCTTGTATACAATCTTGTTCCAATAATTGGACATAGATATTTTTTTATTTATTTATTGCTTGAATAAACAGCAGTTTTAACTGGATTTCAACTCCATTTTTTCGTATTAATAGTTGCTAATTTCAATTTTTTTTCTACCTTAAAGTATTTGCAAAAATGTTCAGACTTTCCTCCATGTAATAAAAGAATAAGTTTGTTCATAGAATCTGGTTATCTGCACATCAGCCTGTGTATATATTGATAAACATGGAATTTATAGCAATTCATGCTTCCATTATGAAGTCAAACAAAATGCAAACTGTAGCAAAGTCTCTGCAAAGTGACATGTAAAAGTTCACTTGAAAGACATGAGCCTTAAATTAACTAGAATATTATTTAGATAATCCTGACTTCTGATACCTTACAATGAGTATTTATTAAAGGCAAAATAATTTTGGCATAACTTGCTAGTAAAACATCCTCTGACATAATTCTTCTGTCATTCTACTGATGTAAGTATGAGGTAAGAAAAATAAGAAAGTGATTATGCTTTGCTAAAGAACATGAGAAAATGTGGGTTTTTTCCATGTTTTCATGTTTTTAGGGAAGTAAACCTGTTTCGTTTAAAAAACAAAACAAAACAAACAAAAAAAAAAAAACACCACAATACAAATGCATTGAGCTAAATTACTCTTAAATTATTAAAAAACATGAAATTGATTTTGAAAATAGCTGTCTCCCTGAAATATTTTCATATTTAGTTGAAATTGCTCACCAGATTGCCCATCTGTTCTGAAAGCACGTTGTTTCTATAATAATTTTTATTATAGAGGTTTAAACCAGAACGTTCTCAACTGTATTGTAAATGTGTTCTAGGAGTACCCCAATTTGTGAAGTTGAAGAAAAATCTGTTTATTACACTTTGCAAGACACTTGAGTCATATAATTTTCCTCTTTTTCAGATCTGGTTTGCTTTTGTCAATGGCTTTTCTGGACAAATTCTCTTTGAAAGATGGTGTATAGGCCTTTACAATGTGGTAAGGTTGTTTTTGTGTTTTCATTTTCAGTCATAATCATAAAGGTTTCTTGAGTAATAACTTTGAATAATCCTTAAGCAAGGCTTCACTTCTCAACTCTTGCAATATGTTCTTTTTATCCACATACTAGATGTTTACAGCAATGCCTCCACTGACTCTTGGAATATTTGAGAGATCCTGCCGAAAAGAAAACATGCTGAAATATCCTGAGTTATACAAGACTTCCCAAAATGCACTGGACTTCAATACCAAGGTAGATAAAAATCAAATGTAATTAAAACATAATTATCTTTAGGAGAGGATGCTTATTGCTACTGTTTCCAGTTGTCCACTTATCCATAAATGATACAAATCATATTTGTCTGTTGTTACTAAAATGTGGAAATAGACAGCAAGTATTCTTTTATTTTCAGCCTTGATTCTTTTTCTCTGCTGGCAATAAAGCTGTCTTCTATAGGCAGAAGTGATTAAACTTCTCTGTCATTGGTTTGTGTGTGTTTATACTGTTATATGGAAATGGATTACAGAAGCCTGTGGAGAAGCGTTTCAGAGGACAATAAAATCTGTCATTAGATTTGTAGAGGGAGGGACATGGTTCAATTCTTTGTCAATTTGAGGTTGTGATTTTACAATTTAATTTTGAGTTTTGGAAAAAAAATACTTGAATACAGTTAAAAATGCATCAGAGAGATCAAAAAAAAATTGCAGTTACTTCTAGTAGAAAATCTTATTGTATCTTATCTTAATATCTCTATATGATCTTGGAGATTAAATAGTAAAAAACCACAGGGTTTATATATAAAACATGCAATTTCTACAGATTTGTCCATAAATAATCTGTGTTAGGACATAATTAAACTGTTTCCCGAATCTGTGTGAGCATTGTGACATTTTAAGGGTTCCTTTTGATTTGGTTTTATTTTTCTATATATGATTAGGACTTTGAAGTAATGTCATTGTATAATGAATTTGAAGACATTTTTAATTTGCCACTGAATACCTGTTAAGAGATGATTGGTAGTTTGTGGAGAGCTGATACTGTTACTCTTGTGCCACTTTTCTTATGAAACTGAAGTACTTTTACAGAGAATTACTTGTCTAAAGTGTGCTTGAATCTTCTATGCATGAGATTTTTCTCCTTCAGCCTCACTTCCTCTCTTCACCCACAAACCTGAAAATGATAAGGAAACTGTTGTTATGTCACTGCGAATGCTTTAACAATGCAAGACTTACAATGGCCTGTTAATTCAGGCACTTCTGTGTTGTGATAGTTTAATACAGTAATGTACATCATGAGTTACAGTTCTGTTTTTAAATGATAACTCCGTTATATATTTATTGCACAGTTGTATTGTTCACTTCCTTGGAAATTCTGTGGCTCTTCCCATACAAATACTTATTGTAAAAGTCTACAAAATTCCCAGCTGTATAAGTTGAATAGGTGTTGTTAAAGATTTGGAAACATGACTGTCTTGAATGTTGATGCAGATGTTTGTTATGGTAAAAGGGATCAAAGGTTATGAGGTCATGACAGAGGTTAAAGGATTAGCATCTGACAATAAGAATTGGCCAGGAAAATGGAAAAGTAGAACTAATTTTTCTTGCATCCACCTGTGCTTTCTGTCAAATAAAAACTTCTGGTAATGACATAGCAAGAGGGAGAGACAAAGGTTAATGAGTAGCACAAGTTCAAATGTGCAAAGTGTTGGAGTGTAAATTGGATCATACGTCGTAGGGTAGTTGTATAATCTAACAAAAGACTTCGAGACATTGTGAAAAATGTGAGGCAAGCAACTTAATTTCAGTTGTTTGAACATCTGAACTCCGATAATACACGATAGTTCTAAAAAAGACTCTAATTGTCAAATACATTGCTAATGGAAAAAAAAAAAAAAAAAGAAAAAAAAAAAATTGCTATCCTGAAGGTACAGGTTACAGATATTAAAAAAAAAAAAAACTTAAGAATATGTATGATATCTGTTACGGAAAGCATCAGAAGGTTGTTTCTGGATAAACTTAATACAGTTGTTTTTGGAAGATTTTTTTATAAATGGAAATAAGTTCAAAGTTAATTCAAATTATTTTGAAAGTACATAAAAAAAGATCCATGTGATGAAGGTGTGCATGTAAGGAGAAATCTTTGGAAGATATTATTTGTTCTTTTTTAATTTCTTTGTGTGTGGAAATATGTAGGTAGGTTTATGTAAACTCATGATGTTCTGCCTTAAAAATCATTATGCAAAAAGTAAATTATAAAAACTGAAGTCTTTTTTTACTTCACTTCCTAAGAATATAGCAATTGTTCCACTTCTCTGGTTTAGTTTATTTTCTTCTGATGATACTCCTGTATGTATATGTTTTAATTGCCCTTCTGATTTGAAATTAAAAGAAGGAGATAATACATACTTTTTTTTCAAAACATAAAAATAAACAAATGACCCATGAAGAGCTAAGAGGCATAAAGTGCCTGTCAGTTATGTTACTTCACAGTGGTGGCCTGACAGAAACGCATTTTGTGAATCTAACACACAGATGAAAAGAAAGGTCAGGGTTCACAGAGCTAGTTTGTTGCAAATGGTTCTCATGGATTTCTCTTTTCCCTTAGGTTTTCTGGGTACATTGTTTAAATGGCCTCTTCCACTCATTCATTCTGTTTTGGTTTCCACTAAAAGCCCTCCAGCATGGTAAGTGTTATGAAAAATAAAAAAATAAATCTCAAAAGGTACTGAATTTCTAAGTAACTTTTTTATGTAGTAATGCTTTATTAATACTAATAGCTTTGTGAGATAGTGTTACTTCTAGAACTGGAACAGATGTAGTCTATTAAAATGTTTTATTTAAAATGTGTTTAAAAGTAGAAGCAATACTAATTACATAAAACTATAAATATGCTTGAAGTAAATTTAAGCTATGGAGAAAATTACTATTTAATTGTTATCTTTATATAATAATCTACTGTGTAAAATACTTAAAAGATCATAAATCACTAGAGTCCTTTGCATTGACTCTTATGTTGTAAGTCTTTATTGGCTCTGGATACAGTCTTTCCTGTTGCTTCAGGGGTGTATAAACCCAGTAGCTTACATCTGTATCAGTAGATTTGTGACAGATCAAAGCAGTTCATCCTGGACAGTTCAGTCCTGTTGCTGTTCTAGCTTAGCTGTCATATGTGCATCTGAGACGTAGAAGGAAACAGGATGGTTGGGAGGCACACCGTATTAATTGTCAAAGACTGAAAGTGTTATTTCCAGGTTGTGGGAATATTTGTGTTTATGGCAGCTCTAATAGGCCTGGGATGTTTTGCCTCCACATCATAGAAAATATAAATGTAAGCATAGCTTGTGCCTTGTACTTTCTCTGTTAAATTAGTAGTCATCTCAGCTTTCTTGATAACAGCCGAGAAATTCGCTCTAGCACAATTGGTAGAAATGTTTTCACGGGCATTTTGGAATCACAGAATCACAGAATGGCCAGGGTTGGAAGGGACCTCAAGGATCATGAATCTCCAACCCTCCTGCCACCAACCTCCCCATTTAATACTAGACCAAGCTGCCCAGGGCCCCATCCAGTCTGGCCTTGGACACCTCCAGGGATGTGCCCACAGCCTCTCTGGGCAGCCTGTTCCAGCACCTCACCACTCTCTCTGCAAAGAACTTCCCCCTGACATCCAACCTAAATCTTCCCTCTCTTAAATTAAAACCATTTCCCCTTGTCCTGCAGTTATCTACCTTTTCAAAGAGCTGAATCATAGAATCATAAAATGACCTGGGTTGAAAAGGACCACAATGATCATCTAGTTTGTTATGTGCAGGGTCGCCAACCACTAAACCAGGCTGTCCAGAGCCACATGCAGCCTGGCCTTGAGTGCCTCCAGGGATGGGGATCCACAACCTCCTTGGGCAACCTGTTGCAGTGTGTCACAATCCTCTGTGTGAAAAACATCCTCCTGATATCTAACCTAAATCTTTCCTGTCCTAGTTTAAAACTATTCCCCCTTGTCATATCACTATCCACCAATGTTATTCAGTCATTTACATGGGACTGTAGGAATGTTCTGGTAGTTGACATAAGAGAGTGCCTGAGAAGGTTAAGGGAAAAACTTCTTGCAATATTCCATGCTAGTGACTTCTGGATGGATACTGGAAAGTAGGAAGCAGCCTGTTTTCTCTGAAAGGCCACTGGATGCAAGTTCAGCGGCAGCTTACTGCCTTGAAAAAGGTTGTAGAAAGCCCAGGAGGAAGGAGATCCCAAAGTGTTATTTCATATGCTAATACTGCAGCTTCAAATTCATAATAAAATCCAAATTGAAAGTTGTAGTCAATCTGTGTAAGAGACTGATGCATTACATTGCACAGAATAGAGGTCGTGTGAACAGTAAATCTGTGATATCTGGGTAAGACTACTGGGTTCCTGCAAGAGCGTTCCAGGGCGAGTCTCTCCAGCTCACAGTAGAGGAGCTAGAGCTGACCTGTTAACTGCCATGAAGTCTGGAAAAAAAAAAAATAAATAAAACCACTTTTTGTCATTCTCTCCCTTCCTAAAGAAGGGCTGGGTGAGTAAGGGGAGCAGAAATAAGACCAGGGGTTTGTGTGTTTCGTGTGTAGTACAACAACAGCTTCCTGTAGGTCCAGCTGGTGCAGAATTTGTGCAAGGGGAGAAGAATGCAGGATAGAAGCCACTAAGAGTAGGTAAAGAGGGAAGAGGAAAAAATGCTGTTTTTTTTTTTTTTTTTTTTCCCAAGAGAGGTGCTTACATCAGAGAGATCCAATAGGGAACAGAATTACTGTGAACAGGTCTCTGTCTCCACCTGTTTCTTATGAAAGAGACAGTGCAGGAGAATTCTGAGAGAAATGAAGGGAATAATGGATGAACAATGAGAAATAGCGCAACTTTAAGAGTACATAAAAGTGCTGAGTCTTAGCAGTCCAACAGTTGGAAACTGTCATAGCTGTCTGCTTACTCCTGTGTTTTATTTCATTGTGTTCTTTACTGCTAGGTATATATTGTTAAGAAACAGAGTGCAAATTTGAACATTGAAAATCTTGAAGGTTATGGAAGTCACTGAGAGCTCACAGCCTTTTCTTTGAGTGTTTTTTTGTGTTTACTCTTTAGAGGCAATAAATGTGTGGACAAATAAGGCTAAGTGGAAAATTTCAAACTGCCTGCATTGTAGTAGCATCTACCAAGAAATAGGTGAACAGAGAATACCTATGAATTTTCAAGAATTTTCAGGATTTGTTTCAGAGGACCTGGACTCTGGACAGTATGCAAAACTAGAGTCTACACTCTATTTATTATCATCTGCACATAAGAAGTAATAAAGACATAGATCTTGACAGAAAATTTTTCTGGAAGTTCATCAATATAGCAGTAAATGGCAGAAAATTTGTACATACGAGTAAGCCTACCAGCTGCCACCTCTCTTGTATAAACTTCAGAATAAGCAGTGCACTCAGCTTTGTTTTCAGGCTTTCAGAGCTCTAGTTGTTCCTTGTGGTGTGATGTTCTATCCAGAGATAAAGTGTAAATAGAGTATGTTACTACTGAGTATATTTAAGTGTTTGCTTCCTTCCGCAGGCACTGTATTTGGTAATGGTAAAACTTCAGATTATCTGCTCTTAGGAAACACCGTTTATACTGTAAGTCTTGCTACAGCTATCTAGTGCTTTATCAACTGTTTGTCTGGCTCTATCTTTAACTCCTACAGAGATGTTTTTTATTATTATTTATAATTCTCTGTATTGAAAACTTGATATGAAATGGTACTTGGATGACTCTGAGAAACCTTAAAGTGTGTTTTGCATTTAACTCTGGTTTTTAAAACAAAGTAGTTTAATAAAGTAAGGATGCAGAAGACTCACCTGTCCTTTACTGGAAACAGTCTATTTTTGAAGTAGTGGAAACTGTAATTCCCTAATTAACAATTATCATAATTTAAGGTAAGTTTCTGCATTGGAGACATCATGAGTTATTGTGTGTGGAACTTGTTTGCTGACTTGAGAAAGTATAAGTCTCTACTCCCTCTCTTAATTAGTAATAGGAACTTGAAATCAAGGCATAGCCACATGTAACTAAGACTTGTTGGATCTGCTTTTCAGGGCAGCCAAACTGCCATAATCAATTAAACTTGACCACACCTAATGGTAATCTTATGTTACTCTTGTACTTATTAATCATTCTTGCTTTTTCTTTTAATCTTTATATCTCAAAAAACAAAGTGATGAAGCTAAATACCTGTTTCTCACTTACTGAGAATATCCAGCAGGTACGCATTTTCCAAGAACTCTTAGAAGCAGAATTAGACCTGCTCACTCTTCTCTGGCCTTCAAAGTTGAATGTGTCTACCAGAACCATCTGACATTTGAAGTGAAACAGGTTCTTCTCAGGGAAAGAGGTTCTCTGCAACAGGTTCAGACCCTACTGTTTACTTATAAGTTGCAACCTGGCTCAGTTCAGCTGATGTTGTGAATTTTATAAAATATATACACAACTTGTGTAATTTCACTTATCCCAGGACCTGAGTCAGGTTTTCTGACAGCCAGCATCCACTTCTACTCTTAAAGCATCCTTAATAATGGCCATCATTCTATAGAGTGGATCTCTTAAAGCATCCTTTACAGTGGCCATCATTCAGTTGAGCAGGTTAGCACTGTACACATTGTTAAACCTAATTATTCAACATACTGCTGTAATCACAGCTGAAGTTCTGTCCTGAAATGGTTTCAGAACTTCATCCTAGTAGTGGTTCTGCTCTGTGTCTCCTTTTGAAAGCCAAGCTTGACACCAGAAGAAAGCAAGTTACATTTGTTATACTGAGAGGTTAGTGGATTAAGGTTTACTTACGTTATTTGGACTGTCATCCATCAACTGATGGCAGTCTTGAAATCTTAGCACATCTAAGTATCAACTGTTATATCAGATGGCTCACAAACATCAAAGCCTGCTTTTTTAAAATTTACAGTAGCACTTTCCACTGCCTTGAGAAACTATTTCATTTCTGATACTTTCAGTATCGTAATGTGGAGCTGGTTGTTCCTGTTTGTCAGGCGTCATCCATAAATGTTTAGAGGTCACAAAAGACAGTACAATTCTTCTGTCACTTTCTGCAACTGGTTTTCTACTAAAAAGCTGAAACCTCACTATCTTGAGAGTCTTAATTGATTGTTACTATCTTACAAGATGGTCAAGAATTCCAAATAAACTATTACTTCACCATTTTAAGTCCAGACAACCTGCTCTTCCTTTTGCTTCCCTTCCCTTCACATTGAAAATCTTGGAAGGGGTGAGTGTTGCAATTGCTGTATTCCTATCCCTGCACAGGAATTCAAGGAGTTCTCAAGTACTCTTGAAGATACGAGAGACTTTCAGTTTGGGGGTGTGGAACAATGTAATGTGAAGAGGGAATTTATTCAAACAGTCATTATCTCTTTTGACAGCAGCCTTCACTATTTTTGTTTTGTGTGCGTGGTCTATGCAATGAGACTTCTTAAACTGATCCTAAAGGATAATCTCTTATGTCAGATTCAAAAATAACAAGCACATGTAACAGTGAGAAGTATTTTTCTCCATAATTCATTTTTTTGTGCATCCAAATACAGCACCATGACTGGATAGACTAAGTAAATTATAACATTCATCATGGTTCTTAATTTTCTTTTAATGAGATTTCACACCATTTTTAAATAATGAAATTGTGGCAGGTTTTTTTTGTTTGTTTTTTTGTTTGTTTTGTTTTTTTTGTTGTTGTTTTGTTTTGTTTTAAATCCTTATTAACACACCAGTAGTTGAAATAAGATACTCCAGACTAAAAGCTTAAACCTGTAGGTAGGGTGAAAGCTTTCTAGTGGGATTTTGTATCCTTCTGACACAGTGGAAGACTTGTCAAATATATTTAACTAGTGATTTTCAGCTTCTGATAAAAGGAAATTACTTCTGAGTTTTTGAGCCTCCTTGAAGTTGAACTACTGATGAAGTCTCCACTTAAATGATTGCTGCCAACATGGCCAATAAACCAGAGTTTTAATCATATATGTTTGAAACTAAAGTGTAGCTGTTAGAGTTTGGTCTTTGTGGCTCAGTATTTTGGCCTCATGTATTTTGGACTGTAGATAAAGCAAAACATGTAATACCTGTTCACACGTGTGTTAAAATTATATCCAGTATTTCTTTAGTGAACATAAAACTTGTTTTTGTAAATTTTTGTAAATTTCAAAGGAAAGAGATAAACAGTTTTATTGACTATTCATTGCTGTTGGATTGTAGATTTTCAACTACTACTCATCTCTAAATTAAAGTGGAACGTGTCATATTGGAGAATAACACGATGTGTTCAGGGATTGCTCCATAAAAGAGAGTCAAAATAAGAAAAGATAAAAAAAAATGAGAAAGAAGAAGGAAAATGACATAAAATAGATTCTATGTGTTATTTTGTACGCAGAACATAGGTTTTGGACTGTCAGTATTGGCTCTGGCTTTTCTGATTTTGGTGAAGGTGACTCTTGAACAGAACACTGCTGAATTGAAACAACTTTTTAAATTTAGACTAATGTAAACTTAAACAATTGTAGGTCTTCAGCCAAGCAGCTGTATCTTCAGAATCTCTCTTTATGTAAAAATTTGAAGTCATCCTCTCAATAGCTAAAGGCCATCTATGATCTCTTACTGACTGCAGTGAACTACAGTCAGAATACTTTTCACGCACCTCTTTGTTAACCAAAATAACATAGAAAGAGAAGCTAGCAACTTGGTTGAAGGCAAACTTACAGCATTCTAGGAGGCAAGGAAAATGTTCAAGATTCCTAATATAAAAAAAAAAGTATTCCAGACAGAACAAATGAAGATTATTGTTTGAAACTAATAATCCTCAATATTTTATTACTTGCTCATTAATTGCATTTACTTTTAAAGCTTGTAGTCTCGTTTTACTTGGTCATTTCAAATGGACACTTAAACATCAGATCTAAACTCACACACTTTACGGAGGTAAAGTGCAGCTAGCACAATCTAAAATAATTTTATTTTGGAACTGCTGAGAATTCTACATTTTTGGAACACATTCTTTTAAATCAGATGGGCCATTCCCTAGCTTCTGCAGCTCTATAGAAATGACTGTATTTTGTTTTACTAATTTCTGTTGCGTTGGTACATTGGAACCTGTTGCATTGACCTGCATGTGCATTGACAGACAGACAGTACTTTGTTGAATATTATTAAAGAAATCTCATTTAAATTGAAGAGATTGATTATCCTTTCTCTTATTTGTGCAAGTAAACATAACATAAATTACAGAAATAGTTAAACCTCTTATTCTATATTCTGCTGAAAGATTAACCAAATAATTAATTCTGTATGTGTTTAGTAAGATTCTTGTCTTAAATAAGAATCCCCCTCTCTCTCTTTCTCTCTTTTTAAAGTTTGTGGTTCTAACTGTATGTTTGAAGGCTGGGTTAGAGACCTCGTATTGGACTTTGGTAAGCAAATGTCTTTATCACATTCTCAAGTGCACTATAAAGTATGGTGAATGAATTTTTTTTTATTATTATTATGTCTGGCTTTTGCTATATTATCAAATTAAATTGTGGTAACTCATGGGAAGACAGAAAATACATACATTAAAAAAATGGTGAGTAGTGAAAAGGAGGAATTTGGAGTAAGGCTTAAAATCATCCTAGAAAAATCAAATGACTGAATTGTTTGTAATTAAGTTTAAATTAGTTTAAAATGTAAATGACATTGCTGCTGAAAATATAAGTTTGCTTTAAGAAATTATAACAGTTAATACCAGGCATCAGAACATTTATCAGAAATGCATCATAAACAGTAAGTAGAAAAAGGTCTTTTTTTATGTCATAATACATCTACGATGATTGTTTTGTTTTTCTTTGTTTTAACAGTTCAGCCATATAGCTATCTGGGGCAGCATAGCACTCTGGGTAGTGTTTTTTGGAATCTACTCTTCCTTGTGGCCAGTCATTCCTATGGCACCCGATATGTCAGGAGAGGTAAAGTACATTTTAACTGATCTCCGCATGTGCACAAAGAATACTTCAGGTTTTAGTTCAGACCTAATCTGTATTGGATCCTTCTCTTAGCTAGAGGCACATAAGATGTTTGCTTCTTACTATACCTTCAATGTGGAAGTCATGTTTATTGAAAACAGGATGAAATTTTACTCTTCTGAAAGAAAAGCTCAGCTAACATGCTGTGATTATATGGTCTAGCAAGGAAGAGCTGACAAATAAGCTGCATCACAGATTTTACTTTTCTAAAGAGATGTCTTAACCAAATTCAGAACTCAAAATTACACCACTGACTTGGCTGGAGATTTTTTATACTTAAATAGCACATGTAGTATGTTGCTTAAGGCTGTCTTTGAAACTAGTATACGTCAGAAATTTGAGTTGCTGCAACATTGCGTGAGCAGCTGATCATCATGCACACATTTACTTTTCAATTAGTGTTGTGCTTGGAATGTATTATTGTACTGTTTCTTTAATCTTTTAGTGTATATTTTGGTTTCTCTTTTATTATTATCCTATTTGTGTAAACCTATTGTGATTATTGCAAATAGTACTAGATCCACAAAAGATACACAATTGCTGCTTCCCCTTATTTAATGGAACTTCAGTCCCAAATTCTCAAAACTATTCATTCCTAAAAACATCTGAAGCTTAGTATTTATTCTGCAGGCACTAATATCTGTTTCTGGGCATGGCTGTTGGGAATAAGAAGG
>JAOWBP010002392.1:43487949-43509158 GCA_028571105.1 Tragopan temminckii
ACCTCCAGGGACGGGGCATCCACAACCTCTCTGGGCAGCCTGTTCCAGCACCTCACCACTCTCAAAGTAAAGAACTTGTGTCCAAATTCATTCTTTAATTTCACAGTGCTGTGACTTTACCTGGTCTGAAACTGGAAAGCCATTTCATTTGGAAAAAGGTGCCACTGCAGACTACAAAAAGAGCATTTTCATTGTAGATCTGAGTAAGCCAACTGTGTGAATCTCTTCTACACTAACTGAGTTTTCTTTCACATACAACATTCACAAAGAGAATAAGTGGAGTATACTCTTAACATGTCTTCAAGCACACCTATAGTATTTTCTCATTTTAAAGCCATGTGTACTTTGCATAAGTAACTAAAAGTAAATTACGAATCTCTTATTCAATATTTACTTTTATAAACTCTTCCATATGCAGAAAACTGTTGTGTGATGCTGAACAAAACACATCTCCAGTCTGTCATCAAGTAGATTAGCAGGAGAAATTTTGTTTTCCTGTTTTGCCATACTGTGCAATATAGCACCTGAAAGAAAGAAACGATGCTGCAATTAGTTGTTCTGTATTTTTGTCTGTGTAATCTTCTTGCAGTAACTATGCATTAACTAATGAAGTTTCTGTAACTTACATCACCTAATCAGAGTAACTATTCAAATGGGTGTCAGTAGAATCTAATGCTCGTAGAACCTTTCCATTAAAGTGATAAAAATGCTAAATTTCAATGCCAGTATAAGTTATTTTTCTGAAACAAATATAAGTGTGATTCAAGTTGAAAGGATATAACTGGGAGAGAAGCATGAACAACTTAATGTTTATTTTACACTCATACAAATCCTGACTCTCTTGATATTGTTTTATGCTTTGAGTTCTTAGGGGGGTGTTGTTTTTTTATACATCTGATTAATGAAGTAGCTAAAAATTATAAAATTTACTGGAAATAAGAAGTATGATATTAAGATTAAAAGCAAATGTTCCGTATCTGCAGAACTGTTTAATTTATTTTTATACTCTAGATGTGCATTATAAAGTTTTCCAGAACCCTAAAACAGTAATCATTGATCTGTGTCTGTCTTCCTCCCTATACCTATATGACCCTCTTATTTAGGGAAATAAAATTTGTTTTGCATGTATATTTTTATGGAGAACAATATTGCTTCATAAAAGAGTTTGAGGATTTATTGTGGGTTTTTTTAAAGTGAATTGAAATTAATCTCATATTTCCTTTTTAATATTATCTCACAATCCTGACATTTAACACATTTTATCTTATTAAGTTCTTTAAACAAGAAGTTTTCTTTGAATTTTTCACTGTTGGAATCCAAAAGCAAGAAATTTTCATAAGCAATTTTTCTTTTCCAATTTATCAATAATGTCTCCATTTAGTTCCCTTTAGTTGGTCTCTGTTTTGAGCATTAATACCGTACAATTTAGTTGTACTTAGTCTCTAGTACTAGATATTTTTTAGCCAGTTATTGCTGTTCCTATATTTATTTTGTGTTTTATCATTGTGGACTTCTTTGGTGGCTGCTTGTTGTTGATGCTCTTTTTTTTTCTTTTTTTTTTTTTTTTTTTACATAACTTTTGAAATAATCTAGATTTTCTTAAAATGCAAGGAGAGAATTAAGTATCTATAAATGTAGATCAGAAAGAATGAACAAACACTCCTAAACCAGTCCTGCGAATATGTAGTAAGGTTCATCCTTGCATTTCATCCTTTTCTGGACCCAAGTGTCTTACTGTGGTCAGAGATAAATGCTAATCTGATGATTCACAAACCTGTATTGCTCTACTGACTTCATTAAGGTTTATATTCTGTCATAACAGTAATGCTTCTTGAAGCTTTAGGATTTATAGTGAGCTGTGTGTATTTATTACTTAAAATGTTATTTATTATGTGTGTTGATATTACTGGAACCATATTTCATCCCTCTGGGGGATACCTTTTCTCCTTTCTACCTGTCTGCCATGAGGAAAATTCATGGCCCTGCAATGACCTAGTACTGTCCTTAGCTGAAGAAAATCAGAGAAACTGGGGGAAAAAGTGACAGCGGGCCTTGTAGCCGTTTTTTCTTGTCTCACAGTGGAACCGTTCATGTAAGAATTTCTGAATTCTGCCTGCAAATATCCCATTATCTGCTTCTTAATTATTACTTTCTGTTTTTACTTTGAATGTATTTTCAAAAAATGGGGGGATGCCTTTTTAATTCACCTAATAAGCAAAGTTCCTACTTAATAGGGCCTATGGGATTTTTTTTTTTTTTTTTTAACTGCAAAGAGCAAAAAAGCACTGCAGGGATGACTAAAGCTCCTTGTGGAGACTGCTGCACTGGAAATTAATTGCAGATCTGTTTTAGTATTACAGTGCTAAGTACTTCGACATGTATGAAGAGAAGTACGTAACTAAAACTATTGAAGTTGTCTCTGAAGGCAGCTGAGAAGAAAAACTGTTGTTGATTTGAACTGCTTGAACCAACTGTTGGTGTTGAAGAGATGTTATTTTAATAGTTTTGTGGTTTATGGGGAGAGGATATGTGTGTACATAGATGGCAGATGAAGTAAACTAAAGCAAGAATCTTTGTCTTTCTCTTTTTACTTTTAGAAGGCTATTGTTTTTTTAAATCTTTAATAGCCGTTTCAGAAGAACATTTCACAGTGAAGAAAAAGGAAATATTTTTGTTCATTTTGGCATGTAATTTCCTAATATTACACATCCTTTAAAACATTTTGCCTCCAGGATTTCTAATCCAGGAATGATTTTCAGTCCATCCTTTTCTTTAAAAATATAAGTCTGTGTGTAGCACTTAGTAAGCAATGTTAATTCATTTTGGAAAGTCCTAATATTGAGCATGAGCTGTGCAGACGACAAATTATTTATCTTCCCTGCAGGATTTGTTACTTCTACAATAAACTAGGCTTTCCAGCTCTCATTTTGGATTACTTCTGAATTCCCCTGGGAGCCACTTTTGTGGCAGATTCCATTTGGTTTCATAAGGCCTAAAGGGGGAAAACTTGGCATAGACCACAAATCTCTCACATTAGGAACAATTTGTAAACCACGAACAGAGGCAGCCAGAGTCCGGCCCCAGAACAGGCTGCTCCTGTTAGTGCCATTGTCTGGAAAGGATTGGTTTGCCATTTCCCAGATGACCTGCCTATGTGTAGAGAGATGTGAAAAGTTAGAGACAAAAATGTTTTCTACAGAGTGAGGGGGGAGCTTTCTTGTACAGAAAGGAAGGAAATACCTCTGTGGGATTTTATTTTTCCCCTCTTCATCCAAAAAATACAAAGAGGCCCTCTGTCTTTAACACGAATGTTGGCTTTAAATCTTTTAGGTTTGGATTAACTCTGTAAAAGAAAAAAAATCTGACAGGCTTTCAAATATGACGCAGAAAAACTTTTTTTTTTTGCCTCAATTCATGTTGTTCATTTGTAAAGCCAAAGGCTGGATGGACTGAATAGTAGGCGCCAGTTGTTCCTTCATTCATAGTTAGCATTACAATGGTCAGAATTAACATCCTAAGACCTACATTATCACTTTTGCTGTTTCACCAGCAAACATTTAATACAGGGTGGCTAATGCAAGGATAGCTCTTAGTTGTGTCCTATAAATTAAAAAATGTTATTAATAATAGGAAGTAGCAGTTGTAATTACTTCAAGTTGTGGTTTTTTCTGCTTTTTGTTTTTGTTTAGGAAACCGTTATTCTGTCTAATTTATATTTAATTATAAAAGGTCTTGTAAAATGTAGTTATGATAGACATTTCCTATTAGTTGTTTTCGTAGGAAATTAGTATTTAATCATCTATGTCAAAAGTCATGTTTTGCTTATAAATGGACTGCACAAATACATTTTTCTTCACATCCTGATAGAAAAGAAAATCGATGTTTTTTTTTCTTCCCATTGAAGCTGTGAATTGGTTTGGGTTTTTTGAACCTGTCATTGCTCAGTACTTATATGTTTGCCAACAACCACTGGCAAAAATAATTACTAAAATCTCAGGGCAGTATCTATGTCCTTTCAACATAGCTGTCAAAAGTTTACCAGGTTTTCAGTTCAAATACAGTCTTACGCTTTTCAGAGAATTGGTCGAAATTTGGATACAAAAATGAGATGAATAGGAGTTTTTGCCTGTATGAAAATAAGAATTTTTTTCTGAAAAATAATTCACTTTAGGCTTTACACACACAACATACCAAGTATAACTCTAAAATATTCAGAGATATGCATTCAGAAGTTGGGCTTCAGCTACTGCAAGCTACTTACATTGTTGTGCTTATTGAGTAGAGTTTTAACTTTTTTATTTTAGGCACTGAAGTTTAGCTTTTCAAAGGAATTAGTCTCCAAATAATGATACAAGGATTTCAAAGAGTATTCTTGTGTAGGAATGTTATTTCCAATCTCTGTGTAATCTGATTTCATTTCAGAGGTATCTTAATACTGGCTGCAAAATAATCTTCCAGTGTTATGCTTTTTTAATTCTTTGCATCCATAATATTGTTAATGTAAATACTTGAGCATGTACTTACAAGAGTAGAATAAAGATTTTCTTGTGAAGTCCGTATGTTTTGGTACTTGTTTTGTATTTAGTTTTAGTATGTTAATAAACAAGTTACAAAAAAGAAAATCCTGTGTATTAATAGAGGAAGGTGTATAAGAATGGAAACACAGCAGAGAGCATTAACATATTTTACAAATATTCCACTATGTATTAGCATGCTCATTTAAGACTATGTTGCATACTTACATAATTACGTAATTAGTTGTTAGTTCTCATCTTTAAACAGTTTGTGCACGGGAGTCTGTAGGAGTGTGGGAGTAGTGGTAGAGGGAGTTCTGTTGGAGACAGCTCAACTTCAGTCTGAGTTACAGTGCAAAATGACTGTAGCAGCATCCAGTATCCATAGCAAGGGTCAGTAATCATTACAGCTGCTAGGGTTGATTGCAAATGAAAGGTGTATTGACAAAGTTTGGGAGATGGGCTTGAGGGGGGTCACTAAATCTGACTTTAATGGAAATAGCTACTGTCAGTGTAGTAATATAGAGCAGGGATGCGGAGGGGTAGATTCCCCTTCTCTAAAAGAGCTAAGCAACATGATCTTTTTACCAGCATCTTAACATGAATTAGTGCTTACTGTCTACTGCTCTTCTATAGCAAAGGTGTTAAAGTTGTGTTTTACATTAGACATTCTAGAACAGTTCATTTAAACTTGATTTTCACTGTCTCAAACAAGTTACTGATGTTTCTAAGTTGTTTTTTTTTTTCCTAGTTCCCTTCATAACATAATCATGTCTTGTGCTTTCTTCTTCCAGGCAGCTATGATGTTCAGCTCTGGAGTGTTTTGGATGGGGCTTTTATGTATTCCCATGACAGCTTTGCTTTTTGATGTAGTATACAAAGTGTGAGTACAAAAATACTGATGTTCATGGGAAAAGTGCTGAATTTTAAACATGTTCTTAATTACATCAATAGCATGTAGGAAAAGCAAATAGAGATCAGCTCTGATTTTATGAAATTATTTTTCAGCTTGTTTTTGACAAACCTGGTGTCCTGTTCAGTCTCAGACCCCTGATTATAAATGTTATTAGTATTTTAAACATTTCAATAATTTAATGCCTGTTTTTTGTTTCTAATTTGCAAGAACAGATGATGAAATATATTATTCAGACTTGCATTACCGTATTTATTTATTTAAGGCTAAATTTTAAGTTACCTGGGAAAATGGATTTGTATATTGAATGTGCATATGTAAGTCTTAAAATAACATGACCTTTTGCTTTCAAAAATCATAAATCTGACAGTATTTTGTATTACTTACAGAGTAAAAAGAGCTACTTTTAAGACACTGGTAGATGAAGTTCAGGAATTGGAGGCAAAGTCTGAGGATCCTGGAGCAGTTGTACATGGCAAGAGGTACTGTAAAAATCTACATATGAATGTCTTCTGTATGATAATAAAATTAGTAATAATAATGATGCTTCAGCTTCATACATGTATCAAAGGCAAAATATTACTTTCCAAAACCATGAAACTAAATAGAGTGAAAAGCATTCTGTGTAGCTGTCTGTAGAAAGGTTTTGGGTCAACTCAGCCTGCATGTTCTTCCATGAGCTTAGATGATAAAACTAATCCTGTCACTTTGTGTTAACAGTCAAAGCAAAGGGAGTTTAAACCTGCATAGTTCAGTAGTATAGTTACAAATTGGGCTTAAGCATGTAAAAAATAAATAAAAGCATCCTTGATAACATAGGAAAAAACAGCAAAATCTGTCAGGGAAATTAAATAGATCTGTTGAAATTAAATAGAGCAAAGTGGCACTGTATCTAATGCTAGTCAAGAGCAAACAAATTTGACCAGATTTTGTGAGGTAGGAAATAACTTGAACTTGACACTCCACAGTTCTCTTATTACATCCTCCATTATGTGTCAGGCAGGTAATTTGAAAAGGGAGAAGGTAAAATTGAGAAACTGAACAATTTTCATATGTAAACATAGTGTGTGCTTAGTGAAATACTTGCATCTTTTTAACTCATGCATAACTTGTAACCTTGAAAAGGACTGAGAGATGACAAAGTATGCTCCTCCCACTACTCACTTCCATTTCATTAGTCCCATTTGACTGAACTGGGACTTTCTTTCCTTGCCTTCATTTTCATGACTTCTGTGAAGTTTTACAAAAGCCAAAGCTGTTGATATTTGATTTTCCTCTTTGTCAATTTTGGGCTGCTGTTTTCTCTGATATCTTCATGGTAAAGGGCTAAACTAAGAAGGCTTTATAGGAAGAAAGGTATGCATGTAAGGAGACCATAAAAATGTAAGGAGACGTTTCTTTTATCATAGTTCCAATTTCAGGAAGCACCTTCTGTTCATAAAGATAATTAGTTTTCATGTCTGTTTTAATCTTGTAGTATCCTTTCTCCAATTCTGTGGGAATCAACTTACTAGAATTTACCCAGTTGAGACTAAATGACATTGGATACCAAGATGATGACCAGCATTTCTAATGGGTGGACTATCTAATCTGATTGCATTGGATGCCTCTCTCTAGCTGCATATCTTTCTTAGGCAGCATCAGGGCAGGATCTTCCTCCAAGTTAACTCATATATCAGTGTGTTTACCTGTGAGCCAGAAGCAGTATATGCTGAATGCTTTTTCTCAAGGAGTGGTAGAAGAATAAATTACAGAAAAGAAAGCAGGTGTTAGTAGTAGGAAGTGCTGAACAAGAGACATCTTGTAGCTGCAGAAGAAAGTAAGGTAGTGTATCTGTTCAGTGTTTTGTACTTTCATTACCAAGATTGCTCACATATTCTCAAATTCAGCTATTTCAGTATGCTCAGTGGGCAGCATGCTCTTCCTTCAACCTCCAGAATTTCTCCCACATCCGTTCTTATTTAGATCAAAGGAACTTGGTGTTTTCACCAGTGGTTTTGCAGTCATCTCTTTATGACACAGTTAAATAAATAGGAAGGCTCCACTAAGATTGTTCAGTTACCTGCTAGAATATCTTTATTTTCCACAAAGTCATTTTTGGGCCTGTATTCTTTGAAGTGTAGAAAAGCATCTGCCTCACATACAAATTCATGGATATTAGACATCTTTGTGTTTTTTAAGGATTTATTTCCTCGGTGATTTTTCTGGGGAGTGTTTTTAATTCAGGTAACAGAGACAAAACTTCACCCTTCATGGATAAGGTATTCTTTGTTAAGGAAATGCTTTGATGAAGTGACTTACTTGCATCTCTCACCACATTCCATTAATCCCAAAGCATCCCAGTGGTGTCCCAGGACATGGGGCTCCATCTCCTTCTGTCTGCACACACTGGGGGCACAGCACCTGAGCTGTGGCACCAGAGTCTATCACAGCCTTTTTCCAAGGCTACCTGTGCAGTGATCCTGACCATGGGCATGATGGAGATGGGTAAATGATTGGACTACATTATCTGAATCGTCTTCTCCTATCTTATTGATTCCGTGATCTTCAGAAGCTTGGCTGAACAATTGTGACGGTTTTTGAGTCTCTAAGTCGCAGAAGTCTGGACTAGTTACCAGTGCAGAGTACACAGTTAAATTGGCAAGGAATGTCATCAGCATCTGTTCTAAATATGCATGTCTGACTTCTATATTCTAGGAGAATATAGAAGTATTGTAGGAGAGCATCAAGTTATTTTTTACAAACTGACTGTATATTCTTTAGCACCAACTAATATTTTTTCCTAGTGTGCAAAAAAACTCTGGAAGTACCTTTCTATGTTACAGTAGAAAAAGATTTTTTTCTCATAAAATGCCAAGTAACCAGAAACAGCAATAACATTACTTACCATAAAAATATTTCCACTACATAGGCTAACAATAGCATAAATAACAGCCCTAACTTTTGCAAATGTCTTTAGAGATATTTGCCACAAATGCTGCTTCTTATAATAATTGTTTTTCATTCAAGCACCTTGTAAAGTTTTTATTTTTAAACCAGACATGATTGGTCAGGAATATATGAAGTAAATGTATATAACAAGTTCAAATACAGTTAATATTCAGCTTTTCCATACAGATGTGCATGATGAGCATAGTCACTAAGTTGCTATGATTAGTTAATTATGAAACTATGTTTTACTGACTTTACGTGTAGATTTTTAAATATATGTGTTTGGATGGCAACAGGATAATTCATAATAAAGAGCCTGTGCTCTTTCATCAAGTATAGAAATAGAGCAGAATTTAATACCTGAATAGCTGGAAGCACTTTTGTTTTCCAAAATTACTTCCTACTTTATTTGTATTTTCTGTACCAGCAATCAGATCTACGCAGTGGAAACTTCATTATACATAAACTAACAGATGTGCATACTTCATGTAAAACTTAGGGCAGTATTTTCAGTGCTTAGCACTTAGGCATTTTGAATGTTTCATTCTGGAACATGAGCAAGTGATAATGGTGGTACTAAAATACTAGAATAGGCCTACTGTTCTTTTAATGAAATAGTTTTGTATTAGGAAATAACGCCTGTCAAAAAAATCACTGAAATTTTCTGTTTTCAGCTAATATTGAGAAAGGTTTCTCTGATATACTGCAAAGGAGATACAGATTATGCCCCTATCAGAATATTTGTATGGTCCTTCACCTCTCTGCTCTCCCGCTGCTTGTGAAAGTGTTCATTTATTCACTTTGTGATTTAAACCTCAGTCTCCAATTTTTTAGAATCCCATTACTTTATCAGTTTGTAGTTCTGAACTGAAAATCAAGGCACCTACACTGCCTGGTGGAGCAGTGATGAGGGAATCTTATCTTTTTTTTTTCCAAAAGAGCTACCTCAAGAAAACATGAAAGGAAAGGTGTATCTCAGTACTCTAAATTCTCCTTTCTTGGGATTTTGGCTCAGCCAGCAGGTGCTGACTGCTTTCTTGCAGCTGGTACCTAATTTCTTTTTTATAAAGAAGAGTCATTCTATCCAAAGCATGGCCACAGAAGCAGTTTAGCCCACCCACCCACTTACCCTGTAGATATTGTGGTTAGCCTTACTCTGTGGATGTGGGGATGTAGGTTTATTTCTCTCTTCCCTATTGCCAAGCTCTGACCTCCTGGCATATGCTTTAACCACCAGATCGGAGGGAAACAGAAGAGGGAGGCAGACCTCTAGTATCTCCAGTTTATGCCAGTGGTTCAGCTTCATATAGAAAAATTGATTTCTTAATGAAGAAAGAATAAGCATTTCTAATTTACAGGTTTGAATGCTACTCCAGTAAGGGAAGGAATCTAGTTGCATTCCTACCACTTATTCTGGTAGGTATAGAAGGTAGTCTAAGAAGGTAGTCTGCTTAGCTAGTTGACAAATAGTGGTAAGGAGTAATTTGACTGGTCAGAACTCACTAGATCTAGGTCTGTGTAAATCCTTCATATTTACTACATTCTAGCAGAGGGATAACTTTGATAATCTAGCAGAATTAACAAAATCGTATCGCTACGTACTCAGAATAGATTTAAGCAAAATAATTCATTTTTAGACCAGCTCACAATGGAAAGGACTGGATTTTCAAGCAGTGGAAATGTAAAACAAGATCTAATTCACAGTGAATATCAAATTCAGAGCAAGAAATTAGCGTTTTCATTACGACTTTTTTTTAATATAGTCTGTGCATCTTCAATATGTTATCAAAAATAACAACGTGTAACTGGTGTAACTCTCCCTCCATCTTCTTTCATATCCTCTAGGATACTGTTTGAGTAGAAACTGAACCTTTCTTTCTATAAGAAATATGGCCTGGCACTAACCAGCCCATGCTACCTCTAGAAAGCCAGTGCCTTCCCTTTACACCACATGTTTCTAAAGGAGTCATGCTCAAATGTTTTCAATATTGTTCATTTATTTGTATTGTCAGTGCTTCAAGACAGATGTTTTGCATGTACTGCAAGAAATAAAAAACAATACCAAGGATCTGGACTTCATAATCTGCCCTTGCGCAGGCTTTTAGTCATCTGTTTAATAATTAATTGAGACACAAATAGTAAACAAAAAATGAACATTTTTCTTTTAATAATTAATTCCTCTTTAACACACTCAAAGGACGAAGGAGATACAGTAAATAGTAAGTAAAATTTTTCACGTCTGCTTTCTTTCTAGCTTAACTGAAAGAGCCCAACTACTGAAGAATGTTTTTAAGAAGAACCATGTGAACCTGTATCGCTCTGATTCTCTGCAGCAAAACTTGCTTCGTAAGTGTTCAAAAAAAAAAAAACAACAACAAAAAAGAATCTAATATCCATTGATAGCATAGAAGTAAAACTCCACCTTTTGTTGCATTTTTATGTAGTGAAGACGTAGATGCAGTATCCTAATACTTGTCGCAGAGGCCTTTATTACATCTAGCATGCATCTTTAAAATTTATGCCTTTATTTTGTATTACAGACTGGATAAAACTCATTTTTAACGTCTCATCATTATCTTTAATAAATGAATTAGTTAATTAGTTAAAGTATTCTTGAATTACAAGGAAATCTTAAAGTTAATTTTTTAAACTTTAAATGTCTTTACGCTGCTTTAATTCAGTCTGTCTTAAAAAAAAGGAAGACATACAGAATGTAATTATTAGATAATGTGTTTGTAAGAACTGACAACATATGTGATGGTATTCGTGTTTGAATGTAAACTCAGTACACCATATACTTTGCCTGTGGTTAGGATTCTGTTTATTCCTAAGATTTTGCACAGAGCTCTTTGCTTCCATATAACTGCAAAATTATGTAAGACTGGTGTAGGTTTTCTCCCTACACACTGCACTTTCATTGGCCTTTATTAAGTTGCTTTCATTAAAGCTTTAAAATACTGGGGAATATGCGAAATGTGATTAAAAACTTAATTGGTTCCTGTTTTGTTTTGTATCTGCAGATGGCTATGCTTTCTCTCAAGATGAAAATGGAATTGTTTCCCAATCTGAAGTAATACGAGCTTATGATACCACAAAACAAAGGTCTGAGGAATGGTGAAAGAACACAGCTCAATATTCAGGCCTTATAAGTTGCTTTTGTGAGACAGACTACTAGATCTTTGCTGGGAGCTGTGACCATAGCCCAGTTATCAGCAATTTTAAGATCTGTGATGGTCTTATTCCATACAGTTTGGATTTGTGTATTCAGTAGACATAAGCACTGTGCAACTATACTGTAACACAACATCTCTAAATTTTTTTACCGGGTATTCGCTTTGCCTTTGTTAACAGATTGGAATTTACCTTATATCTTGCCAGCTTGCTTATTTTACAATGAGATTGAATCAATACTGGTTAAATACTTGGAAGGTAATGGTCAGATTGCTAAACATACTTTACATTGACAGACCATTAGCATCTGTGAAGGTTTTTAAGTGGCAATTTAAATACAGTTGATAACAAGCCTTCAATTTCAACAAGTGCTGAAAAAATAGTATCTTAATGGTGTTCACTCACCTTCTTTAAGAAAGATTTTGAGTCAAGATGTTTATAGTTGTTTGTGTCAAACTAGCCTAAAAATGCTTGCCAAAGAAGTTCCATAAATTTTTTCTGTTGTCAGAAATACTTTGAAAGGAAATGAACTCCAGTCCTGATCTCAGAACTGCATGCTTGAGTCTTTGCACTTGCAGAGAAGGATTTACAGTGCAGTGCATCTAATGTGAGTGGCCTTGATGGCATTTGCTTTCAAAAGTGCAAGTATTGCACCCATGGCCTTATAGAATTTTTTCCCTTATTTTCATTTAGTAGTGCATACGTTGAAAATGGCTGCCACCTTGTAAAATTGAGTACACGTTATTTTGTTCAAACTGTAAAGAATTGCACTGCCTTACTTCCCCTATCAAACCTTAATTATTTTTGCAGTTTCGCTTGATAGCTGTATCTGCTTATACAGGAGGTTCAGTGGCAAGTTTGTTAATTTATTTTTAAAAATTAATCACATTTTCAATCTTTTTATACTAAAATAATGCATACATTGAAATACAGAGCAAAGCATGCCCTGCAGTAGTGTGTGGCATGCACTGTTTTATTTGCGCTGAAGCTACTTCCTATAAAGATCTGAAATAACATTTCAGCAGTCTCTTTCAAAAATATTAATCATGCAAAATACCTATACGTGCACCTTTAATTAAAAGCAGAGAGGAAGTGACTGCAGAGAAAGATACACTTACGATTTTTATTTAAAAAAATAATAATAAAAAATTTTTAAAAAGATGGAAGGGAAGGAGAGTTAAATTAAAAGTCTCTTAGTAAGATTATGGTGATAATGTGTTTTTAGGTAGTTGTAGTTGGTATTTCTCAGCTTGCCTTTCAGTGGCCATCAGGTTTCAAACAATAAAAAGCTTTTTTAACTTCAGAGTTTAGTTAAATCTTGTAGCTTTTTAGTCTGTGTTAATTCTGATTTTAAATGACATCATAATTACATCTAGAATACGTTTTTCCATAGAAACAGGCACTTTTGTTTTTAATTAAATTTCAGTGCATTGTACAGAAATGATACTTTTTTTCCTTGAATGGAGATCAGCTAAAAGGAAAAGCAGAACAATGACATTCTTAATGATCTGCTAGATTAAGAATTTCCTCTTGCTCTCCAGTTCAGCCAGTTTCAACTTACAAGCAACAGGCCATATATTTGCATCTCTTCTCTACTGTCCTCAGTGACTCTTAGAAAATCTTATAATATCACTTACTAAAGGTGATTTCATCTGTCTGCCTTTCACCTAACACTTAACATGTAACTTCATTGCACTGTCCAGTTTCCTTGTGCTCCGTTCTAAAAGAAGCTTACAAATACGAATGAGAACCCCAATAACAGAAACAATACGAAAGTACATATTTCAGAAGGCGTATCAATGGAAGGCAGTCTGCATTTCATATGCATGTTATGCAATGTCTTCCTCCCATTTTCTCAGAGTGATCTCTAAACAGAAGAGAAAACAAGACACGGGGACAAAGGGGACGTATCCCACTAGAAACAGTACTGCCAGTCAGTCATGCAGACAAGAACTGCCTTCAGAAAAGCCATTTCAGGCAGAGATAAATAGATGGATCAATATGGGAGGGGCAAATCACTTGACCTGAGGCAGGAAGAAAAAATTTGGGGGCATGGCCCTTTCCTGAAACGGGGATCCCTATTTTCTGTCACCGAAAGGACAATGGCCAACTTGAAAACATTTCTGAAATTAACCATGATACTGTTTTTCTTTTATAAATGTACCAATCCATCCATTCTCTCTTCCTAACCAACTTTTTATGATTTTTCTGCTCTAGGTGGTTTATTTACAGGTTTTGCAGAAATTACATGAGCACCATAAATTCATTGTAATATATTGTGATAGTTATTCTTCATATTTGAAGTGTTGCCCCATTGTAGCAGCTTGTTGAAAATGACACACAGTATATCCCCCATTTATCTGTATTTAAAAAGTAACTGAAACAGCTCTAAATTAGACTGTATTTTTTTTTAAGATAGTGTAGCCTTGTCACTGTTTCATATTTACGTCTTTACAGAATTCAGATTTAACAAAGTATGTTTTTCACTTTTATTGTAGTGTTTTTCTCTTTTTTCTATACTTTTCCCACATGCTGCATCTTATGTATTGTCTGGAATTAGTGGTAGGAAGATACTGCTTCGTAGAAGCAGTAAAAAGAAAATGTGACAATTCTAACCATGTTTTTTTTACATTTGTGTACAACTTCATTTTAAAATATGAGATCAACCTACCTATGTATGCCCACTTTTTAAATCAGATCAAGTATACAAGATGCACTTTATTTTCCTGTTCAGTACACAGTAATGAGATCTGTTATCATCTGATTTGTTCATCCTATCTTTGTTAATGTAAAGGGATTGTGCAGATGTTTGTTTGAAGAAAAAAACAGTGTGGGTAACAATGGTTGTAACAGTGCATTTGTTCTCACTGTTTAACAATTCAAATTTGTATTAAATACAGAATTCACGTGGAATTTTCCATCTGTTTCATGTGCGCTGTGTAATTACAAGTTAGTATTATAAATTTACATTGGAAAGTTGGTGCAGTGCCACTTCAAAATCGGATATCTTATATAAATACTGTTGCTTAATTATTTTTAAATATATAGATAGATATATAAGTGATTCAAAAGAGTAACTGGAAACAATTTTAATGAACTTATTGCTAACTTGTATTTGGAAACTTTTCTTGCCAGTTCCTAATTTTACACTTATTTTTGCAAGGCAGTTTCAACAGATTTATACTTGATCATCATTCTATTTGTATAAAAAGATAAAATATTTTGAAACAATAAGAGATAGATGAAAATTCCTATATGCCCACATCCATTCATAAAATCCCCTGTGTCACAGAGATGCGTATAAAGTGTCTTAGGGCTTTTCATTACATTTAAACCCATCTTGAATGATTAGTGATTTGGAAAATGTGTTAAATTTAAGGAGACAAGTTATTTTCCTGTTTTCTTCTGCGTTGTGTAAAAGCACTTGTAGTTCTGATGAATTTGTCATTTTGTCTGCATGAGGTGATATTTTTTCAGTGTTCTGAGGCAATGCATGGTGGTTGCTCTGCCCTCATTTTACTGCCTTCGTTAAAAGTCTCCCCATAATATAGCCAGAAGCTAGCGCTGTGTAAGCAAATGAGTTTGTCGTTTCCATTTTCTTGGTACTGAATGTTTTCACTGGTAGCAAACTCAACAAATGAGTAGCTCCTCCGCCCTCCCACTCTTGCTCCCCCAGTTTGTTCGCTGTTAACCAATAGATCTTCATTAAACAAAGGAATATTTTAGCATTCCAAACCTGGTTCCTGCTTATGCAAGCCGTTACTCACATAAGCTTCAATTGGGCTGCTCTTAAGTATGAGGGCTGCTCAGCTGAGTAACGGCATGCAGAGTTGGGCACGTAGGAGGGTTGGTACTTTTGGAGGATTGCTTAAATGAAAGCATTTCCCTAAATAGTGTGATTTGTAATTGCAAAGCTGTGACCAGAATAAGTTTTGGTTTTTTTAAAGTTATGTTTTATTGTGTTTCTTTATTGTAGAACTGAAGCCATAAATGCACTAATATTGTTTTTTTTAATACTTTAACTTAATTTTCCATTGAGATTTTCAGTGTTTGATATGTATGAACTGCTGCAGAAAGTGGTCGCTGTGTACAAGCAAAATCTGCATTCGAGGCAAAGTGAGGTTTTACAGCCCCACTGAGCCATTACTGCTGAAACTGTTGTGGAAATTATGAAGCTGCATGAACGAAGACTTCTTGAATCGGTGTTTATGGTAGTTTCTCAGGTTTCGTTTTAACTGGATGTTAAATGCACTGTGTTTTATAGTTATTCTCTTTTAGTAACACATTTGGTTCTATGCAGTGTTACATGTCATTTAGCATTTGGTGAATGTGCATGTTTTGAACTGCAAATTTTAAATGTTTTGTCTTTTAATTGTTAAAAAAACAATAAACTTTGCCATTAATGAAGATGCTTTATTGAAATGAATGGTTGCAAATGTGAGGGATTGCTTTCAAAGAAAAAAACTTATCTCCATCAGTCTTGTTTTTTTGTTCTTCTGAAATGGGACATATCAGAAATGGCATTTCACAAGCATCAAAGATCGCTTATGTTACTGTAATATGTTGAAAAAGTATAGAAATGTAGTTTCTTTTTTAAAGTAGTTGCTTTCAACTGTCTTACTTAGCTCTCATGTGAAGTACAGAAAGAGTTTCAAACAAACAAAAAAATATACGAGTCCGCAATGTAATGATTTGCAGCCAAGCCCTAAGGTAGTTCTGGTGGTGCTGCCCTATTTGGAAAGAGAAGTATGCAGAACAGAAATGGCAAAGCAGGAATAAGAGAATCTTGCTTCATTTTTCAGATAACAGTGTTAAGTACCGTATCCTTTGACCTCAATAGTAGCAGATGCTCTTTACGCTAACAGTGTCCACCCACTGAATAAAAATCAGTACAGCCACACCTGATTGTGTTTTGGGTGAAGATAGGTGACTGATTCTTTTTTTTTTAAAGTTAGGCAGTTGATTTTTCTTGTAGATTTTGTATTCTGTCAAGTTAGGATCGATAACGGATACATCTTCTATGCTTTTTCATGATGTCCTCCTAAATGGTAAAGCTGCTTTAAAGCAATCCCATGTCCTCTGTTATGCTGACAGTCATAACGGCATTGACATTACTCAGATTATAATCCAAGTTATAGCAATACAGGTTCCTTTTCAAGTCCTAACCCTCTTCTTTTATGGGAAATGTTAGTCATAAGCAAAATCATTTCACTCAGCTGACATGTACTACAGATCTGAATCTGTCATAAGTCAGGTGAAGAGAAAGAAGAGAGGCATTTCTTCCCAGCTCTGCTGGTAAGGACAGCATATCATGGAATTGCAGCCTCAGCATAATTGCAAATGAAAAACTTTGCCTGGATGTTGCAGAACAGCAGACCATTCAGAAACAGTTCTGTTCAGAGCAGCCTGCACAGCACATGGCTGCATGCAGAAAAGCAGCACCAAGGGCTGGCTCTAAATCTTTAATGCTACTGTCAACCTTTATGCTAATAGTAGCAGCAAAATAATTTTGAAATTGTCATATATCATTTTATTATATATCATTTTATTATACTCCAGGAGGACTAGCACTACAGGTAGCCCATTAGCATACCTAGCCATTTGCTACACTGCAAACCTTGTTTCAAATAAAATCCTTCAGAAATTCCTGTGAGCACACGTAGTGCTTTCCTTTGCACACAGGAGGTCTGATATGTTTTGGAGACGTGTGTGGAAGAAACCTTAATACAGGAAAACAAAACAAAGGGCTGATCTAATTCATTCAAAATAAGCAAGTACTGCCTAAATTTTTTTTTCTGGCCAATGTCTTGCCCTTCGAACTGCTTCATTAGTCATTAAAATTGATGACCAAAATGCCATTTGTGTTCTGTCTGCAGGTTTTGAAAGAATGGATACTTTCTGTAAATCACAGCAGCATCTCTGCCATTGGGTCCTTCTTGTTCAGAAGGAAATTCAGCACTCTAACTCAGAGCCCAAATCCAGTCGTGCTAGAAATGACCAGCATAGGTAATGACTGCTTCAACCCTTGGGTTTGTGTTCTGACAACATCTCTTCCTCGCACTATATGCCCTCACTATCACTATCCTTACTTTAACAGTTACTCACCGTTCTTGGTCAGCCTGTTTGCACAATGCCATCCCCACCACACCTGGTGTCATCATTCCCAAGAACTCCTTGAGGAGCTCAGCACACCATATACTTTGAGGACTGATTCAATGGAGCTGTTCCTGTGTATCACTTTTCCAGCATTTTATGAGGCCAAACTCAGAATCAGCGGAGGAAGCGAATAAGCTCAGGCAGCTCTTCCTGATGAGGCTGAATTTCACATACATGTCAAACCTTACAGCCTCTACCTAGGCTGAATAAACCCCCCCACCTGAAAGACTGTCATCAAGCATAGCAAAAATCAGCCCGTGTGTTAATACATGAGTAGATGTGACTTCAGAGCCTGCTGCAGCTGTTCTGGAGCCTGTCCTTTCACATACACTGATAAATGCTAATAGGCGATAACTGTGCCAAACTCCCAATCACTCACGCATGGCACATCTTTGAGGGAAATGCCAAATTTCAGCTTGCTGTCACCTTTGTCAGTGGTTATGATGCCTAATCAATGTTTAAAGAAAATAAAATTGTTCTTTTCTAGCCAAAATGGATCACATTGATGTTTCCACCTGTGAGATCTCTTTTGCTTGAATTTACTGCAAGAGAAATATTTCTACCACCTGAAGATGTATTACATATTAGCAAACCACACTGAAGCTGATACAGTTCAGTATTTATTTCTGATGTATGTTGTTATATGCTGTAGAGCACATACACTGTTATGTCTTGGTTCCAACAGTCAAATCAAATCCTACTACATAAAGCATACGCTCTATGGAACATGAGTTGTCTTTTCCTTAGAAATTTCATGGATTGTAATGTTGATTATGCAGCAAAAATCATTATTAAAGGTGATATTTTCAGAATTTTTTTTTTTTTATAAATGCAAAGAAACATTGTTAGATCTTTGCTAAGAAAAAAAAAAAAAACAACACTATTCAGTTCTTGAGAAAGAACAATTAACTCTTGGTATCTCTTCAAAAACACAGAGATTTGCCACAGTTCAGACCAGAAGTGCTGTGAATCTCATAAGCACTGATATGCTGATGGCTGTTGTACAGGCCAGCTCCACCACCCTAATCTGATTCCACACATGGAAGTTTGGGACTTAGAAAACAGGGAAGTTCAGCCTCTGGCACTGCAGAATCTTCCATGTGGTATGACTGCAATTGTCACAAAACAAACTATAAAGGAGGCCCTTCAATAACTGCCCATTTTTCTCATGCCTCTTCCCTTGGCTTGCTGCGTGTGTTTGATTTAGATGCCTTTTTTTTCTTCTTCCATTTGGTTTGTTGATTTACTTGGATGAAGGAATGTAGGGGGCAAACAAAACATGTCCTGTGGCTGTTTCAGATTAAAATACCCAACTAATCAGTGTCGTTTTCAACCACATTACATTTTGAGGTGCATATACAGGATATCAATTAGTCTATTAGCTGGAGAGAATCTTACATCATATTAAGTCTGCACGACAGGTGCACAGTTAAAGATGTAAAGCATTTACAAATGCAAAATACTGTTTTTGACAGGAAAATATGCAGAATAGTTCCACTGCCAAAGTGAAGATGCGTTCATGGAGTAGTGTATGTGCAGAGACACAGCTGACACCGGATTTCCACCACTGTTTATTGATAAACTGTTGGTGTGACTACTAAATAATTAGTGCTGTCAATGCTGTAAATACATCTTAAATTACAAGCTTTACATTTATACATGGCTAATTTTACAAATAGAACTTCGGAATCAGTGCATCCAATGTATGCACGGCACTGAGGAAAAGGCCACCAATAAATACTTCCCTCTAAAAAACGCCTCAGTGCAGCACCAGCTCTGGGATTGCATGCCAAGGAGTTACGTGGAAATATTAGCAAACGCATTCTGTTCTTCTAGCATAGGATTATTAGGCTACTCGGGACCAGTATGTTTTCAGCTAGCCTAAATCGTGCTATTTTATCTATTTTAGTTAAGTTCACCAGTACAAATACGCAATGTAAGTTCAGGTACATTATCTGTATGTTTAGAAACCACAGCCTTCAGTATCTTTAGTACATACCTCCTCACATTGCCCATGGGAGCAGGCAGCTGGGTTAGGATCCGCAGAGCTCTGGTTTAGTACTGTTACCTCTCTGTTACTTCTTATTCCTGCTGGATAGAACTATGCTGGTTATTGGAGCCCTGGAGCGCGGCCACTGCTTGTTAGCAAAGTTAATATCATTTATGGTTAAAACATCACTTACAGCGCCTTGAGCTGAGTAACCTTGTCCCAAAAATGGTTTTCTAGTTGTATCTCAATGTGCTCTGCACAAATCAGACCAAACCATCGGAGCAGTTGGTTATTAAGGCAACTAAGATCGGAATACTTTACAAAATATCTGTAGCTGTAATCCAAGTTGGGGGAAGCACTCAGGACTGTTCCAAGGCCTTGCACTCCTCAATGGCAACTCACCCACAGGTCTGCCTCCATCAGAGCAGAGCACCAAGCACCGCAGTCAGTCCTCACACTGCTGAAGGCCGTGACACTCCGCTCAGCTCTGCGTGAGGTCGGCACAGCCCTTCCCACCCAGCGCCGGCTCGGGGTAACCCAGGTACGGCGGTGCCTGCAGGAAGCCCGGCGGTGACCCCAGGTGTGCGGCGTGGGCTGCGGGAAAGCAGCCGGCCGAGTACGGGGGTGGTGGCGACGGCAGCAAGCAGCCCGGCTCTGAGCGGGCCAGGGAGAAACGGCGCAGGGAGCCGCTGGCCGAACTGGAGCTGGTGGCGGTGCTGGATGGTCGGGATGGGGCTCGGCAGCTGGACGAGGGCAGGATCATGGGCAGAGTCTCGGTCTGGCAGCTCCGGAGAGAGAAGCGGATGGGCTGGGATGGCTGCTTAGGCCTGAGGCACGTGCAGCAGTAAACAGCCACCAGGGAGCCCACGATGATGAAGGCGATAAATATCGATCCGACGATGAGGAACGGGACATAGATGGGTTCTGGCAAGGAAAGAAAAGGAAAAGCTACGTTAGACAGGGGAAATACCCATTCTCTGGCTTAGAGATAAACCCCACGAGTTCCCAAAGCCCCACGCCGCTGTTTTGGTCCTGGTGGATAATGAGTATCGCAGGAGACGGAGCCTCTGACCGCTCTCATTGGAGCTAAAAGTCCGTTCCCCACAGTACTGGGTCAAAGCTCCATTCTGCTGACAGCTCTCTCACCAACGCACGACAGAAGCTCCGTACACCGCGTTCGATTCACCGCATCGCCACCGCCCGCTCCGTGCGGGCTCCCCCAGTCTCGCTCTCCTCTTTCCCCCTCAACCCTCCGGAGCTGCGCCCGCCCCTCGTCCCGCGGCACTCACGGGCGCTGACCGCCGGCTCCGGAGGCTCCCGGTGGTTGGTGCAGCCGCCCTGCTCCAACCGCGCCTCGGCGGCCGCGCAGCAGTAACGCAACGCGCAGGAGCCGCAGCAGATGGTGGCGGCCGCAGTGTCGAAGCCCTCTGGGCATTGGAAGCCGTCGTGGTAGCCGCCCTGCCCGTCCACCCAGCCGTGGCAGTACTCCCCGCCGCCGCGCTGTCCGCCGCCGCCGCCCAGCAGCCCCAGCAGG
>JAOWBP010002392.1:43509258-43551586 GCA_028571105.1 Tragopan temminckii
GCTCGGCTCTGAGCGAACCGGCGGCGCTGCTCCCAAGGCAGGAGGCAGTTCCTTGAGAGAGTCGGAAAACGAGCGAGCGTGAGATTTTGCGCTAGGACTCTGCTTTCTAACTCGCTTCCTCTCCCGGGTACGCGGTACGCGCACACGGACCCGCGGGAGATGTACCGCACCTCTGGGAGAGTGGGGCCGGGCAGAGGGACGCGGCCGTTCCGTGGCCGTCTGAGCCTTTCTCCGCCGACAGCATAATAGCGAGTTGGCCAGCATCACGAAAACCACAGAAGGAGCTGCTTATCAGTTTATTCTGGGGGAAATAATCTTCGAAATGAACCGAGCGGATTTGGGCTTCTGGTTTGAGCAGGGAAACATCTCTCCGAGTGATGCGTCCCCGGTGTGCCACCCACAGCGATGCGCCTCCGACATCGGAGCGCTGGAGCACAGGGTTCGGTTTTGCGTCCCTCGGGGCTGAGCCTTCTGCCGACCCCGGGCGCTGCCCTCAAGGAAAATATTTCAGTCTGTTTCCCCTTAACCGGGCCGTTCTCTCGGGTTCCTCTCTGACTTTTTTTTTTTTCTCCTCTCATTTTGATTTCTCTAAATATTACCGGATAGGAGGAACAAACGCAGGTTAAAAATTAAAAATCGTGTAAGGCAAAATATTTTCCGCGTCTGTTTAACACCCGTAGCCGGTGTTCCCCGCTCCCTGCTCCCCCTGGCGGGACCAACGACCGACCGCACAGGGAGCAAAGTCTTCCAGGCGGCTGGTGAGCCTCAGCTTCAGTTCGGGGTCATGGCGAAGCTACAAGTGCCTCATTTAGACGCGTGGGGTTGGGTGACGTCCCCGCGAGTCCCCACGGTGACTTTGCGTGTCGTTTATCCCGAGCTGAAGCCTCCCAGCTCGCAGGTAATGTGCCGTCACCAATTCTGGATGAAAGCACTGATTTTAACAGCCCATGTGAGTATCGCTCTCATTGCTGTTGTTGTTTGTAAGGCTTAGTATTAAAACTAATGAAGGAGACATCAGTCCTATAAAAGGCAGAAAAGATAGTAATTCCTTAAACTACCTGAAATTACCTAGCAAGCTTTTCTCACTGTCCCCACAGCTAACTCACAGGGAGAGCTCATTACAGCACTGTTTCAGCGCGAGATCAAACTTAAATTACTTCTGAAAGCACTGCAGCCATATCTGCAGTAATTAGTCCACTTCCACCAAACTAACAGCTTGTAAAAAGGCATTAAAAACTCCTTACACAGATTCACAGCTCCTACCAATGATCTCACCATTCTTGGGGTTCTGGCTTTTGGGTTTTGTTGTTTGGGTCTTTTTTCTGTTTTCACTATGATGCAGCCATGGGCTACAGCTGCAGGCCCTGGCACTTGGCATTTTTTATGCTTTATAACTGGCCTGTAAGTACGCTAGGGCAGGATGTGGCCACTTACAATCACAATGAATGAACCTTTTGAATCAGGTAGTTACAGATCTGAGGAAAAAAAATGAAACTTGAGCTACCTTAGCCCAATGGCAGACCAAATAAATAAGGTGAACCATGACACCAATGCCACATGGCTTCAGGAGCAGGTTGTTGGGTTAGGGGTATACAGGTATGTGTATGGGCACATAGCAGTAAAGTTGGCAGCACAGCTGGTAGACAAGCTGGATTTAGACCTCAGAAATCATTATTCTTTCTCCCTATGGAAGCAAGAGCAGCGGCTGCTCTCTGCTTCAGCATCCATATGCAGACAGAGTTGCTAGGAGGAAAACAGCAAGGACAGATGTCTACAAGAGATAGGAGTGGTGACCTTATGGGGGATGCAATAACACTTCCTTCATTTTCATCAGCTAAGTATTACATTTGTACATTCAGGAAGACAAGCAAGAAATTACCAGTGCAATTTTTTTTCCTGAAATACATAGTGTTAAACAGGAGAGCAGAGTTTTAATCTTAAATTGTTATGATTATTACAAAACTAAAGTACCAGAGTAGGTAATAAGTGTAAATAAATCTCCCAATGGATTGGTTAAAGAGTTGTGACATCACACTTCCTCCATGCACACTTCTTCCCAACAAACCTCTCCTTGAGCCAGGCCTTGAGCATAGGACCTCACTCAGGTAGAGAAGTAACAGTACAAATAACTGTATCCCTTGTTAAGGGAGATTAATGACCACGCGTCTTCCTCAGACTGTGGGACTGGAAGAACTGATAGCAAGCACCTGGTTCAACAGCTGATTGCAACTGAGCATGTGCCTACAAACCAGCTGTGAGTCAGTCTTCTTACCCCATAAATAGTGGTGGTGCAGGGGGGGCCTGAGAGCTTTTTGTGTGCTCCTGCATAGTAGCTGTCTGTGTGATAGAGTTTCCCTTGAGTGGGGGCACCTCTCAAGATTGTACAGATTCAGAGATCTCTTACACGTTGATATCAAGATGCCTTGCAGATACAGAATCTTGGTAGGTGACTAATTGTTTGTCTTAAGCTTTCTTAGTTTTGCTAAGATTATGTCTTAAATTGATTGTGTGCATATGATTCATTAGATATAAGCTATGGAGCAAATACAGAGCTTGGAGTGGATCCAGTCATATTCAAGCTCTTTACCTCCATGGTTCAATTTGAGGAAAGAAGGGTGTCCTCTCTGAGCCTTATGACTAAATGGGAGGGTCTCCTGAATGAGCGTGTTCAACTCTGCCTTCTATACAGTAGATAATGAGTATATTCAACCATTATAAATCTGGTTGAATCACTGTCTTCTTTACAAATAAGCTTTATTAAATCTATTTTATATCAGAAGGAAATTCTTCTGCCTTACTGGTTAAATTATATAGTGTAATAATAGCTGCCTTATGTGATAAGAGTGTCCTAAGCCATAAAGTAAGATTTATCCTTCACAGAAATACAGGAGAACTATTCTGTAAGATGCAAGCACCTTTATCTAGCAGTTTGTTTTTAACATGTAAAAGTTCTACACAAGCAGGTCACTTACAACTCACTTGTGACAAATTCTTTTTACCTTAAAGAGTAATTCCTGTAGCATTAAACTTCTCCCTGATCATTTAGTCAGACATCAATTACATAATTTTATTAAGTATTTTAATAGTAAAAACAGAAAATTAAAAATGATTGTTTTACTGGTGTTAAAAATGTATTTTGAGCATTATAAAGCCACTTCCCACTGCTAGAAAGCAGGGATGAGTCTTGCAGCTTAGTGTGTGGACGTGTTCCCTTGGTCCCACTGGCTCCACATCTGCTTCACTGGGCTACCTTTCACTGGAGGCTGCTTCTTCAGTTCTCTGTTTATATAAATGCATGTCTGTACAAGATGGTTAGGCTTTGTTCATTCACTGTATTCATTCTGTCATTGGTATGGCTTTTTAACGCTTCCTGTATACAGTGGTTTTACCCAAATATATAAAATTGCCCATGTCTGAAAATACTAGGATGTGATGTGTTAGATCTGTGTTTATGATAATCCAGGCAGTGAATGGAGGTGAGCTAACAGGCTGAGAACCAAATTCTTTGTTCTAGCTGTAAGTGAGGCATGCAGAAGGAATATTTGTGGTTTCTGATCTGAAGTGCACAGCCCTGAGTTTTACCCAAACAAAATTGATATGCAGGGAAGGAGTCTTATCTTAGGGAGCCTGATATGTCAGAGTTCTGAACTGTGGCTCAGTAATAACTGAGGACTGGCTTTAACTCAAGTCTGAGAGCAGGCACACTAATACTCTGTCCAAAATACTTTGCTAGTAGATTTTTTTGACAGCAGCCAAACACTGAGCAGATGTCTTGGTTGAAATGCCCTCTTCCTGAAATAATACAGTCAACTAAAGGTCCTGGAAAGTGTCTAAGCTGAAGCCTAGGTTTGCCTTTCTAAACCAAACTACGCTGTATTGATGGGCACTGCATTTCATTGCCTCTGTTGTCCACTTGCCGAATTTAAGGCCTCTTTATATTTCTTACAGACCTTGAGAGGAGGATATCTTTGAGTGTAGAACGAGTATAGACTGCATATAGGAGGCCTAAAGGACTACATCTTTGAAGAACTATGCGTAGATTCATGAAATGTTTTAGTGAGCACATTACTTATTTTGGAGAGCAGTAATATTGACATAAAATATTTAGCTTTTGAATTTCACTTGAAATATTTGCATAGGCTGAATGCAATCGTGTTTGGGGAATTACTAGCTTTACTTCTAAGTATTACTTGTTATTCTTACATATAACAGCCTGAGGAAATTTTTTCTCCTTATCTGCATTTCAGTCTCTTTGCTCAGATTTCTTCTGGGATCTGACCTACAAAAATCAACAGGATTTATGATACTCTGCAGTTTACAGCAAGCACTTAACACATACTCCTATTTCAGATACAAAACTAATAATGTTCGAATATAGTCTCAGATGTTGTTGCCTTTGCTGTTCACTGAGTAGTTTTCCAGCAAATGTCAAGGAAAGATGCCAAGGAAAGAACTGTGCTTTGCCATCCACAGTATGGGCTGAGAGTACTGCGTGAGGTGCCTCGATGAAATAAATTGGTAACTGTTGCAGAAAGCAAAAGTAGACAGAGTGACACCTAGAGCTCCTGCTTGTGCCTTGTGGAATGGAGTTGTCCCTTGGAAATCCACAGGGCTCAGCAGAGCATCTTCTCGTGATCTGGCTGCTGAGGTGTTTGCTACTGGATGGTGATGAACTGAGCACGTTGCACTGTTTGGTGCTTTATTTTCTTATTTACTTATTTTCAGTCTGATTGTTCTTTTCCTGTACTAAGAAGTTGGGCTTTAGACTAAAAGCTAGGTGGAACAAGGGCTGGCATCAATACGTGCTGAGATGCAGCCTAGCACAGCCAAATCCAGCAGCAGGTTTTGGTAGTTTACTAGCATCTCAATATTTAAGAGCACCAATAATAAATAGTAGCCTCAGCCTTAAAGCATTGTTCATCTGGTCACAGAAGTCAGTCCTGAATGAGCTGAATGCTGAGTCCTGCTAGCCTATCTCTCAAAAGTGAAGTAAGTGTTACCACACAGGCAGCCTACAGTCCCTTGTATTGCCCACCTTTGGCTCCTTCCAGTGACCTTATCTTGGTTGGAATTAATGATGAATTATGAGGAACTTCCTTTGGCTATCTTTAGACTTTTTGGCTCAGTGTCCTAGAAATTTCTTCAGTGCAAGATTGTTGATGTCAGTCTTAATTAATGATCATTTGTAATCGGCTTAATTCAATTGTTTGGTTTCTAACTTTCAGCTGTGTAGTCTAAACATTTCCAAAGTCCAGATAAACTGCTTTAACTAAAAATGTTGTTATTTTGATATTGATTTGATGTCTTCCTGGCATACTGTAAAGAGAAATTTTCTTGCATCACTTTGATTAATAGAGTTATTGCAAATCCTACTATTTAGAGTACGAAGGAGTGGAATAGCTACACACCATGTAGGTTAACCTAGGTAAGAGTGATAAAGTCCTGTTTCTGTGGAAAGCTAATTGCTCTGAAACTGCTTCATTCTTTAATATGCAGTATAGTTAATCATTATTACACGAAGTGCTTAAGAGTTCAGTCTAAGTATCAAAAAACTTTTCTGCAAAACTCTCTGCTAGTGAGGTCTTAGCCCTGAAGAGCTGTCTGTTACACTAAATATGGACAGTTCTCTTGTCACCAGCCAGTCACCAGGTGCTCTCAGCAGCGCACTCTGAGCCATGTGCTCAGACTTCATAAGTTTGTTCCCACACCCTCCAACAAACATGCTGTGGGGGTTACAGTTGTGCTTTGGGTAACCACAGTCTTTGGCATAGTCAAAATGGAAATACTCAGCTTCATTTTTACTAATGCAGCTCATTTTATCCTGCCAGTTTGTAATCTAAGTTGCATTTGAGTTTTGCAGACTCAGCCCAATGCCCTCTTATAAACAAACCAAGCAGATTTTATCAGCGGAGACATTTTATTTAGCTGAGAAAAGTTCTATTAAAACTAAGACATTTGAACAATTCTGTCTTGAAATAATTTTGAAAGCCTTCATATTTTACAGTTTTTTATGGTATCTCAGATTCTTACACTGAATTTATTGCAGCTGTTATTTTCATTATTATTGATATTATTGTTGATATTATTCTTTTCTGGGATAATACATATGTGGATTTGCTGTTGGACATTGATCAGCAGTCATAAAATAGAGTTAATATCTTAGTAAACATTTCAGGTTTAAGCAAAGAATGTTTCAGTGTATTCCCAATGCTCAGGGATGAAATATTAGGTGCATTCAGTTTTCTTTTTGCAGATGATTCTTTCTCCCTACATAGGTCAGAGACATCAAAAACAGTCTGTGTGTAAAACTTATGGCTACTATCTTGTTACTATACGGGAAGTCTGCATTGCCACCAGTTGTCCTGGTTAATTCCATGATGAGAAGGGGGATGAACTGTTGAATCTTGTCTTTATTGAAGATGCATGGACAATCCATAAATGGAGGATTGTTTCGTATGTAATATGAACAAATGTGCTTGAATGTGAATGTTTACATAAAGATCTAGGCATGAAGTTGCAAGTTCTGACTCAGCAAGAAGTGAAAAGTTACAGAAAAGAAGACATACACATCACTTTCCTTTTGTATTTATTTCCAATTGGAGAAGTAAAATGTCCACTGATGATAGACTTAAAATGAAAAGTCTCCTTAGTCATGAAACTTATTTGCTTTTCTTTTACTCATTCAGATGTTGACTTGAATGTTGTAGAGTTCAGGACCCATCCTCCAAGGTAACTTTGGAGTCCAACTGATCTTGTTTGGATAATCTGTCCTCAAACAGTAGATAAACTTTCATGGGTGTCAGATAATTTTTCTCCTGGCTAACTGCTTGTGATACTGTAATATTACTGGTGGGGACAGTTAGAGGATAGGCTTTGGTATCAATGTCTGAATATTTCCTAAATCTCGTTGACTAGCTCAGCAGTACAATAAAATGTTATGTGATGGCTGTGCAGCTTTTCCTACAAAGAGCATTTTCTTCCCTATGGAGATTTCTGTAGGACAGAACAAGTTCTCTAAAATTTAAGTGATTTATAAACTTTTGTTGTAGTTCTTCTTGGGAATTTAGTGTCCATTTTGTAAATAGCATCATTCTCTGTGTAAAACCTGACGCTTACTACTGTAAATTCCCAACCCAATCCCAGTTTAACATCAGCAACATTTATTTTTAAAAAAAAAAAGTCATTTACAAAGTGATTCAAATTGGGCAGTTCCAACTACCCATGTGCCTCCAGCCCTGCACTCTCCCTCTGAGCCTTGGGATAGACAATGCCCACATTGTTATGGTTATTTTAACATGAAAATTATTCTTGTAGTATGCAACCAGGGCATGCAAGCTTTCTTTGCTCTGTCATACATTGTATGTAAAGGCCATTCATGCCCAAGGCATTAGAGTTAGCTTCTCAAGTTAATATATAATTTAGCCACCTAAACTGTTCTCTACTCCAACAACATAGACATGTCTTTGTAGAGGAGGCTCCGCTGCTGGAGCATAGTCCATGTGTGAGCTGAGCAGAAGTACAGCACAGCTGGGCAAGGTGGTGCAGTCTACTGGTCTGGGATGAGGAATGTCACCACCCCATGGGATTTTGCTATCAGGTGGTTCTGCACCTGCAATCATCATGCTTCTGTTGAATCTGTGCCCTGATCATCATTATAAAGGTGTTCAGAGATAGGCTGGTCAGGGCTGCAGTACTGTCTGCCTGCCTCTCCAGACCTTCTTTGAGTTCTCCCAGCAGTGCCTGGGCTTACTGGAGTTAATGAGAAGGTCCCTGCAGAGTTGAGTGGGCTCCACATTGAGGACCCCAAGCAAGTGTGTTTCGGGAAGATATTCTTCTTTGACTGCCTGCCCTCTGGGGCCAGCTGGGAAGATTTCATAGTATGTTTCTGGCATTTGCGTGTTGTTTTAAGGGTAGTTGTCATGGTTTTATGTGTGAAGATTTTTGATGTTCTCCTACTTGCCTTTATGAACTTGAATTTATTCTTTTTTTATGCAATAAGTAGATTAAACTTTAAATTATATTCTGGCTTGTCTTTGAAATGAAAATTCTATACAAATTAAATTGAAAATATTCCTTGGGCAGTTCAATGTTTACTTTTTTCTTCTAATTACATTAGCTAGAGGCATAATTTTGGATTTGTAGGTGTTTGGATAACTTAATTTAAAATAGCAAAGCAGACTAGACTACATAGTAGGAACTTAGGCCAAATTATTCTGGTTGTGACATATGTGATACATAATGCTGTGTAATTAGATATTAAAGAGGTTGCTGTGCAGCAGGATGTTCTATGAAAATGGGATAAATGTTTTTTAAATGTACCACTGGAAACCAGACAGATGGTAACCTATATCCCCAAGGAGGATAGCTGAATTCCACTAAGCTTTTTTATATGGATTTGAACCTTAGTGAATGGGAAAGAAGGGATTTTTTTTATTATAGCTTAGCTCTCCATTAGTCAATGTTTGGCTGAATGTGCAGTGGATGCTTCTATGACTCTTAGTCTGGACAGTAATGTCTTTTGGGGATTTGTTCTTTCTTGAGCAACAGCAGAGCAGATGGTGACAGAGCAGGTCTAGCTATAAATCATGGAGACAGAATACTTGAAGCAAGATGATCTAGAGGAACAAAATGTAAACTGGGGAGGTAATTGTTACATAAATACAGAGTATGTCCTGCTAATTTTATTAATGATGGAAACAGTACTTAAAACTGCACATTTTCATGTAGCTTGACTGTTAAAGCCCCAATTAGTTGTTTATTTTTTAATGAATATCCTTTGGGACCAAAACTTTTTCAAGGCACATTTGGTACACACCCATGATTTTTTTTTTTAATCTTTTGCTGACTGCACAATGAAAAAATACCTGACAGTCTTAAACTGCAGCAAGCCTTTAGAGTCTAATCAATTCTGTGACCTCAGAGGATACAGGTCTGAAACCAGAACTTACTTGTCCCTGGTGCATTCATAAGTGAAAAAGCAAACACTTACCAATGTTCTATGAAGCACAAAGAAATAGTGATTCCAAAAAACATCACATTAGTGGACTTATTTCTGCTTGTTAGAGGTTGGATTGTGGTGGTCCCTGTGCTAGCTACCATGGAGATGGCACCAACCCTCACCTTTGCTGGGAACTGCTGCTACATTGCCAGCCTGACTGTGATCTAATTCTGGAGATCATGGGTCCCTTCCTCCATGTGTCTCTTCTCTGCTCACTCCATCACCCATAATCTACATGACAACTCCTTCTCTGTCAGGTCTGTAGCCAGACTTTTGCTCCAGCTGCAGCAGAGGCTGGATTGTTAAGTGTGGCTGACAGTCCGCAGATTGGAGGCTGCTGATATGGGAAGGCTGTGAAAGAGCTCTTCATTGCCTTAGGTAAGCAAAGGAACCTTATTTTCACTAGCTATAATCTGGCTTCCAAAAGATGTGATGTGTTGAGATGCAACTCATCTGCTCACTGAGCAAAGAATTTCTATATTACTATTGCTTTTTTTTTTTTTACACAATACTACAGCTCTAACAACCCTAGAGATAAAAGCTATCAATCAGTTTTACAGACTTTTCTAAAGACCTCCATATCAGATCATTCTTGAAGTCTTTCATGATGTGCACCAACATAAACACTACCATACAGCACTGATGTGCGAAGCACAATATTCCTATCAGGTAGTCTGTAAACATGTACCTTCTTGGATCATTGGTCTTTAAGTTAAAGTTAGCATTTCCTCTAATCTCACTGAGATATGCCTGCTACCAAGGTGCATTTCTTTGCTTCACAAGAGTGCAACACAAAGGAGCCTCTTTGTTAATGGATGATGTACTAGACAAACTGAAGGCAGAACTATTGAACAGCAAGTATTGGCATTCCTAGTGCAAAATTTGTCATGCAAATGCATTTCAACAGCCCTCAGTCTAATTTTTAATCAATAATAATAAAAATAGTGCTATTGAGCTCAGATGAGTAATTTGCTGATGTCATAATATCCATTTTCTTTTACTGACCGTATGTTGGAATGAGTTGTAATGTGAAAGAGGGTAGAAAAGTGTAGCAGGCTAAAAGTCTAATATTTTGCCCATTTTTTTCAGTAGTCTGTACCTCAACTTTGAATGAAAAAGGCAATAAAACCTCACATCTCATCTGCTCATATTTTTGTGTAGTAGCTGAAATTATACTTTATGTAGTAGACTTTCCTGAAGAAGCAGGCTTACTTTCTCTGCATACAGACCAGTGAATTTTATTTATATATATATATATATAAGTTCTACACATAAGTCTATATATGTGTATGTATATAGACTTGCATACTGAGGTCTCTTTGGGATATTATTGCTGGTTTGCCCACTTCTTACATCTGGGTATTAGATGGTGTAGAAGTAATATTCCTTGAATGCTAGGATATCTGTTAGGAGAGAGATTTTTACTGAGTGAAGCGTGCAAAGCAGTTTAGCAAACTATGAGGTGTAGACACATAATTAGCTGTGTGCTGGAAGTGATGCTCAGAAAGACAACAGGACAACTAGAAAAGCAAAGAGCATAGTGCTAAGAATGGGTAAACAGATTGAGTACCTCCATTATAAGAAGTAACGACAGACCAGAGCTCTGTAGCATAGAACAGGAACAGTGTAGTGAGGATATAGTCAAGCTGTAAGTAGCATAGAGAATGTGATTAGAGTGCAGTTGGTCATTGGATCTTCCAACTGTAGGTGGTAGCTGTAAAGTCGGCAGATTCTCATGCTTTGAAACACTTCAAATGCTGGAAAAAAAAACTTGCAAAACAAAAGTAAACCTACTAGAAAATTCTTTGGGGGGGGGGGGGGGAACAACTCAATTTGATGAAACAGTAAGGCTTGATGTGTGTCAAAGCTAAACTACCAAGAGTACTGTAAGCAACTTGATTGGTGCAAGCTTGCCATCCTCAGAGGGGATGTAGTCAAGGTGTGTCTGAGCTATGACTTTCCCCTGTATTTGAGACTGTAGCCCGTATTGTCTCTCCTACACAATGTGTAGGTTTACTTGTGCATAGGGTAATGCCCTAGATGTAAACACACTGTAACAGAGTGGCACTTCATTTGTTATAACTGTTTTGGGGCAAAGTCAGCATATAAAGAACAAGATATCTGAAAGCTATTTGTGTGATTACTGATGTTTAGAACAGCCTGTGAGCTTCCTTGGTTACCAGTGACAATATGACCAAATCTGACGCTCTCAGACAAACATAACTAAATTAATTAGCTGTCCATTCTGAAGAAAATGTTTCACTTAAATCATAGCTTTAGGTTACGAATGCTGGCTACAGCCTATGGGGTCTGCAGCCCTGGTCTCTAGTGGAATTATTTCTGAAACCACACAAAAGCCCTGAAGTTCAGTGGGTAAATAGCACTTACAACCAGAAAAGAAATTGCCTGGACCTATGGGGGTGCTGGCAAACATATCAAACCTGAAAAAGTCAGTTTTTATAAGATGCTGAAGTGGCTGGTGGTGTTTGTGAGTCAGCAGCTGAGGGAGCAGCACAGAACGTGCTGCTCATGTGTATTGCTCAGGGATTTCATGTTAGATTAAAAGTTCAGAACATGCATACTTGACTGAAAATGTCTGCTGGTGTCTGACCCAGAAGTCAAAATCATATTGCACTTCATATTTCATAGTCCAAATCTTTTGTTTTGCTTTTTCCCATTGAGGAAAAGTTTGGTGTTCACTCTGTAGGACATTCCTGGCTCTTGAGAAACAAACCCTGAAGTGAGAGTACTGTCAATAATGTTAAGTTCATGGCCAAAAATCTCAGATGAGAGAAATTGCAGAGTAGGAACCAAGCACTCTCTATGCTCAGGAAAGTCATTCAACAGTGGCCCTTTTGCAGTGTTACACTGCTTGCCAGCAGTATCATTCTAATTACTTGTTCTTAAAAAGTTGCTATGCCAGTTGCTTATCCTTGTTTATCCCATTAACCTGGGCTTGACAGCATGGCATCAACAGTCATCAAACCCACAAAAATAGTTGAGTGAATTATTCATCAGGCCAGACTTTCTTACAGTGAAGATATCCAGGCGTATATTCTGGGTCTTTTATGGCAATCATCCTTACACTGGGAAAACTAGTCAGCTGTGGTGGTAGTTGTAGTCACATGGATTTACTCCTACAACGGATGTAGGATTGAGTATGAGTACGGGCAATTCATACATTACTTTGTTGAGGGGTTTGAGTTGAGATTTCAAAGCCGTAACAGGCTGCTCAGAGAGGATGTAGATACTCCATCCCTGGAGGTGTTCAAGGCCAGGTTGGATGGGTCCCCAGGCAGCCTGGTCTAGTATTAGGTATGGAGGTTGGTGGCCCTGCATGCAGCGGAGGGGGTGGAGCTTGATGATCCTTGAGGTCCTATCCAACCTAAGCCATTCTATGAAAGGTTGCTCCAGAAATTTTCTCTTTATAGAGTGTGCAATGGACATGACAGCATTTGTAACAAATAACATTTCTCATGTAGGTATGCATTCTTTGAGAATCTGATGGTACATTTACCAAATGCACAGCTCCGTGATCAAAGTACAAGATTACAGTATTCATTTTTAAGTATAAACATGCTTGGAGTATTGCTTTTCACAAGTACCATCAACAGATTTACACTTCTGGAAGTTGGAACTGGATTCCACTAGGGCTGCCTTTACTGCACATATGAAAACAAACGTATTTCCAAAAATCACATGAGCAAAGCTCTAACTCTGAGAGAACTGCAGGGCCAGATTTATAGACTCATAGTATAAAAGTGGTTTGGGTTGGAAGGGATCTTACAATTCACCCAGTTCCACCCCCCTGCTGTGGTCAGGGCTGTCACTCACTAGATCAAGCTGCCTAGGGCCCCTTCCAACCTGGCCTTGAACACCTCTGGGGATGGAGGGTAGATTTAGGTTGGATATAAGGAAAAAATCTTTTACGTGGAGGGTGGTGAGGCACTGGAATATACGACCTAGTGTTGTGGTTGATGCCTTGTCCTTGGAGATTTTCAAGGTGAGGCTGGATAAGGCCCTGGGCAACCTGATCTAGCTGAGATATCCCTGGTCACTGCAGGGGAGCTAGACTAGGTGGCCTCCAGAGGTCCCTTCCAGCTCGGAGGATTCTATGACTCTATGGGGCATCCACAGCTTCCCCTGGCAGTCTGGGCCAGTGTCTCACCACTGTCCAAGTAAAGAATTCTTTATAACTAACCTAAACCTCCCCTCTTTTTGTTTAACACCATCCTCTCACCCTACCACTGCACACTTTAAGTTGAAATTATACTTTTTAAAAATCTCTTATTGTTTTCTCTCATTGCAGGTAACTGAGACCTTGTTCAGACTCAAAATGGGATCTGTGATCCAAGCTGTTTTCTTCTTAGTCACTAATTCCTCCCAGATGTAAAGGTCTTGGAGGTTAAATCAGGCCTCTACATTACTTCTCAGTCGTTCTATGTCACAGGTCAGACCATTCTCACTCATCCTTGTAGCACAACTGCTCTCCAAAGAATCACAGCATATTGACCACTCAGCACTGAGACTAGATAAGTTATTCTGCTCATGGTGCCCGAGACGTAATAAAATCTAGTTTAGTCTTTCAGATTAGCACAGCTAAAAGAGTTAGGAGAAGGAAAGAGCAGTGAAAGCTGTATTTTGGCAAAAAAAAAAAAAAAAAAAAACCAAACCCTGAGTGTGTGATGATGAATACTTACAAGGGGTAATCTCTGGAATAAGAGGGTACCACTTCTCAGCTGCCTTTAAGAGCCAGAAAAGCTAGGAATAGCAGATAATCTCTCTGTTACAAAGGACTGTACCTCATTAATTTTCTTTGTGACCAGAGGAATGTTTATACAGGAACTACCAACTGGGGAGCTCAAAAAGCTTGAAACTCTCCTGTTAGCCTCACTCCTGCATTAGGGTAATGCTATCTCTATTGTACAACTGGGATGGCAGTGGCACAGTGAAGCTGTTAGTCAAACAAGCGCAACCAGCCTATAGAGAAGGGAAGGCACGCATCTCAAACACCTGCCTCCATTCTTGCACTTTGGCCATCCCGCTATCAGAGAATCTTAATGAGCTTTGTATATGTATGGAAATATCAGTGCGTAATAATCTGCCTTAGCGTTCTGACAGAGGGTTAATAAATGTAAGAATAAGACATAAATCATTGATTAAAATGTCAGAAGTGATAAGAATAAAAGATTGCTCCTGCCTTTGCTGAATTACTTATGCAAATTTGCATACACTACAAAATGAACATCTTTAAATGAACGAATTAAAATCTCACATAGAAATGACTGAGTTGTATTTGCATACAATCTTTATTAGGAGGAGATGTGCTCATTTTTGGAATAAACAGCAATAGCAAATTCCTGGAATCTGCTAAAGCTGCTGTGCCTCATCAGAGCTTGCTCCCAGTGTGTGCACGCAGATTTGGGCTGTGCCTGTAAAACCTCGACTGGCAGCTGCAGCACTGTGATGCATCATGGCCACAGTGTTACACTACACTGTTTGCAGTCTGAGTAAACTGAAGCCATGGACTATTTCTTGATATGCCTTTGTGTTCAGGCAGCCTGATTATTACTTTGGTGGGCTTTGTATTTGCTATCAGGACAGGACCATCTGTATTTTTCTGAGGCCAATCGAACAGCCTGCTGAAGGACAGGAGAACTTCTCAGTGAGATCTATCCTCATGGTATTGATGCATGGGAAAATATTGGGACTGAAACATATAGGTCACCCTACCTGTATCTCCGTTGTCTGGACTCCCTGGTATACAGAAGCATGGAAAAGAATCCAGGCTGAAATCTGATTTAACTTATCTGATGTATTAATTCAGAAACTTGTGCTTTCAAGTGGATTTCAAGAAATCCTTAGAAGGTGTGGGCTGGGTCCGGCGCGTTGCGTAGGCACACGTGAGTGCTGCTCAAGTCAGCGTCTTTAAGCGCGGGCTCCAGGTGCTCTCCCAGTGGGCTGGGAAGAGACGCGATCTCTTCTCTCTCGGCGGAGCCAACCCGCTCCAAAAGGAGTCCGGCAGTGCCCTCTAGGGGTGCGTTGGGGTTCGGGCAGGCCGAAATGCTCTTCCTGTAAATCCGGCAACTCGGAATCGAAACTCCCCACGCTCAGCAGCGTGGCCTGCGAGAGCTCCTTATGAACAAAAAGGATGCTGACGCTCGTTGTGCCTGCAAAGCGAAGTGCTGGTGAGGTTGGGGTGATGTGGGAGTTGCCCACGCGCTGTCAGACCGGTACTGTGTCTAAGAGAGCAGTGGGGGGGAACCAATGGGAGTCAAAGGCCCTAAAGCCTTTAGGAATAATGCAAACTATTTCTGGATAGTAATGTGTGAACTCCAGGTAATACTACACAAAAGAGGGTAAAGAGGGGAGATTTCGATTGCATATAAGAAAATTGTTTTATATGATAAGAGTAATGAAGCACTGGAACAGACTGCGCAGAGATGTGGGTGCCCCATCCCTGGAGACATCCAAGGTCAAGTTGGACAGGGCTCTGGGAACCCTGATCTAGCTATAGGTGTCCCTGTTCATTGCGGAGGAATTGGCCTAGATGACCTTAAAGAGTCCCTTTCAATTCACACTGTTCTATGATTCTGTGATTGTTGATAACTCCTCTTGCTGCAGGGAAGTTCCACATCTGCACTGTGACGGCAGGAAAGGCTGCAACTTGCTGCTGGCAGCCTCCTGCAGGTGGTCCTGGCGTATAGACAGGGAGTAAAGCACACTCCTAACAGGGAGTGCTAACAAAATCCAGATGTAATCCAGCACCACTTATCTTAGAGGTAAGACTTTTAAAAATACCTTGTTGTGCTTGCCGAAGACATTTTCTTGCAATATTCTCAGTTCTCAGAGACATGATACAACACAGATTGCCTTGGTAAAACTGAATGTTGGGCATCTGGTTACATTATTATTAGCATTATCTGCCACTTAACTCTTCAGAAAAACTATGCGTGAGCATGAAGGCTCTGACATTGTGGTCATTTGTGACTTTCACATATGTTTGTCCCTCTGAAGTGCAGGACACATGGAAGTGTCCTGTGAAAAACGGGGTTACAAACAACTGCCATCCCTCAGCAGAGCACTGGCCTGGTTCTCCTCCATGCTGACACTCACTCCAATGGTGCTTTTGAAAGGTGTGAAGATACACCCTCTTAGATCTGGCAGCCTTTCCTGTTTTACAAATTCCTCCTTGTTTGGCAAAGTTTGGTGGATAGGTCCCTTCAAACCCATATAGCTGTTATCTGGAGAAGCCAATTTCAAGAAAGGAAGGAAAGCAAAGCGCAGGTTTCAGCAAGACACAGGGAAGTGCTCTTTATTGCCACAATCTTTAGTGGCCTGGTCACAATCTGGGCCCTTTGGACAAGTCATTGCACATCCACAGAGCAGTGGGATGGCCCTGCTCTGGCTCTTTGGCCTTCCAGAGTGCCAGTTTGGAAGTATTAAAGTTTATAATCCTTGGGAAGTTCGTGTGTAAATAAGTTTGTTTGATTTCAAATTAGAAGATTTCTTCTAGGTTTGATCTCAGCAGTGTCATCAAAACAGATCTACTGGTGTTTCTAAGGAGAAAAAGTGCAGCCAAGATATCTTCCTGATCCAGCTTTCAGATGTTACTTTAGGTTAATCAAACCCCTACAGACTTTGTCCTTATTAGAAATAGATGGGCTACTTCCTACAAGAGACCCAGAAAAAGTGAAAAAAAGCTTCCACCCCCTGCAAAAAGAAACCACTCCATAAATAAATCAGAAGAATAAAAAATATATCCCAGCAGCTTACCTTTTAAAGGCAATTTGATTCCTGAGAATGCAGTGTGAGCTGCTGTGCATACATTCTGGGGGGCAAACAATGTGTATGTGTAATTTTTCCAGCTTTAAATACAACCTTGTATTGCTGGCGGGATTCCAATCAGCATGCATTCCCTGCTCACCATAATGGACTGAACGTGTCCCCTGAGTAATTTCTCTGAAGTTAGACTCTGGATAGATTTGTCCCTTTATGTCCACTCATCAGGTTTCACCAGACAGTTACTAACAGGAGGAGAGAAGGAAATATTGGCAAATGTGTCAAAAAGTGGTCATATCTATCTAACCATTCTGAGGCTGAATATAATAAGTATTGACTTTTTTTCCTTTCCTTTTGTATTTGGTACTATTAGTTTAGCATTTTGTTACCATATAATTATTAGCAAAAAAAACCCCAAAAAAATAAAAATCCAGATTCGATATAAATGTAGCCCTTCAGTTCTTAATTTTCTGCTTCTAAGCTCCATAGAGCATTTGTTTTGGATGTGTGCATTTTTGTAAAAAGTTCTCTGTTGTCATTAAAATAAAAAGAAAAATAAATTGATGTCCAATTTGTTCTGGAAATTTCTGGTAAGTTTGGTAGGGAGGCATTAGATGTGAAGATCAGAATTTTGTTTCTGGAGCTTCATTCTGTCTAAAAATCACAACCTGCTGTTTATTCTGTGGATTCACACAAGATTCAAACTGATGGGATTCTGGCCAGAGGTACTGGAAAGCAAGTATTTCAGAACAGAAGGAAATTTATGTACAGGAGTGACCAACTTCTCTCAGAGACATGACGACAGTTGTTACAAACTCAAAAGCCACAAGCCTTTTGCCTTCTTTATTCAGTTTAACATTTGCCTTGAAATACTGGTGATCGAAAGTAGGATACTTCAAGTGACCATTTTCCCAAGCCATTCCAGATCTGCTATTCCATCCAAAAGTGAACTTAAGTACAAGAAGTCTGCTAAAATCTAAAGAAATCCCACTCAGTGGCTGGCTAGCCTAGTGAAATGCATCTCTCTTGGATGCTGAGATCATTAAAATTTGACCCACAGAGCAACTTTTATACATCATGGTAGAAAAGAGGAGTTTGTATGCAACAACTGCAGGATTAGATCAGTTTTGCTAGGCAAGAGCTGTGTTTAAGCTGAATTGGGCTCATCCCAGATCTCCTACTTCTTATGTTGTCGCTACAACCAGAGACCATTGCTAAGGACCCTCTGACTGGCTTTTGTGCTCTAAGGACCATGAAACCCCCAAAGACAAGCAGTTATCTCCACTTCACCTTTTTGAGGAATGGATGCATGTTCTTAGCAACAGCGAAGACTGAGATGGATGTATCAGCTCTCTGGCAGTCTAGGAGAAAGTGGCATCATTTTCAGAGTGATCATTAAATGACTTTTGGTGCCATCCTGCTGGATAATACTTTCCTTTCTAATCTTTAGTTGCTTTTGTGAAAAGATTGTATTGCATCTAGTTGCTGAACAGATAGTGTCTATATTTCCAACAACTGCAACAATGCTCCAAACCTAAAAAGTAATTAAAAGAGTTTCCCAAAGCTTGTAACTCTTCCATGAACAGCTGTTCCATTAGTTTAATAGTCTGCACAGTGCCTTCAAGATCCACAGATTACCACTTTATAATTCTGCCTTGGCTCTGTGGATATATTTTGAGTGCTCTTTTGTCATCAAACCACTTTCCTCCAGGAAACTTTCTTCTTAAAAGCAAATGGTGCAAACAGTTCATGAGATGTGAAACTTCCCAAATAGCACTGAGCCAAATTTCCCTCTAAGAGGAGCTCCAGTGGGGGAGAAGACTACAGGGCATCTATGTGTCCCACTCTGTTGAACTCCAGGTGGGCATGGAACTGCCATCACTTAGATAGCACCTCACTAGCATCTTCTCTCTTCAGTGGCAGGGTTGATGAAGAAATGGTGTCTTAAATGAAAAAAAAAAAAAAAAAAAAAAAAAAAAGGCTTTAATGCTCCATTTTGTGAAATGATGGCTTAACTCTGGGGTACCAGGTTTCACAGTTTCAGGATGGGATTAGCCCCAGGGTAGGATGGCTCCTGCACTCCACACAGAGTTTGATTAAGTAAAACATCTTTGGACATCAGCTTCCAGAAAGCCCATTCTCATGTCATGCCAGGTGGGTGCCACTCCTTTGGACTGAGAGCCAGGAGTTCTATCCCGCAACAAAAATACTAAAGCTGAGAATCTTCTATGACAAACAAATGAGCTGTGGGCCCCTTAGCCTCCTGTTGTCTAATGCAGTGCTACTGCACAAGTCATCTATCACATATGCAGAGAGAAAGAGGGTTGATGTTGTCTGGGTTAGGGTCTTGTTTAAAAGGAAAGGCGGTGAACATTAATGTGTAGAAGATGGCTGTTCCTGCACAAAATCCTAATTTAAGATGCTGGATTCACAAGGGAGAGGTGTGAATTTTATTCTGGGTCTGCCCAGCCTTGGAGAAATCATTCAGTATGTGCATCTTGGTCCCACTACTGTAGCATAAATGCTCCAGTTTGTGTCCGCAAGAGTACTGTGAGGAAAAACTCATGTTTCTAAAGCACTCAGAGTACAGAGATATGCTCCACAGCATGGTCAGAGGCAGGTGAGGATACACAGATTTTGAGGGCTGCAACACTTTGCTCTCCTTGCTGCTGTAAGGGTCACTGGATTTGTCTGCTACCTTCAGGTATGAGCTGCTTTGACGTATCTGGAGCTTTATTGCCTGCTTGTGCATAGAAATTGCAGTTTTGAGTCACTGTTGTTAAATTTGCATCTTTCTGTAGGCTGTCCTATGTTTAGATTGTCACTCTTCAATAATGAAGACTTGTATCACTTTGTTGATAAAGTAGTATTTAAGAAATAGTAACAAAAGGCTGAGAACAAAAAGGAAAATATGATACCAATGTATGATGGTACAAACCTGTGGTATATGCAAACTCTGAATAATGTGCAGTTCAAGTGTTGGCAAGGACACTGAGTGGAGAGGAAAAACACACTAGAGCTGTCTTTATTTACGGGCATTCATCAGACACCAATACCTGTGTGATGATTCACCACTGCACTGATCATGCACATCACACAATCATTGTTCCGACATATTCTTATGTTTTCACATAATTATTCTATTTTCTGGAGAAGTGTAAGTCTAGCTACGTCTGTAAAGTTCTACTATTCTATTTCATTGCTTAGCCTTTTGACATTGTCCACTGCCACAATTTAGTGTCCATCCTCATGCACCAGATCTACACAATCAGCTTTGTGACTTTCCTTCTCCATTGTAAGAAAGTTACTAATTGACACATCTGCTCATTTGCAATTGAGAGGCTCAGATCTACACAACAATCAAAGGAAGTCCTTTTTCTCACAAATATATAATTAAATTATGAAGTTTATTACTATAGAATGTTACAAAGGCCAAAAGCTACTTATGCACTACTATTTATGTGATTTCTTAGGCATCCTCTTCCAGGCACCTATGGAGAACAAATACTGGGCTAAATGCTAAATATCCCCAGTATGGTGTCTCTGATGTTACCAGTGTCTGTGTGGAAGGATGGATGCCCTGCTCATCTCCTTGTTCATGAGCAACCAGGCAAGAAAGTTGCAGTTTTGCACCCTTGTCTCTAAATGAAGTCTTGGGAACAGAGCAAGACTACACAGGATCCAGCACTCAACGTATTTTTCTGATTACTGTGTAGCGGGAGGACAGTAAACTAGCAGAAGAAAATCCAGCCAAGTTACCCATAGAAACATCTGCATGTCTTCAGTTTAATATCACTAGTCATTGTATCACCGATTCAAACTGGGTTCTTAAGTTACAAGCAGGGAATCTCTGATTTGATACATACAGATTGGACTCCCGTGCCCATGCATTAGACTTTAAAACCAAGATATTTCATCTTGGCAGCTCCACCTTTCTAGACAGAAAACATGCCACCTTTTCTTGATCTCAAGTCTTGTATCTCCTGCCAGAGCCCTAAATCTTTCTTCCAGTGATAAATAATAATGATCAATACATACCATATGCTTTCTCTTGTATTCTCATGTATAAATAGACCTTGTCCCTTAAGAATTGGTGTGGGAAAATATATTCTGTAGCATTCTTCATAATGAAATAGTTACAGCCTGTTCTACATACTAGGAATTCAGTGAGACACAGCAAGAAATCAATAAAAACACAAATTGCTCCATCAATACGTACTTTCATTTATACTCTTCAAGGTTATCTTTGCTATGCCAGCACAAAGACACATTTTCTCCATATATAGCCATGCATATTAAGCTAGGCGAGAGAGAAAAGAACGGAAACGAAAGCTATCGGTACAAATCTAATCTAGCTGGCATGCACATTCAGAGACTTTAGAGATGGTTTTCCCCTCTGTTCAGAAAGCAGTTTGAAATCCGGGTATGCCAGATGAGACTGATTCTCCTCCATCACCTGTAAAATCATCATCTCCCAAGGCATGGTAAGTCATATAAAGCACCTCCAAATTCATCCTGTGCATGTACCATCTATATAAGGCATATCAACAGGAGTCTCCGCACATTAGTGACAGATGAATTGAAGCAAATGGGTTAAATTCTGGTATGTGGTCATTTGTGACAAAGGATTACAAGTAATACCCATAGAAGACTCCTTTTGACTATCCATGTAAATGCACTCTTGCTGAAATTCACTGATCCAGAAAAAAGAAAAAAACTCACGTTTTTACTGACACCCTACTTCATAGATTACTGGTGACCTTGCATATCATTAATATGATGTACAATAATACACTACTTAGTTGTGTAATTCTTACTGTACAGTTTATTGTTTGTACTATTTGATCAATACCTGAAGTGCTAGGCCAGTGTCATTCACACTTTTCTATTCTGCCCAGCACCGATGCAATCTCCAGTCTTTTATTGCTGTTGTGTTTACTATTATGTGTATATTTTCTGCAAAGTCAAACTGGACTTGTGTGCCTTCCAACAGGAACTGCATATTACAGTGTTTAGGGTGAATAGCCATTATTTCAGTAGGTAAGATCTTCGTGGAGTGCCCAAGGTGAAAAATGAGCCTTGAAAAGGCAGAGCTGCTTCCTGGGATGCTAAGAGCAGAGTTGCAGGTATTCTCTGTTCTCTCATCCATCACTAGTGAGATCCAGGCATAGGTGTGAATGTATTTGATCTCAAATCTTAATGTAGGATCAGCCACGTGTTGCTGTTGAGTGTGTTTCATGAGCTAGGTCTCCTCCTGCTTCTGAACAGATCTTCAGACTGGATTCATCCAGACCTCACATGACGTGACCCAGTTGGTTTTCATAGAATCTACATAATTTTTAGTTGATATTATTTCTCTTTTCCCATCGAATACAATAAGGCATTGGGCTGGAGTTTTCTGCATTTCAGATGAAAGCCTCACGTAATGCCTCGCCAAGAGCATGTGAGAATGGAATTCTGTGGTTCTGGAAAGCATCTCACTGCTCAGGAGACACATGGATGCGTATTTTTTGCCATGCATTTCTCAGTTCAAATCTTTTAATCTGAGTATCCATTCCTTTGAATATGAGGTGCATTCTCATTAAACCTTCCTTTAAATATGTTCACAAGAAAACCTCTCTCCAAGCTTTCTATGCTGAATTCCTAGCACACCTTGCAGACAATAGCAGAATTTAGTACCAGAGAAGCCTGACAGGCATATACCATAGAAATTGCACAGTAGCACAGAGCTAAAACTGTAGAAACTTTGTGTGCTGAAAAAGCTAAACAGAACAGTAAGCAAACTTGTTTGTTTCCCTCTCCAGAGGCTGAAAGCAAATTTCAGCAGTGTTTTCCCCCACATGGGGTATCTCAGAAATACATGTGTTGTTATGATTTCTGCCTGGTCCCTGTTGAATATGGAAATGGCAGTCCTGCAATTTTTGTAATCATCTCACAATCTGTCCCTCTGGATTTCAGCATTTAAGCAGACAGGGACACTGTAATGCCCCATGATTAGCTCTGATTGTGAATCTCCTTCCATGACAAAATGATAAAAGTGATCAATCACCTCAACAATAGTTAATAGCTCTTATCTAAACCCGTAATAACCCCGTCTGCAGTTTGAGTATAGCAAGCTATTACCCTATCAGCCCAGCCTTGTGTCTGAAGAACCACTGCTCCCTCTTGCCTAGCAGCCTGAAAGGACACCTTATTTCATGGTCCCATGGGCTTCTTTCCACCTTTCTTCACACCTGCACAGAAATTCCTGTTCCTTTCTTACTTCCAGCCACCATCCCAAAACCTCACTTACCTTTCCTGGGAGGCTTCCGTAGAAAGACTCTTATTTCCCATTTTTGAAGGTATGAGATAAATTCCCTGAGAAAACAGGCACAGTGTACATGGGGTTGGTGGAGTAAGAAGATGTGGCATATTTCTGTGCAGAAGTAAAACCAGTTTGTCAGGCAGGATTTCCTCCTGCAGTGACCAGAGGCTGTATCTGCTTTGAAGGGATGCTTCACTTACTCTGTGATTTAACATCAACAACTCAACTAATAGCAATTTTGCCTTTAGGTTTAGAAAGAGGGAAATTCCTGGCTTGGAGGTGTCAGGGTTTCTCTGGGTTTCTATGCCTCTTTCCTTATCCTCTGGAAGATGTCCTCAAAATCTTACCAAACAGATTTAGTCTCATTTCACTGACATAGCTGTACATGTTTTATTATGTTTCTAACTCAAAAACAGATCCTTTCCCACACCTTTGGCACATCTGCAGATTTTTTATATTTTTTTCTTTTCTGAAATTATCATTTTCTCATGCATTTAGTTCACACACTCCCTTGGTAGAGATAAGCTTCCTCTGTAAGCCCCAACATTTCCAGCTCATTTCCTTCTGCCTGTGGCTTTTATCTCTGTGATAATATCGGTGTTTCTGGCCCCACACCAGCTTGTCTACCTGTGTCAAACTTAAAATTCATAAATGTTCCATTTTATTTCAAGCTAATATTCCACTCGTCTTCTGCAGCAGCATCCATTGTTCGAAGAAGAAACAGCTCTGAGCCACTGATACTGTTGTCATCTGCTTTGTCCATGCTGTGCACACTGTGCTGGTGTATGCACTCTTACAAAGTAGCATAATCCATTTCAATTTTGCATATCTTCCCAAACATCAGGCATTATCTTTGCTTACAGTAGCTTTCAGTGCATTTCTACATGCTATTTTTGTTGGCCATGACTTTCTGCTACTGTTTCTATACAGTATTCTGGATTGCCTTTACTGGCCATAGCATCACCTTCATGAGAAATAAAGCAGTTTCTATTACTGCTTTTTAGAAACGTTGTTTCCTTTGCCACAGATTAATTTTGACTTCTCAAACAGTCACTCCTGTGAGTATATTGCCCCAGATTCTTATCATGACATTATCATAAAGACTTGGGGCTCTAGGATTGCCCTGTTAGCCTTACACGAGTCACAGATTGTTTCTCTGCACTGACTTATGGATTTCTAGATAGATACATAGATAGACACACAGACATACATGCGTATACATGTGCACATATACACCTATATATATAGTGTATGTATGCAGTGTTAGCAACATGTTTTTCTTCTGGGCTGGACAGTACACCTCACATTTCCATGTACAGTTTCCCACTGATCTCTCCAAGAGAGCATTAAATGAAAACTATTAAGCAGATGAGCTGCCTCAGATCAAAGTGTTGCCAGAAACAAAATTGCCTTCTGATTATCTTCTTGTTGCTGGCTTCCATATCTCATGGATGGTGAAGTGAGATGGAAACCATCTCCTGTTGTCTGGCAGATTTTCAGAGAGATTCAGCATCTAACATTTGACTTCCAGCATTTTTCTCAGGACACTTATCTGGCTGTTCTCCTCCTACTGCCTTGTGTCCTTTGGTAGTCATACAGAGCCAAAAAGCAAAAGAAACCCACAGAAGCAGTTTTTCTCTCACAGCTCTCTCATCGCCTCTTCCTTCCCTTGGTTTCCTCTTGTTCTCCTGGAGGATAACTTTACCTCTGGGCTGGCTGGCATGGCTGGAAGGGTGAGTTCTGCCCTAGAGTACATAGCCCTGCTCATACTGGTCCTGTCATCGACAGCAGCACTGATCAAATGAATGCTTCATAACAGAGACAGCTCTGACTGAGCCAAATGCTTTTAAAACCAAATGTTTCAGGGAGATACTAGTTATTCAATTAGACTATAGACAAAGCCAAGAACATCACAGAAGTCTCACTGCTCACATGCTGATTTAGAGAAGGTAATGGAAACATCTGGCTCTTGCAACAAGACTGCAGCCAAAGCAATCCCTCTAGCGAAAATATATGAGATCTAACAACATTTTAGGCATAAAGACAGTGGACGAGATAGAGCTGGTGAAAGGAGCCACATACATTCCCAAAACTGAGTCTTATGCTTTTTGAAAGATTCAGAATTATTGAATGCCAGTCCTCAGAACACAAACACCACAGACACTTTGTCCTGAATTCCAACCATATACCAACTGCGGGAGAGAGCTGTTGTGGTATGTGGTGCGTCCCCACAGCTCCTAAAAAGATGAGTATCCAGAAGACTTACCTGGATTGCAGTGATCCTTAAAATTGCTCTCTTCCTCCAACGTGAGAAAGGACACATGAGGCACTGTGTCTCAGATGTTTGTGCTGGGGCTAATACTTTTTTCATTATTATTTTTAAAAAGAAAAAAAAATCTAAGGCAATATTTTTCTGTCTTCTCAAAACAGATATTATTTAATCAAACTTCTTGACAATGTAATTTCAAATAAAAACAGTCCGGTGGGAATTCATAGCATCCTGAATTAAATCAAGTGGTTTAAAAATATAACGAAGGTATTCTTAAAGTAAATACAACTAACCAGTTTTAAAATGGAAAGCAGCTTTTGCTTTTTAATTGGGATGACATTTTTCAAGGCCATTCCTTGGTGAGTTTCATATTCTTCCATTCTGTTCTGCTTTTCTTATTTGTATAGTATTACCAAGGCATATATGAGATACATTTCAAAGTACAGATATCAGCTCATTTATAGCTAATTATAATAGGCAAGTGGTGCAGTAAATGGAACACCCGATTTTCTCCCCTCTTTTTTTTGCCTTTTGGTTGAAGCTTTTGTGATGTTCTCCAGGTGACTCCCATGCATAATGTAACACTAGCAATGCTGTTTGCATAATAAGCTATTTTCTATCACAGAAGCAGAAACATTTTATCACTATAGAGAAGGCTTGGATTATGAATTCATTTTCATATAAGTTGATTTATGTGAAAATTGCCAATAAATGCATTCTAGCCGTAAGTAAAATGTTTGTTCCTACTTTAAGAAGTAGTGTGATTTGAAACTTAGGGGGAAGAGAAATGCAGACCCCACTAAGGGAAATTATTTTATTAATATGCCTCAAATGTCAGAGTTTGCAGTCACCTTCCAAGGTGCTGAGCTCTCTCAGTAGCCTCCAGTGAAGTCAATGAGAGCAGAAAGTGCTCAGCACCCAATAAAAGCGCTCAGCCTCTTGGCAGACTGAGCCGCCAGTTCCGGAGTACTGAATGCAATACAAAAGCCAAACCAAGCTCTGCTCTGACCCTACTTGGCACATTTTGCAGTCTCCAAAATGGCTGTTTCTTTCCCTCTTGTTTAAAATGCAGCATCATTTTCTTATTGCGAGGCTCATGTTTCATTTGTCTAGTTGTTTAATATATTTATTTGAATTAGAGCATCATTTTAAACAAGACCAGGAATCTCACCTAGTGACCAGTGATGCAAGGAACAGGACTATAAAGCCTGGTCCAGTCAAGCACACACAGTCAGAGTGAGTACTCTGAACACTCACACAGCCCTCTGCTCCCGTGCTGATGCCAAGTGATCATTAAAAGAGGCTCAGGGGGCCCAACACCCAGCTCGAGACAGGCGCAGGATCACAGCTCGCTTGTCTGGTCACAGACGAAATGTGACCCAGATGCATATAAAGCACCATCACCAGACTCCAAAAAGAGGTCCTTGAGACTAAGCTGGGTGCCCTTTGAGGCCAGCAGAACAGAGGGTTTGGATCTGGCCCTTTGCACTGAAGGGTATTCCCAGAACGAATTAATCACCGTTCCAAGTGCCTTTGTGATGGAATAGGGTAAAAAGACATTCCTAAGGAAGTGCTAGAATTGCTCCTTGCTCAGTGAAGTCCTGCACAGCACAAGCTGTGAGCAAACACTTCTCCTCCTGCACCTGTAGGGACTTTGCAGGGCAGCCAGACACAGCAGAGCAATATCCCACTGGAGCCAAGCAGGCCTCTACTTTTGAAACAATAAACGTGTGTACACCTCCATTTTTCAAAACAATATATAGTCCAGATTTCATGCTATAGTAAATCAAGGAGGTCTTATTGACAGCAGAGGAGTTCTGCTGATTTGCATGAGCTGAATGTTTGTTCCAACACTGGTGCGGGACTATTTTTACTTTTACTTTGCAGAAGAAAACTTTTCATTGAGTATGTCAATGGCTCTCAACTCTACAAAATTAAAAGATTAGGACGCTAGCAGGAACACTGCCCAATAAGCAGCCTCCAGCCTACACCAGGCCTTCAGCTCAGCTTCCAGGCTACAGAGGGCAGTGTGCTCGGCGCTCTGCAGGCCTGGGCTGGCTGCTTCCAGGCCCTCTTAATGGCAGGGCAAAGGATGCACCATCTTTGTTCGAGGTGCCATAAAACTGCTGCCCTGGGTTACCTTCTGGCAAGATGCAGAATTGTTCATCCCCACTCTGTTGCCCAGGAACGTTTGTCCCTGGCTCTGCTCCTCATTTGGGGTCACCTTACAGAGTTCAACTGTATACATTTCTCACGGTGCTAGGCATGTTTGAGCAAAAAGAGGGGTTAAGTTCTTCTTGAGAGGGAATGTTCCCTGCACACACGTGACTCCAGTTTCCTTGCGTGACCAAAGTCTACTGCCTAGGTGGTGGCCCTGGCCAGGGAGTGAGCCAGCTCTGTGCCACCATCCCAGCAGCACAAGTCACTTGTAACCTGTGTTACGTTTTCAGCTTCTCAAATGAACACCACGTGTTTTGGGTACCACACATCCTGAAGATACCCTAGCAAAGATTCTTCCCCATTGAGACTGTGTTTTGCAAAGCCTGGAGAGGTTGTCAGCACTTTGGGTCCGCTGATGGAGCACAGTTTCAAGAAATTAAACTAATTCATATTCAGGTGAGATGGTGTGAAGATTACAGGTGGGAAGCAAGCAAGCAAGGGCGTTAGATCGTGCATCCATAGTTACACACTTACCATATCTATAACAGCTCACTTCTCTATTTTAAATCCCACTAAGTGGAGACTGTTTAAATGAACTACTGTAGTAATAAAGAAAAGGTCAACTCAATGTCTATCTCGGCCATTAATCAATATTGCCCATACTTTCTAATTATCTTGATTGTCTGATTGAATGAAGCATGGGAACACAGATCATCTATATGTTCCTCAGTTATATCTGCTTTTGACACCTTTTTTTTTTGGATACCAGAGAGGATATTTTCCTATGGCAACTTTTTGCACCCCCAATTTCTTCCTCTGATAGCCAACCCTTCTTCTTCTTTTACTCTCACTGTTTTCAGTAGCAGTTTTGAAGACTGTTCACTACAAAATTATGAAATGTCTTTAATCATCCCAAGCAGCAATTTTGCATTGTTTTTTTCTTCTTCTTCTTTTCAGTAATCTGGGATTCCCAGCATTATTCTCTCTCTCTCTCTGATTATGAATTGTTGCTTTTTATTTTTAGAGGAAGCTTAATGCAGTGCAATAACACACAAACACAGGAACAAATTACAGGCATGAAAAGATCAGATTTTTTATAATGGTAATTCCATTTTACTCCTGGGTGCCTCGTATCCACGGGGGACCCAAGAATTTCAGCAAGAGCATCCAGACAGCTCATTAACAAAGCACTTGGGTCTACACAGTGAGGTCCCCATCCCCAGGTGAGTTGGAGGGCCTTGGGGGGAAAGTGCAGCAGGGCACACCCAGATCTAGCCCAGGAATTAGAAATGCCCATAACAAATGTAATACACAGAGGGGCAGTTGCGTAGCTCATGTATGAGCTCTCAGAGATGATTAAGTCTCTATGGAAAGTAGCAGGGAAACATGAGACATGGAAACACCATAATGCTTCTGTACTGAACTCATTGGGAGTTTGGGATGTTTGAAGAATGTAGAATTGGATCTTATGGAAGAATCTCTCACCCTCTTTGATTACCTCTACAGCTTGATTGAATGAGTCATGCAGCCCAGCTTCTTCAGACATCCATTAATGCCAGGCAAAGTGTATTCAACCCACCAGTGGGTTTTGTGGTGTTTGATTGTTTGTTTGTTTGTTTGTGTTTTCATAAATACCTCAAGAACAAAAGTATTCATTATTTGAAATCTTTGGCCAGTGATTTCTGCAATTTACACAGAGCCTTCTATTTGCTTGGGGAGCTCCTGGAGAATGTTGCCTTCCTCCAGGACTGCAGAAACAGGTTGACACCCCAGCAGCACTTCATCAACAGGCAGCAGCCACCTCTGCAAACATCTGCATACCTGTGCAGGTGGCCACTGGACCCAGAGCCAGAACAAAACCAGCAGACCTTTGCAGGCAAGAAGAGACCAAACTCTCTTCAGGCCAATGGCCTCACCACCACACTAGCCAATGATGTTCATTTTTTACCATCTTAGCAGCTGTACACTTGGATTCCTACCCATTCCTTTCCTACAAAGGCAGATTTTTTTTCTTCTCCACTTTTTTGTGCTTGTAATGGCAGAAACACTCAGCAGCACTGGGATATCTTGCTCAACTCTAGCAAACTCTGTATCTTACTAGAAGTAAACAGCACATTCAGATTAGTATGGATTAAGGGAGATTATTAGTTCACCACATTTCCTGTTCTCCCTAAGACATTCACATAGTGATAAATTAAATGGTACCTCCAATGGAGAAATACTAGGTGCAAAATTACAAACTTTAGTTTCAGTAATAGAACATTCAGGCAATATTTACATGATAAATAAGAAAAACCTCTGACAGAAGAATCTTTCATGTACTTGTCTGTTTTTATCACTCTGCTCACAGTTTTATCTTGCATTTAATCATATTGCCCTTCATCTGCCATCCAGTAGCCAAAGTACTAAAATAGCCTTAATCTCTCTGTATCTCATTACAGTGTGAGACTATGGTTTTGCAAAACTTTCTGTTAAGTATGATATATCTCAGCTGCATAAAATATATGCCCAAAATGCATACAGTACATTGAGTAGTACTATAAATTCTAGGACCATCTTAAAAGCAAAAGGCACCGGATAAAATGATGCAGAAAATACAGACTGATGGGTAAGTAAAGTGTTATTAATAGATCATAAAGGCAAATGAAAAATATAAAATGCAATTTCATTTAATAACGAACATAAAGAAATACACATCAGTGGGTCTAATGGCATAAGACTTACTTTGAAGATTGTATCCTTCCTTCCCGAGAGCTTACAATAAAAGGCTCCATGACATCTGTTTAGGGCAAATAAACCAGTGGAGGAAACACTTTGTTTTGTTTTTCATCTCTAAGCCCATCATCAGAATAATATAACAATTCTTTTAAGCCAGCACAACACAACGTAATAAGTCAACAATATAAAGATCACCATTTACTTGATTAAGCCCTCATCAGCTTCAAGCCCTAGATATTCAGTACTGCAGTAGGTCCATAATTGGATGTGATCGTTGTCACACCTTAGCATTAAATTTACTCTTCACCTGCCTTGGATTTACAAGTGAAAATCCCTTTAGGCAAAAGTATGTGTGAATAACTAATTATTATTATTGATGTTATTTTAGCCTTGGCTTGATGCAGATTTACACTCTGAAGGGAACTAAGTGGCACTGTGGAACTCTCTGGAATGACTGAATTTGGGCTCAAATACTATTCTGCAGACAGTTGGCAATTTATTTATTAGTTACACATTCCATTTGTCTATGCCGGTCTCCTGTATATTTTAAAATCTCTTCTTTTAAGTATCTCTGAGACTCCTGTTGTTTCAATTACTTGTCAGTGTGGCCTGAGGTATCATTACTATGCTGAGGATAATAAACAGCTCCTCCTAGTTCTGTTGCCAGAGCTGTGACTAACTTAGCATGATCAGGAAGCATAGGATGGAGAAGCAAGAGCCTTATGGTGGGTGGCTGATCCTAAATCATATTCTGCTCTGCAGTTCTGGGCAAACCTCTCAACCTTACTTTTTGGAAGAGCTGAGCACAATGTAAGCTCAGGGCATAAACTGACAGTGAAATTGGATCATTGGATAATGATTTTGAAATTATGTGTCCTCTGCAGTTTCTTTGTTGTAAAAGTTCTCAGGTATGATGCTAGGAATAGCAGGAGTCTGTTTAATATTAAACAAATCCAGAAATGCAATAAAGAAGGACTAAGCTTAAGAGCCATTTCATTCATACCAATGAGCGTGGCTGGACATCAGAGCACATTCTGATGGAGATAGCTTTAACACTCAGGCATGGGGGTGCCTATCTTCTCACACAAAGACTTAATGATTTACTGAGTAGCAGTTTAGATAACTGTTCCACAAGCCTGCTATAGAAGGCAGTTTGGATAGAGCTTTGTCAGTTTCTTCCTGTGAGTGTCTTACCTATGCTCTCTCCATAACTTCTTTAATTTTCTCATAGCCAACCTTAACATCTGATTGATTTCACATCAAATTTGAGCCATGTAGTTTCTACTACTTATTATAATCAGGTTCATCTTGTTTTAAAAAGTCCTATTCTACAAGAACTGTGCTATCCCCAAAGGATGCAGTAGTTCAGAATCACATCTCATCTGTATCTGTGCATCATCTAACTCAAACCATTCTTAAGGGCAAAGAGTTACATCCTCTTTTATTTGCTTAAAATGTGTATATAAAATGCCACAGAAATTATGCATAAAAAACTCTTTATGGAGGAGCAGAAAAAACACTCAGTAAGCTTGGAGCTCGTACAGAATCCTGCTGTTACCATTCTTGCAATCATATCTTTCAGATAATTTATTCCCATTAAGTGTAATGTTACAGAGAAGAACTGCTTTGCAAACATTTAATGGCTTCTATCAGTCTGTGCAAATGACACCATAAGTTCCTGCCTCTTTAAATATTTCTGTTGTTCTTGATGCTCACAAAGAAGCAGCCTCGGTTGCTACCACTAGCACATGCAAGTTTGTGAGATCTCAGGCATACAAGCATTGATTCTTTTTTCTGCTTTTCTGTGGATAGATCAACTTGTGGGCTCAGACTGACAATTGTGCAGCTACGTTACCCATACTCTTTCCTTGTTCTGCCTGTAACAAGCTGTAAGGACAAGAAACTTTGGTGGTGGGAGCAGACAGAGGGATGAGATCTCTCAGACAAGATCAGTGGCCCCTTGGCTGTCCTTTGCTGCAACGGTCTCTCTCCAGTCTGGGAGACAGAGAAAATAGCATTGATAAACAAAATAGAGAGACAAAGGAAATGGTTTTGATCTCCACCTAGGAATGTTCAATGGGACGCAGGGTTGCATTCCCCAGTGCTGTGGTGTTGTGCAGTGATTTGCTCCAGTGCAAAGTGTTTCCATAAGGCTTCCATTTACACCCCACCTGAGTGGCAGGAGAAAAAAACAATCAAACCCTCCAAATTACCAATGAACTCATTTTTACCGTGCAAGTAAGTAATGGGAGAGCTGCGTACAGTCAGCGCTGTAAGTTTGTGTCCTTACCACAAGATCGTAATTCCTCTCACATATATTTTTCCCCTCCCCACCTGAAAATCCTATTGCAGGAGCCACTGTAGCATGGCAGATGTAAGCATCCAGTTTGTTTTTCTCTTCTGTAAGAAGAGATCAGCTTTTTTATTTGGTACCTCAGCCAGATGTAATCTTGAGTTGTTACAGACAGATCAGCATTACTGACGGTTACAGACATTTTACAGAATACAAAATTAAGAATTCAAGCCTTTTGAAGTGAAAATTGACTTTGTTTTTATATTGCTCTGTCTGCAAAGTCACGAAGTTCCTCAGACTTCAGAGAGCGTAAAAATCATCACTAATAGATTTTCTAAACTATTCATAATTTCCCCCAAACAACCATTTTTATATAGCTAATCTTTTAATTACAGATTATTTCATGTTAATTGTATGCAATACCTTGCTATCTGGCAACATTTCACAAAGTCTAATGCCTCTGAACTAATATTTGTTGATCCTTAGCTATAAGAATACTGAACTGTATACCCAACAAAGACTGAAATAACACCTTAAAACTGCCAGTGGCACAACACTGTCATGTCAGGCCTGCTGGGGAAGGAAGGAAGGACTGCTCTGCATTTTGGGAAAAGAAAAGAGCATTTCTCTAGCAACTCAGTTTTTAGCAACAATTGTTTAAAGATCCTCATTAGCATGAGAAAAAGACTCCTGGTAGAAATGAATTAGCAGTGACAGTGCAGGTGAAGCAGGCAGATAATATATGCAAGGTGAATTGAATTTATTGTGAATTTTGTCTATCACATGGCTGTCATCTCCACCTGCTTTATTTCTGACATACACTTTCATGCTATATGAGAACAGCCCCACAAAAGTTCTCTACTCCAGCTTTCCCCACACATTGGATGCCCCATCCCCGGATGCATTCAAGATGGATGTGGCTGGATGTGGCTCTGGGCAGCCTGGTCTGGTGGTTGGCGACCCTGCACATAGCAGGGGGGTTGAAACTAGATGATCATTATGGTCCTTTTCAACCCAGGCCATTCTATGATTCTATGATTAGGCAGTGCTGCCATTCATTGAGCTGCATTTGGACACAAGTTACTGGGGGCATGCGGCCCCTTTGGGCCATGGTCCCCAGGGATGCATCCCATGCCAGCAATTGTATAACCAACAGCTCTAGCATCTGGATCAGGGAGAGAACCCACTGAGGCACAGGGATGTGTGCCTCTAACCAAGGGGAATACACAGAAGGGTACAGTTGTAAAAGTCCTCCACATAGTGCTTAAAGCATGCTAAAGAGCACCTAAAGCAAGATCTCACTTGAGTGTGGGGCAGGGAGGAGGAAAGGTGTTGGGGACAGTCCTGCAAGTTTTTTAGGAGCTCGGATTATTTCTGTACACAGAAATGTCTCCTGTAAGGAGTCACAGAATGGCCTGGGTTGGAAGGGATCTCAAGGACCATGAAGCTCCAACCCCCCCCCCCACCACAGGCAGGACCACCAACCACCACATTTAATACTACACCAGGCTGCCCAGGGCCCCATGGAATGGCTCAGAGGATGCGTTTCTCAGCTGATAAACATCTGCACATCTGCCCTAGACCAAGGGGTTGCCTTTGCAGCTCTTTCCCTCACCATCAAGAATAGAGTGACTTCCTGGCTTGGACAGTGTGCCCACATTTCACATTTAACACTCAGTGATAGTCGGATGCTCTACACATTTCTCTGATGGCTTTTGGGTGGCATTACACTTTGAAACTCCAGAATAATCAGTGGTGGTGAAGTCCCACAGTGTGAAAGTATGTGACATACAAACCTGAGTGAATGCCCTCCAGTTTGCTATGGAAGGAGCAGTGAGTAATCATTCTCTATTTACCTTTTCCACACCACTCATGGTTTTATAACACTATGTCAGGATTTTTTCATTTCATTCATTTTCCAAACTAGTGAGCCCCTGTTCATTTAGAAATTCTTCACATGGAGGTTTGTGAAATCTAGCTGAGTCCTGCCTAATTCACTTCACTTTGTAAGATGAAAAAAAAATCTAGGTATTATACTGTAAAATCTGAGAAATAATATTTGATCATGTAATTAGAGTGTATCATAGGCAAATGCACTAGGGAACAGAGTTAATGTTGCATGTACAACCTTAATTTTATTTCCTGACTTTTAAATGCCGAATTAGGCAACTTTAACATTTTCTTAATGCAGTTTTTGTATGGAATATTATATAGCCTATTACATATGCATGCATATTGAAATATGGAATACATTAGGCTGTGCCAGACAGATTATGGCACAGACATCTGAATCCTGGATGTCAGCATTAGCCTTGATGGCAATGGCACAAACAAAGTTACACAGGTCATTTCAGAGTGCTCTCAGTGCTTTTGGCTCTTACTGCCCTGTTGTTTATTCCCCAATTACTAGAGATTTTATAGAGCAAGTTTACAGGTAATTAACTTGAGAAAGATCTTTTAAAAAAAAAAAAAACACAAATCAATGTTGCTTCTTACAGCCTCTTTTTTTCAAAGATAGCCTTATTCGAGTATTTAGGCCTCAGTAACTTAAAACAAAAGGCACATCCTTACAAGCTTTAAAAATTATGAAAATGTAAAATAATACTATAAAACATTAAATGATTCTCTGGATATAATGATATCATGGCTGTACACCCCGATATCTGAAGGCCTCCCTGAGTGTGAAGACAGCTCAAGAGAAGGCTGGGAACCTCCCTTTTCAAATGGGAAGTGTAAGAAGTCTTTTTCAAGCTACAAAGAGACACCAGATGATTGATTTCAAGGCTGGCTCGTAAAGGATTAGACACTGTCCTTTCTGCATCTTGTTCTGCATTGCAATGTCAGGGTCTTTCTGAAGCTACATGACAATTTTAGGAGTTAGAAGAAATCCTTTGCAGAGATGCATTGCTGAGTGAACTGTAGGGACACTTGGATGAACGAGAATGCAGGACTGATTGATGTAGCTAATCTAAATAATTCAATATTCAGTCAACAAATAAAGAATAAACCACATCATATACATGTTGTCATGTATGTGAGACACAGAAGTGTGCTGTTGGACACGAGGCTTTATTTCCCTGGCCAAAGATATCTAATACATGTCAGGATTACAAAAGGTTAATATCATATGACAGGAGCAAGAAATCTACTGTCTTCAGAGGTTATTCTTGAAGAATGTCACCATGGACTGGATGGAATATACCTCTAATAAATCACAGCAATGTTCTTCCAATAAACTAAGTGATTTTTGAAAAGGGCAAAAAAAATCAAATAACACATTCAGTTAACAGGATTTGATCAGACGATCATCTAGTGAATATTAAAAAAGCTGATCTGATGAATAAATTATTCAGTAGAAGCAGGCAAAATTAACAAATTATGTATTTGCTGAACAACAGTTCAACTGTTCAGCATATATATCATTAAATATTTATTCATACATATTTATAAGTAGCTCTTACACAATTTTTTGTGCTTCATCCAGGTGAATAAAAGCTCTCCACGCTTTTTTTCTTTCTTCTGAAGAAGGAGGAAATCACCTGTCTTCAGGAAGCTTGATCTCAGGTCAGCGGCTCACAGAAGCCAGCCTCATTTGCATTTTTAATGAGATGCCTATGTAGACAAACCTCTAAAATCTTAACTGTGCGTACGTCAGATTTTAATATTTAGTTTTCTATTTTCATGAATGTGTCTGCGATAAACTGTAAAACAAGAAAGGGCACACCTGTATTCATACTTTGCCCAGATGTGGTTGTGCAATGTACTTTCTTTAATATCTGGGCAGCTTTCTTGTTACTACCACTTTTCAGGGGCCACAGTCTCTTGCTTTCAGATATATATATGGTCTGAGCATGACAACTCGGCAAACTAAAGCTCTTACTTTGGAAAGCATGGTTTCCTCCATCATTAATAGAGCTGAGGATTTTTACCCTACTAAAAGAAAACAAAATAATGTAATAAAAAATCAAAGGGATTGGAGCATTACACAGAGATCAAAACCCCACCCCCCCAAAAAAAAACCAAATACCCACAGCCATTTTTTCCTTAACAAGCTAAATCCTGTGTAAGTGAAATGGATGTTTGTGGAGGGAGAGCAAGACATACTGTCTTTCTTCAAGAGCCACTCTCCTACTAGCTGGGTGGAAGATTTTCATAAATTTTTAAACGTTAGTCCAGATTAAAATAATGTAAATGACCTAAATTCTGATCTTCTTTACTTTTAGTAAGGCTGGTAGAATCAGCAGACATTTTCAGGGATGTAGGTGACATAAGATTTCCTGAGCTATAAACTAAGAGATTTGGGAACAGATCATTAGCTAAAGTTAACTGTCACTGCTCTCTTGACATTGATGGGTGAGGGTCCCTCCCGGTTTAAGACTTAAACCCATCGTCATATAGCAAAGAAACACAAACACAGTAACGAGGATTCTGAATAATGACCAGGACACAAAGAGTGTCATGATACAGCAATCACAAAAGCAAAGCTGATATATGCTCAGGGTATTATCGTAGTATGATCTGAGACAACCACAGACATAACATCAATTTTATTTGAGACTTTGCATTTAAGCAAGTGGAAACCTACATTTATTCAGGATGTCATTTATTTGGAATGCTGTTCAGAGATCACCTCTGAATGTTTTTTGGGTGAAACATCTGTGTGCAGAGGTGGGTGATGCATCAGGTGAATTTCAGACTCTGCAAACACATCTGTATATTGCCTTTAAGCAAACATGGCTTCACCTTTCTGTTTTCCCCTTAGCAGATTCAGCTTGTGATGGACATGTTCCCAGGCACACAGTACTTGCAAGGTGACAGAATTTCTTCTTGCCTGAGACCACAGCAGTTTTCTGGCCCTATTCCCACAAAATTTTGCCTTTTTGTACTGTTAACTTTTTTTTTTTTTTTTTTCATTTCTTTCGGTGTGGCACTCAGTTTAGCTTTTGCTCTGAAGATTTTAGCACCTCTCCCAAAGGAGTCATTTTGCACTGCACAACTGAGAGATCTCTGGAGATTCCAGGTTTTGTCCATTGCTTTCTGCTCGTCTGTAAATAATGATTTTGCCCCTGAGGACAGCTTTTTGGGTTTCCCAAAGGATTACCAGTGTTACTGTTACAAGATTATTAACGTGGAAGAAGCCCTTCATTTCATCTCCGTGAAGTGTCTGAACCATGCTTCTAAGAATTAATTTGTCATGGTTTAATGTGAGGTTTAGGGGCTGCTTGAGAATGGAAGAGTGATGAAGGTGAATGCAGGGATGGTCTCCTGCTCCTCAGCTCCTACGGAGCCCTACTTAAAGCCTCATTCTGGGGTGATGCCCACTGTCAGCAAAGAGCCAGAGGTCATTCAGTGTGATTGCTCCTGTCCTACAAGGTCCCCCTTTTGCAATCCCTTTAAGGGGAAGTGCAGTGAATAGGTTTGGAAAAGCAGTGTGATCCCAACCTGCAGAGCATCAGCTCTGTCAGTCCGCAGCAGTCATACCTTCGGAGGTGCTCCCAAAACCTCAAGCACTGCAAGACAAGGCCAAAATATCACAGAGCAATCACAAGCTGACCAACATGCAAGCACCAAGCCTACACAAGAGAATATCATAGAATCATAGAATGACTCTGGTTGGAAGGAGCCTCAAAGATCATCTAGTTCCAACCCCCTCTCATGGTCAGGGTTGCCAGCCACTAAATCAGGAACCAGATCAGGCTGCCCAGGGCTCCATCCAACCTGACCTTGAACACCTCCAGGTTGCCACAGCTTCTCTGGGCTACCCGTGCCTGTGCCTCACTGCCCTTTCAGTGAACATTTTCCCCCTGACATTTAACCTTCTTCTCTCTTTTAGTATGAAACCATTCTCCCTTGTCCTATCTGTATCTACCTGTTTAAAAAGTTGATGTCCTTTGTGTTTATAAGCCCCCTTTAGGTACTGGAAGGCCGCAATGAGGTCTCCCTGGGAGCAAATGTCCCAAGGAGTTGAAGACATTCAGAACCAGGCTAACAGGGCAGACTGAAGTTATGAACGTGCTATATCATCAGTTTTATCCAGGATATATTTCTAAGAAATTCAAAGCAACAAGTACCTTATACAATTCTTCCCTTCTTCAAACCACTCTGTGCAAGCGATCTTTAATTAAAATGAGCTTTTCCATGTGTCCACAATTGATCACTTAAAATATTAATAATTTTTCCTGCATTGGGTATCAAAGCCATTATTTTTTCCTGTGTGTCCTTTAACTATATTTAAATAATTCATTTATCCATTTTCCAGTCCTCAGGGAGACCAGTTCCTTTTTTTTTTTTTTCCTCACACAATACAATTCCATTTAAAACACTGGATATTTCCTCCTCCTGAAGGTAGACAGTATTTTCTGTCTCGCCAATGTTTACTCAGCACAAGAATCCAGTTAGCTACCATTTTATTAAGACACGAATATAGCATGGAAATATGTGTCTGCCTGTATAAATGCCCTTTCCACTGCTCATCAATCTTGCACTAATTAGAAAAAGAAAAATATTTTTAAACCAATTAATGTCATTGGGAAACATTCCAGTAATTCTCAAAACACAGTGTTGCAGTGATAGATATATTTCAATTATTCCAAAGCATTTCACAAAGGACTGAGCAAGCCCAACGGGAGACGGGGGATGGCCGGCCCATGGAGGGGCTGCAGGCTCTCCTTATGGGACGTGGGCTCGAGGTGAGGTGAGGCCAGCAGTCCACGTTCCCCTCGAGCTCCTGAGTCACCCGACTGAAGCACAACCTTGACAAATGTGCACAGTGCTGTCTCTCACAGCTGGAATCACCAAAGAGGCTAAAAACAGAACCACGCACTGCATAATCTCTAACCTCAGGGGACAACAAAAACAGAGAATTGCTGTGTCAATCTCATTTCCTTGTTAGGCTCATTATCATAAATGCAGGCCTTCGGTTTTGAATGCCACACTTCAATAACATTTACCTATCAACAGCTGCTGAAATATTGAATTCCACAGTCATCTTTTCCTTTTGATGCTCTCTCTTTTGTTTCTTTATCCATAAACATGAGCAACTGAGCTAAGCTTAAATTAACTAGCTGGGGTTAAATGTGTAGGGCAGCAAATTACGGCCAGCCTGCTTGCAGAGTGCTTTAGATTACAGGGGAGAGTTGCCAATCTCAGCTCTCATCGTGCACTCCAAGCGCACAGAGCGATATTGGCAGCTCATGGCCAAATCCTGCAGGCTCTCTCCAGCACTGAAGCGCGGCTCCCGCAAATAAGCGGCATGAGATCTAGCCGTGCTCGGCAGATAGAGATGGATCATGCTTCTGTTCTTTGAGCACCTCGCAATACCTTCACACAGGCATGCCCAGTGATTGATGGCCTGTGTCTGGATTGGGTATTTTTCTATATACTGACAAATATTCTCTTTGCAGTGATTTCTAGGAGCAGGAGAGCATACGCTGCAGCAACGCTGGGTTTCTTATTTTTCACTGCGCCCTTTGTCTTTGTTTTGATTAGCTTTTTTTTATTATTTCTTAAGGGCCAGCTACTTCCCATCCTTTCTCCACTCACTCAGAGTACTCTGCAATAATCCCGTTAAGGGTCTCAAACCCCTCAAAATGGAAACTCACACCAGTAAGGAAATAGATAGGGAAAGATGCAACCACCATGTCAGGATCAAACCCCAACCATAGCACAGCCTGAGGGAATCATAGAATGGCTTGGGTTGGAAGGGACCTTACAGCCCATCAGTTCCAGCCCCCTGTCATAAGCAGGGCTGCCACCCACTAGATGAGACTGGCCAGGGCCCCATCCAACCTGGCCTTGAAAACCTCCAGGACAGGGCATCTACAGGTTCTCCGGGCAGCCTGTTCCCTCTGAGAGTGTTCAGAGGAGGGCCAAGAAGATGGTAAGAGGGCACTTCTAGGCTGAGGGTGATGGGGATGTTCAGACTGGAGAAGAGAAGGCTCTGGGGACTTCTCATTGCAGCCTTCCAGTACCTAAATGGAGCTTATAAGCAGAAGGGAGACTGACTTTTTACACAGTCTGATTGTGACAGGACAGGGGAAAATGGCTTTAAACTAAAAGAGATGAGATTTAGATTAGATGTTAAGGGGAATTCTTTCAGTCAGAGGATGGGGAGGGAAACAAAGGTGTTAACTTTTTCGAAACAAGCTGCTGGTGTCAGCTAAGGCTATTTTGGAGGATGATCAAGGTGAAGGCAATGTGCTGTTTTAATCCACCATGCAGCTGAAATGGGACTACAATACAGAGAATAATGGTCAAAATAACAACAGCCCACCTGCAGAGTGCCCACGTGCCTGTTCAGAGCTTTGAGGAAAGCTCTGTTCCCCAGCAAGGGGCACCCCACAAGGTTTGGCTCAGCTGCAGGAGGCTTCACACCATGTTATCCCCACATGGCCTTCTTCCTTCGAGTCCATGCAGCTCCAGCCCTGAATTGGAGCAAGTGGGGCTGCAGGCACCCTAGCAGGAGGAAAGGGCACACTGCCCTGGTTCTCTCCTTGCTTGCAGGAGGCCCATGGAAGACAGGGTTGTTTCCTTCACTAGGAGCAGGGGCAGTGCCAAGCAACAGTGAGCTCCTGGAATTGCAGCTGATACCTGAGCAGTTAACTTGGGGCTGTTTATTTAAATGTAGCAGGGTCTCCTACAGCAGTGGCCAATGGCAGGTATTGAAGCTCATCCCCTCAATGTCTCATTTCCAAGTGGAAGCACAGTTCCTCTCCTGCTTATTTCCATTCTCTCTTTTGCATTACAGTACAATATTTTCTTTAAAGCGCAGGCGATCAAGGAGTCGGCTGGAAAACAAAGACTTACGATTGATTTTCTTAAGTAAAACAGCGATTTCTATTACACTAGCCTTTATTTAGAGGCATTTGGCTGCTACAAGAAATCGATTTACCCTACATGTCAAAAAATCAGAACCCGGAGCCGCCCTGCTCCCATGTGCCCCGCATGGAACGGGACCCGACCCACAGACTGCCGCAGGAGGGGGCCGTGAGCCCGGGGTCGGTCACACAGAGAGGGGCTGCTGCCCTTCCCAGCGAGCACGGCTCCGCTGAACAAACACCACAGGAGCAGAGAGCGATGACCGCAGCAAGCTGCCGAACCCCGCGATGGCAGAAGGATGATTTCCCACCGCCACGACTTAAATAGAACTAAGGTGTTCTGTAATTTTGCTTCCCAAAGCCAGAGGGCTTATTGTAATCCTGATAAATTACAGCAGCAAAAGCAGGGGAGAAGTGGGACAGGAGAAGGGAAGCGTTAATGCAAAATATCAAATTGCCTCGCTGAAAAGAATGGGGAGAACGAGCGGTTTGTTATCGTTTATTTTTCTCCAACGTATCACTCAGCTTCAGCTGTCTCCATCTCCCCAGATCTCCTCCATTTCTCAGAGACGTCTCTCGATGGCATCTCATTCTCAAGCTGTCTCTCAGCGGCATTTCATTATTTCCGAACTGCCCTGGAAGGCTCCGGGCGGGCAGAGGGACGGGCGCAGCTCGGTGCGGCACTTCGCACCGAACGGACGGGCTCGGGGGGCGGGGAGGGCACGCTGCAAATCACGCTAAACGCGATTAATCTCCCAGATTCACGGAAATCTGACATGCATGAATTACGGCGGACCCGCTTTTTATTTCGCCACGAAGCGCTTTTTGCATAATGAGAAAGAAAATGTCCTCTGCTCCCTAATCAACTCTGACGGGTCCCGCACTCCCAACACTTTTATCCCCGCGCCGCTCCGCAGCGGGCAGGCGGGCGCCCAGCCCGAGGGCGCCAAAGTTTGGCGGCGGCTCCGCGGGGCCGCGCCGTGCCGGG